>JAKOGI010000057.1:342500-545000 GCA_029747015.1 Carnegiea gigantea | reverse complement strand
GCACCAAGCGAGGATCTAGCCGAGAGCAGCAGCAAGGACTATGGGACAGGCAGCATAGCCACGACTGGTTTCACGGCTGAATAGGTACAGCGAATTTTAAGCCTCATTGAGGTTCCAAAATCCGCTCATGAGAAGTTATTGGGTAAACAAGTATGGTTGCTCGATTCCGGGGCATCTTGCCACATGACCAATATTATTTCTCTGCTCCATGATATTGAAAATATCGAACCTATTCTAGTGGAGTTACCGAATGGGTCAAATACGTTGGCTATAAAAAGAGGAAGAGTCTTAATTGATTCTAGGCTGAAATTAAATAATGTGCTCTTCGTTCCAGAATTAAGTTGCAATTTGATATCTATTGCACAACTAGTTGAAGATAATATTTGTGAGGTAACATTTAATAAAAAGCTTTGTGTGATACAGGACCTTACTATGAGGAGCCAGATTGGAGTGGGTGAGCCGAAGAGAGGGGTCTACTATTTGAATCAAGAGACACCGGAGAAAGTTCAAGCAAACAAAGTTATTTCGTACGATACATGGCACTGTAGATTGGGTCGCCCATTGAACCAGGCACTATCTTATATTTTTAGCAATATTAGGAGTACGACTACCAATAATTTATGTGATGTGTGTCTTCGTGCTAAACAAACACGTATGTCATTCCCTATTAGTGAGAATATAGCAACAAATTGCTTTGATCTTATACACTGTGACTTATGGGGGCCTTATCGCATAAAATCGTTTTGTGGTGCTCAATACTTTTTAACTGTTGTTGATAATGCTAGTAGAGGTGTCTGGATTTATCTCTTAAAAGAGAAAAGCGAAGCCTCTCAATATTTGAAAGATTTTTGTGTTATGATTCACACATAATTTGGGGCTACGGTAAAAGTTGTTCGGAGCGATAATGGGAATGAATTTCTATCTGGACAAATAAGGGCGTTCTATAGAGAACAAGGTATTATTCATCAAACAAGTTGTGTTGACACCCCTCAGCAAAATGGTATGGTGGAACGAAAACATCGTCACATCCTAAATGTGGCACGAGCCTTACGTTTTCAAGCCCATTTACCTATAGAGTTTTGGGGGGAATGTGTTCTAGCCGCCGGGTATCTAATTAATAGAACTCCCTTCTCAATTTTAAAAGGCAAGACTCCTTATGAAATTTTATCCCAGTCTCCACCCTCCTATGAACACTTGAAGATTTTCGGTTGCCTATGCTATGCGCATAACTATCAACGTTCTAAAGATAAGTTTGGGTCAAGAAGTCGCAAGTGTGTTTTTGTAGGGTATCCTCATGGAAAGAAGGGGTAGAAGGTTTATGATTTAGAAACTGGGGATTTGTTTGTAAGTCATGATGTAATCTCTGATGAACGAAAATTCCCTTTTGATGAGAATGTGAAAGAAAAATTGCCTAATGTGACACACAATGAGCTTCATGGATTCTGGGAAGTTGATGGTACGATGGATGATGAATGGCATAGTAGGCAGCGATCCATAGAAATCATGCCCTCTAATAACAGCTCTCGGTAACCAAAAAATGTGCCAGGGTCTGATTCTGGCCCAACGCCTACAAGCCCACAGTCACTGCCGGGCTCTGCACAAACTGGGCTGCTATCTTCACCCAGTCCAGACAACAGGGGGAGTTCCCAGTCCAACCCAGACCACGGTTCTAGCAGAACCTAGCTGGGCCCTGAGACTGGCCCAGTAACGAATAGGCCTGGCGTTGAGATCAGCTCCAGTCCACCGGTTGTGACTCAGCCTGGCCTATCAGACACCATAAGCCCAGCACGAGACAAACGGGCTCAAAAAATGCCCAGGTCATTTGCAGGACCACGTATGTTTTTCAGCACGTCCTCAAGACCCCTTTCTATCACTCTCGGCTAATCACCCATCTCCTAAGGTCTCCTCAGGTAAACTGTATCCTATCGCTAATTATGTTACTTATCATAAATTTTCTTCCTCACATCGAGCTTATTTGACAATTATTGCTAAGATTGTGGAACCTAGATTTTTTCATGAAGCAGTGAAGGATTCGCATTGGAAAGATGCCATGATTAAAGAGATCGAAGCCCTTGAAAAGAATAATACATGGAGCGTTGTTGATCTTCCCCCAGGAAAGAAACCCATCAACTGCAAATGGGTATATAAAATGAAGTATCACTTTGATGGGAGTCTTGAAAGATATAAAGCTCGCCTTGTCATACGAGGTGACGAGCAGGTTGCAGGGTTTGACTATAATGAAACCTTTGCCCCGGTCACCAAAATGACACGTGTTCGCGCTTTTCTAGCGGTGGCAGTTGTGAAAGGTTGGGAGCTACACCAGATGGACGTCCACAATGCTTTCCTTCATGGTGATTTGGAGGAAGAGGTCTACATGACCATGACCCCTGGGTTTCGTACATCCAATCCTCATAAAGTATGTCGTCTTCACAAATCTCTATATGGATTAAAGCAAGCCCCCCCGCAATGGTTTGTGAAGCTTTCTTCCAAGTTACACGAATATGGATTTATACGTACCTATGCCGATTACTCTCTTTTTACCTATAAGAAAGATGGTAAGTTCATGGCTCTTCTTGTATATGTGGATGGTTTGGTGCTCACTGGCAATGATCCTAGTCTTTGTACTTCATTCAAGAATTATCTGCATAAGTGTTTTTATATTAAAGATCTTGAGGCTCTTAAATATTTTCTCGGCATTGAAGTAGCGAGGAACTCGCAAGGATTATTTTTGTCCCAAAGGAAGTATACTCTTGACATCCTTGACGAGTGTGGTCTCTTGGAGTCTAAGCCCACCAAAACTCCTATGGAAGTTAACCATAGATTAGCCCTAGCCACGGGGGCTCTCCTTCCAAATGCCACTCAATATCGTCGACTTATTGGTAGACTTATCTACCTTACTATCTCTCGCCCTGAACTTTCTTATACAGTCCATATCTTATCTCAATTCATACAAAACCCTAAAGAGAATCATTTGGAAGCTACGATAAGGGTTCTTCGATATTTAAAAGGTAACCCTGGGTAGGGTATCTTACTACGTGGTGATTATGATCTCCAAATCTCTGCTTACTGCGATTCTGATTGGGGAGCCTGTCCTCTCACTCGATGATCTTTGATTGGGTATCTTGTGACCCTGGGTGGTTCTCCTATCTGCTGGAAGACAAAGAAATAAGGATTAGTTTCTCGTTCCTTTGCGGAAGCTGAATATCGCGCCATGGCCACCGTCACCAGTGAATTGATATAGATTAAGTCTTTTCTAGCTACCATGGTGTTTATCATACTTCTCCTATGACACTGTTCTGTGACAATCAAGTTGCCCTACATATTTCCAAGAATCCGATTTTTCACGAAAGGACCAAGCACATCGAAATGGACTGTCACTTTGTGTGGGAACGTCTCCTTTGAGGCGATCTTACTACCGATTATGTCCCATCTAAGTATTAAGTTGCGGATATTTTTACCAAAGCCCTTAGTAAATCACAGTTTCACGTTTTAATGGGCAAACTGGGCATAGTAAATCCTTATGCTCCACCTTGTGGGGGAGTATTAGGAATAAATAATATTGTAATTATTTATTTACCAAACATCTTTGTATCATATTAGGAAACTTATATGTCAAGCTAGGGTTGGCTATTGTATTTCACTTCATGAGAATCTCTTGTACAATATAAAAAGAGACCACATTGTGGTTCACGGTAATACGAAGGAATATAGAAACATTAATTTCCCTGAGGCAGAATAGCTTTGCTTTATGATATTAGAGTAGGTTGCTCGATCTTGAGCTGCCACCGTTCCCGTTTGATTAAAATTGTGTGCACGTGTTGGGCCTTATTAGTAGCCTACATGTGAGGGGGCATGTTGGAGTATGAAAGTGGGTATTGTCCCACATTGATAAGAATACAAAGAATATGAAAGTGGGTGTTGTCCCACATTGATAAAATTAAAGGGTTTGAGCATGTATATAAACTTGTGAGTTACTCCACCTATTGCCAATTGGTTTTGGGATGGAACCTCATTTAAGCTTATATATATGACTCATTGTTGAAAGCCCAATTAACATAAAATTTAACAGTCAAACCCCTTACGAAGCTTTGTTTCATGAAAAACCATCATATGATCACTTTGGAGTATTTGGCAGCTTGTGGTATGCTTACAAGATTCCAAGATAAAAAGATATATTTGGAGAACAGAGTACAAAATGTATCTTTGTTGCTGATCCCTTTGGGAATAAAGGATTGAAAATTTATGATTTAGAAATAGGAGACATGTTTGTTAGTAAAGATCTGATCATTCATGAGGATACTTTTGCTTTTGTTCAAAATGAGAAAAGGGAAGACAATGCTAATCCTAAATTTTTTGGGCAGCAACTAAATCGTATTTTTGAGGAATATTGGCTGGGACAAGCTGTTGAGACTCAAGTGGAGCATTGTGGGCTGGCCTAAGACTGTCCGACAACTCTAGCGAATGCATCTGGGCTAGGTGCTCTTAAGACAGGTCCTGCGGAAGTAGTGGAGGCCAGCGGCACTCCTTGTGGGCTAGGTAGCGATGACGGGCCATGTGTTGCTACTGGGCCAAGGCCAACATATGAGGTGGATTTGGCCAAAAATGGGAGTGATCAGGCAATCATCAGAATACAACCTGAAAACCAGTGCATATTAATCAGGATTCAACACAACTAAGCTATGCATACAAGTCAAGTGAGGTTCCGACCCAAAATCAATTGACAATGGTGGAGTAACTCAATAGCTTACAAGCATGCGCTCAAGGCCTTTCTATTTTATCAATGTCAGATGGTAACCACTTTCATTTTCTTCACATGCCCCCTAAGATATGGGCTACTAACAAGACTTAGAACGTGCCATACTCCCTATGGGGAACGGTGACAAACCAAGATTGTACACAACCTTGGCTTTGATACTATGCTAAATTTTATATTAATCAGGCCTTTAACATAATCGAGCTTTGCATATAAGTCAAATGAGGTTCCAACCCCAAATTAATTAGTAGTGGGAGGAGTAACTCACTAGTTTATAAGCATGTTTAAGGCCTTCTATTATATCAATGTAAGATAATATCCACTTTCATATTCTTTTCAAAGACAAAATAGAGAAGGAAAAATGAAAATCAAGAATTGGGAAGCCGGCAACGGTCCCACACTAACTGTTACAAGCTCCGATGAGTCGCTACAGTCGAAATGGGGTCAAGGGTATCAAAGGGATGGCAACGGATCAAATTCAGATCAGATGTTGGAACATCCGAATCCGAATCCAATTACATTTCATATCCAAAAATCCGATCTAAATCTCATTCTGGCGTACCAAAGGAAACCTCCGAATTCGACACCACTTGGATCGGATTGGAGTTAAATTTAATCTGATCCAAATCGATTTTTTCCCCACAATAATTTTGTATTGTATTTTTCCACCCAAACTTATTTTGTTTACCTATGATATGTTAACATGCGCCTTTCTATCACACCGGCCAAATGTTTGGACATTTAATTCTATGCTAGGGGACATTGATAATGAGACAAATGATGCTAATGTGCAGTGATAGGAAGTTGGGCAACTTTAGATTGGTTGACGAGGAAGTCAGACTAAGAGAGAGAGAGAGAGAGAGAGAGAGAGAGAGAGAGTGGATCGAAGCGACTCATAGGAGTTGATGATAGGATTTATAATTGAATTTAGAGGGTAGACTTTAGATTTGTAAAATAAAAATTTAAAATCAAAAATTGGGGGTTGGGCTTGGAGATTGAACTTGAAGGGTAGACTTTGGAGTTGTAAAGTTTTATATTTGAATTTTAATTATTTAATCAAACAATCAGATTAGATTGGAATATCGAAGCAGATGTTGTCTTGCCTCCAAATCTTATCGGAGTCGGATTATTTTTACCGGACTTGGATTAAATTTTTTTTTTCTTGGATTCAAATCGGATTATTTTGTTTCAGATCGGATCGGATGTACCTCAAACTCAAATGTAATTGCCATCCTGGTATGTGCACAGGTGGGGTCGGTGGGAAAATCAAAGACGCTCTTTTATCTTACGTTAGATGATACTGACACATGTGAGAAGTAGTATTACAAATGATGCATAATGATAGTTCCTTTTCATAGGAATAACAATCGTTAAAAACATGACAATCCTCTCTCTGTTTTGGTTAATGTTGTTGTTATTGAATTTGGTGTATGTTGCCCACAGTGTAATTGGTGGATTTGTGATGTAAATTGGAATTCGAGTCCATGTATGATGGCTTGCTCTAATCAATACACCGATTTTGGGTCTGTTTGGAAGATTTGTGATATGCCCTCTTTATCCTATCTAAATTTTGTGGGGATTCTAGAGATCTGTCTTCGTTGGTTGCTTCTAGTAATCAGTCTATGGAGTCTTAGGTTAGAGCACTCTTTGTATGTGGGGATTAAATTAGCACATAATATTGGGCTAAATTTATACATTACTGCAATAGAGATCAGTGGTTTCGATTGCCTTATGATGTTATTCATGGCCCATTCTCTTATCCACCTTTGGGACATAAGCATCTGTTTCCATTCTCACTTATTGATAAGGTTTGGTTATTGTAACATCAGAGTGTTCTGTGTGACTGGGGTTTGCATTCTTACTGAGATTAGGATTTATTTGTGTAGGCATTGTCATAGTTGGGGATGTCTTTTACCTGTGATGAATGGTGTGGATCACATCCTCTAGGAATCTATAGTCAGTGTGATATTTTCATTATGTCTAGGTAGATCTATAGTCAGCATGATATTTTCATTATGTCTAGGTACGGCTATTGCGAGCAACGCCTCCATCTGTGACCCTTTTTGGACTATTCTCCTCGGTGTCATGTATGTTCTTTTCATTGTCCTATGCCCTTATATGTTAGGTTTGCATAATTATATTGTAAGAATTTTATATTTTTGTTATAGACACGTGAGTGGCATCTCCCCCCTTGAGAATTTTGCTAACTCTGAATTATGGGTTCCTATAAAGCCTTGGGTTATATTTAAAAGTATTAGACCATGTATGCAAGGCATGATTAAGTGTACATATTACTTGCGTTTATCATTTACCCATGTTCCCTTACCTTGTTTGTCTTCAGCTTCCTGGAATTCTAGTAATGTCTTTGTTTAATTATCAAATGCCTTGATTATGTGGACAGTACTGTGAAAATCTTCAAGCATAAATCCATGTTACCTTTAATTGATAGGCGTTCGTATTTGTGTAAAGGCATATGCCATTCTTAGTTTTGCTCACCTCGATACTTTAGCACATTATGTTGGACATTACTTTCGGCTGCATAGTTGGTGTAGGTTTCACATAGCAATTTCATCGACAACTTTTCTCTGTATTATAATGAGTGAAAGACAATTTAAGGGTATCCCATTTTTCATTTCCAAGGCTAATCCTCGGATAGCCTACTAGCCCCGACAAATTGTATATTTTGCCCATATCGAGCATCTTTTTAAGGTGTTAATACGTATGTATCATTTTTCTCGATTTTTGATTTTAGTGTGCAGGAAGTTGAGCCTACTAATTGCTATCATAGCCCCCAGCAAATCTAACCAGCTCATGAAGGCCCTAAGAACCATTAATGGTAACTTGTTTTGTATGGATTTAGTCCGTACTGGTGTGACAAGAGAAAAACTAGATAAGGATGTCCTCTCTTGTTTTTCCAAGGCACTTATTCAGAATGTCCTCGGTCCTAGACAAAGTTCTACGATTATATTGCCTTGTTTAGAACTTAATATTACGCATCACAAAAGTGATCTGTTTTGGCATATATCTTCTCTCATCTTTTTTAATAACTTAGAGCTCACGAGCCAAGCTTTGGGAGTTTAATTGTTGTATTATCAAGGGATTCTATTTTTGGTGGGACCAAAATGGTATTCAATAACTCACTTGTAAGGAACCATGTGTTTTTAAAATTTAGTTTTCATCTATTATCTGTATTGGCTTACTTCAACTGAAAGATTGGGATAGTCCTGCTTATGTCAACTCCTTGTCTAAGGCTGCTGCACATAATCTCTCTGAGCCTAATACTTGGAACCTCATGGCATTTTATCTTTTACTAGGCTGGTTTTTGTGATAGCTTCCTTAAAAAATCTTGCTGGAAGTCGCAACACGAACTACAAAGAACAATCTCCCTCCTAAGAGGGACTTTAACTAAGTATTTTACATGAAAATCATTTGTTGGAATACCCAAGGTGTTAAAAAACCTCAGGCATTGCAAGAAGTCAAATTCTTAATTAGAACTCATAAGCCTGATTTGAGCTTTCTTTTAGAAACCTTGGTTAATGAAACTAACATTTGTAGAATCCTCCCTAAAATGGGATTTGAACATTATGACTTCGTCCCCCCAGTTAACCACTCTGGGGGAATAACAGTCTTATGGAATAATAAAAATATTCATGCTTCAATTTTACTTAAAGAACATTGAGCAATTTAGATGTTAATGCATGATACCAGAAATGCTAAGAATTCAATCATCTGAGGAATTTATGCTCCAGCACAAAATAGAGATAAACATGGATTCTGGGGGCATATTTCCCAATTATATAATGTACGTTATAGATATCTCATGGTGTATGTTAGGGGACTTCAATGAAATAGCCTGCCCTAATGAAAAATTAGGAGGACCTGTGCCACATATTAACAGATTCCAATATCTAAAGAGTTTCCTCTCAGCAATTAATGCAGAGACTCTCTAAGTGAAGGGTAGTATATTTACATGAAAAAAGGGTGCATACACACCTTGTTTACAAAAGGCTTGATAGAACAATTATTAGAAATGAATGGGGTAATCTTTATCCCGATGCTTATGAATTATATGGTAATTTTACATGTTCTGACCATTGTCCCATTATTATTTCGACCCATGTTCAACATGATAAGGGTAAGGCATCCCCGTTCTGCTTTCAGAATTTTTGGTGTAAATACCAGAATGTTGACATCATAGTTTCAAGAAATTGGGGAAATCATCAAAAAGGGACTAACATGCTTAAAATCATGCGAAAGCTGAAAACAGTTAAGAACGATGTTAAAGACTGGTTAAAAAAGCACTTTGGCAACATTCATGACAAACTTACGAGAAATGCTCAATGTCGATAGTAGGCTAATAGCTCAATCGTATAGCTACAGATTTAACTCGTGGATGCATCGACTCTTGAAATAAAGGGCAAAAATGTTGTTTAACCAGAAATACTGGGTAAGATGGCTCGAAAGGAATGGCTAGTATATCGTGATAGAAACTCAAAATTTTTTCATAATAGAGCAAACTTGAGAAGGAAAAGAAAATTAATTATGAAACTCCAGAATGATTGTGGTATTTGGATCAATGATCATAAAATTATTGCCAACAAGTTCGCTTCAGATTTTTCTCAGCAATTCAAGTTTGCACACAACACTAATAGAGTTATCTCAAACCTGGGGTTGCCGAAACTAATTTTAGACATTGATAACACAGAACTCACTAAACCTCCCAACTTAGATGAGGTTAAGGACACACTATTTAGCATTGATTCTAACAAAACTCCAGGACCTGATGGTTTTTGAGTAGGTTTTTTAAGAACTATTGACATATTGTTAAGAAAGATTTGTTCAATTGTATTCTTGAATATTTTATGAATGGAAAAATTCTGAAGGAAATTAATCATATGTTCATTGCCCTTATTCCAAAGATGACTAACCCCTCACAGACTAGTCATTATAGACCCATCAGCTTATACTCAATAATTTATAAAATCATATCTAAGATCTTGTTAACAGGCTAAGGCCACTTCTTGACAAACTAATTTTCCCGTTCCAAAGTGCCTTTGTTCCGAGGAGATCGATACATGATAATATTCTATTTACATATGGAATTATACATAGGTTTAAGAACCTGAAAACTAAGGCCGCTTGGGTAGCTATCAAGTTGGATATGGAAAAAGCTTATGATAGGATCGAATGGGACTTTATTCTCAAATGCCTACAAGAAATGGGGTTCCATCCAACTTGGAACTCTTTGATTAAGGAGTGTATCTTTTCAGTCTCATATTCAATAATGCTGAATGATGAACCTCATGGTTTATTCACTTTGACTAGAGGAATCAGACAAGGAGATCCGCTCTCCTCCTATTTATTTATTTTATGTATGGAAGCCCTAAATCATACGCTTTATACAATAGCTAGTGCTCCAAAATCGGGAATAGGAGTTAAGATAAGTCCCAGGGATATCAAAATCCCATGCCTGCTTTTTGCAGATGATTGTCTACTTTTTTGCAAAGCTAATTTAGACAGTTGTAATAAGCACAAAAGTATGCTCAGTACCTTTTGTTCGACCTCAGGGCAACTAACTAATTACCATAAGTCAGTTATGACCTTTTCACGTAATGCCTCTCCTGCAAATAAGCAACTGGTAACTGCTATTTCAATATGCCACAGAGGGAGTCCTTAGGTAAATACTTGGGTTGCCTTATTTTCCAAGGTTGACCTTCAAGTTCAACATTTCAAGAAATCATTAATAAAGCAACTGCTAAATTGGAGGGTTAGAAAGCAAACTGCTTGCCTAAAGCAGGCAGAATGGTTTTAATACAATCTCATATGGAATCACTACCAGCCCGCATATTACAATCTTTCGAGCTACCTCAAGGTACTAGCAAATATCTAGACAAGTGTAATAAAGACTTCTTCTGAAAAAAATCATACTTAGAAAAAGGTTTACGACTTATAGCTTGGGACAAGATATGTTTGCCCAAAAGTATGGGAAGGCTAGGGTTACACAAAACTAAAGTTGTTAACAAAGCCTTCCAATGTAAACTAGCTTGGAAAGTTCTCACAGATGCACCCAACCTCTGGGTACAGTCTATGAAGGCAAAGTATTTATTAAATTCGGATCTTCTTAGCTACAAACGAAACAATAATGATTCACTTGTATGGAAAAGTATTCGAAAAAGTAGAGATCTTCTTAAGAAAGGTATCAATTGGAAGATAGGAAAAGGAGACTGAATTTCCTTTTAGTTTGACAATTGGATTGAAAATAGGAATCTAATTGAGATAATGGAATAGATGAAGAAAACATTCCCCGGCCTGATGCTAAAGTATGTGATTTTATTACGCAACAGAGGCATGTCCAACACCTTAAGCTAATCCTCAATAACCACCACATTATTCAGAAAATTCAAGGCATCTCTATACCAATTCATGAGACAGAAGATTCCTTCTGTTGGGGATTAAATAGCTCAGGTGATTTCTCCATCAGAAAGCCACACAGGCAGCCCATGACGTCCAATCCATGAAACATCTAAACGGTCTTTCAATTAGATTTGGAAAATTGATACTATGCCTAAAATCAAAGTTTTCCTATGGCAACTCTGTCGTAAAGGTCTACCATTGAGAGGCATCTTTCTGAGAAGGGAACTAAACATCGATCCTATATGTCCTATATGCCTTGGTGACATTGAGTCGACAAAGCACCTATTTAAAGACTATCGGATAGTTAGTAAGGTATGAGAAACTATCGACAAACATCACTCGCTTCCACTCAGTGTTTCTCATGTGGGATGCAAAGACCTATCACAAAGCTTGAGTTGGATTCAGGCATCTCATAATCCAAAGATAAAACAAAAGTTTTATTCCATTATAGAGCATTTGGAAATCTAGGAATGCAATGGTATTCAAAAATGAAATTTTCAATCACCTTGCTTGCCTAATACGGGAAAAAAAATACTAAACAGAATGGAGAATCTGGATTTGTATGTCGGTTAATGCTTATTTAAGGGGGCTTCCTTCCCCCCTTCCACCTCAATTCATCTTGTGAGGTGGTACCCCCCTCCTTCAGGGTTCGTTAAACTTAACTTCGATGGATCACTCAATAATTCCTCGGCAACAGGAGGCTTCATCATCCGAGATTTGATCGGCAAATTACTCAAGGTAGGAGCAGCTCATTACGGTAACACTTCAATATTAGTGGCAGAGGTTAGAGCATTGTGCGATGGGTTAAACTTGGCAATTCAAGTGGGGTTCGACCATTTAATTGTGGAAGGTGACAATAAGATAGTCATCTAGGCTATAGAAGGGAAGATTCACATTTCTCAGCAGATCCATTATATTATTAAGGATATCCAAGCGTGGAGAAATCAAGGCATTCAAATCGTCACCAATCATGCGTTCAGAGAGGGTAACATGGCAGCTGACTGGCTGTCTAAATTCGATCATTCCATCACTGATTCATTTTCATCTAATATATATTTCTCACCATCTCTTAGGACAATTTTAGTTGAGGACGTACTTGAACGCACTCTTGCAAGAAGATGCGCCTAATATTAGTATTATCTCTCTCTTACCCTTCTAGGGGGCAAAAAAAAAAAACCATGACAATAATTATAACATTATCAAACGTAAAACTAGGCTCTCTTTCGATCTCATTAACTTCTTTCTTTAATCTAGAGGTTTCGTACACAAAGTTTGAACTCACATTTCATGTCTTCTCCCACCTTACCTTTAACAATTAATGGCTAATTAATTTTAGTAAAATTCGATTCAAATTTAAATTTATGATAGCAGTATATTATAAATTTTGTAAGGTAGTTCACTATTACTAGGTTTGAGGCATGTTTTTTAAATTATAGGTTATAATGAAGAACTAACTTGAAAGAAGAGTAATAATTTTCATAAAAAACTGTTAGAGGAAAAACTTATTTCTGGGCCTACAACCATATTGAATCTCAACTTTTGGTTGAGTTGGTTCTTGAACATGGTATCAGAGCCTTTCTGATTGAGAGGTCTCAAATTTGAATCTCAACAGCCCACATATTGAATTATTATACAAAGTAGGGGGAACCTTTGCAGCATCTACGCTTCAAGCCCAAATGACATTTACGTGAGGGGGCATGTTAGAGAATAAATATATTCCTGGGCCTTCAACCATAAGCTTATGCTTTTGGTTGAGTTGGTTCTTGAACAAAAATCATTTTTTGAGCATAACGAGCAAACATTTCAAAAGATTAATTTGACAAAATTACATTTTGAAACCGTTTCCCACTTATAGGAAATAAAATCCAATTTGAACACCGTTTTTGAGAGTACATATCTAGAGGTGGCAAATATATCTAACTTGTACGTAATGCAAAGACAAATAACTACGACGGAAATTGAATTTGGCTAAACTTACCATCAATATTGCTTTGATGTGGTCCAAGGTGAGATCAAAAGAGAAGCAACGTTCCTTTCGTAGTTGTAGGAGAACATCTCACGTTCAGATTTAGGGCTATTTGGATCAAGATGATCATTAATAATTTCATCATAAAATTCATCCATATCCTTGAATGCTCTCTCAAGCTTGGAGGATAACCCTGTTAGCTTATCAAGCCAACCTCCTATATACGGGAAATAATCCGAAAAGAAGAAGGTTATGAACAAGGCCTGAGTTTCATTCAAGTGGGTATGAAATCTAGTCCTCTCCACACCTTCGTCCTCGTATCTACATAATATCCCAACAAATTAAAAAAAAAAAAAAAAAAAAGAGGTTAGCAAAGTAAACAACTCTAGCTAGGTATTCAACCCGTTTTAGATGACATTTTTCAACTAATATGCATTTCATCTATATATTGTCCTTTGTGATTTCTTTGAACAAGAAAAAAATGTGCGCATTTCATATTTAAGAATTTTTAACTTTAGTTTAGCCATAAAAATCAACACCTTTTGCCAAAAGCCACCCTGCAGGTAATGGAGCTAGTAAGAACCATGAGCAAGTCGCTTAAGTTAACGACTTTGGAAGCGGAAGATAGAAAAGAATCTTATGGATCATTCTGGAAACTTCTTCTCGTCGAATGGGAGCGGAAGACTAAACCCTCTTGGAGCTAAACAAGTGGACAACACAAATCTTCCTAATCTCCCTAAAATACTCATTGTAGGGCGAAAAAGCCACGTCTAACCCATTATAAGAAAGTCTCTGCTGGGCCACCATAGCTGGCCTACTACAGAAGTTGTGATCCTGTGTTTTCAGAACCTCCTTCGCCATGCTCGCTGATTGAATCACCACCATTGGTCTTTTCCCAAATCGCAAGGACAAGATCGGGCCGTAGATCTTCGCTAGCTTTGACAAGCATAGGTGTGGGGCCGATGGGTCGTACTGGTGTAGGTTTCCGATGAGGGGGAGGCCTTTGGGTCCAGGAGGGAGGTTGAATTTTTCATGTTTTTGTGGGAGAATTACAAGGAAGAAGATGAATGAGCAAACTACAAGTAGGGGGAGCACCAGCACCATGACTGTGAATATGTGGATGCTTGCTCGGTATCTACGGCTTTCTAAATTGAACGGTTCATCTAATCTTCTCTTATAATAACTAGGAAAAATACGGGTTTCGCACTGTTTTTTGTTAATATTTAGTTAATAATAAAAGTAATAAGTTATTATTAATTGTAATAATTCATAATTTGAGTAGGATTTTGACTAATAGCAATGTAAAATCAGCAAAATTTTGATCTTGCAATAAAGTAAATACGATGTGTTGATTTAACATTCGATGTTTACAGTACAAAAAATGTCATATTAATTTTTAGATTAAAATTCAACAGAAACTAAATTGTTAATTAGTGCCATTAAAAGGGGCAAAAAAAGTACATCCAATTATAGTATGACACATGTCAAACCAGCATAAGTTTTTTTCACTTTTATGTATTGCTATATATGACGAATGATTATATGATATGACATGATATGATATGAATATATGATGTACCTCCAACTAATAACCCTCAACTCAGTATGTAGAATATACTTCTAAATTGTGCAATAATATATTGATTGCAATTACTGTAATTCACTACAACACTATAACCAACTGATTAATAATGAAATCTGGTTATGTTCATCTGTCTCATAATTATAATTAAATTTTGGAAATATATGAAATGATGTAGTAATTATGTTTCTAGATAATATGAAGTCGAAATGCTTTTCCTGTAAATCATAGCTACAAGTAAGTTTCTGAAAATAAAAACATGAAATATTACAGGAGCATTTACAATAACAATCCACATTTAATCCAAATTATAAATATCAGTTGACTCATCTATAGATCTCGTATTATGCACTCCTGTTTTTGGGATGAAAACCTCAAGAATTGGGCTCTAAAGTGGGGAAAGTTATCAACAAAAATCGGCCCCGTGAGTTCAATTACTTGTACAAGTTGCCCACTACTTTCTCGAACATGTGACGTGCTTGTCCCCGTTTCTTTGCCGCCCCCCCCCCCCCCCCCATTTTGCTTCAACGTGCTTGTTGACATGAAGGTTTCTTTTTAATTTCTTTTTTATATGTTAATTCATGTCAAAAATATTTCTAAATTATGCATTATTTTATCATAAATAAAATAGTTATTTCATAATGAATTAATTTTGCTGAGTTCTATTGTAATTTATTTCCCTTTCTAAAATATTATATTCAACAATTTAATTTAAGTTTTAATTAATTATGAAAAAATTATCATAATTGATCTTCCCTAAAAAATTCAAATTAATATATCTAGAAAATCCATTCTTTTCAATATAGCAACATTTAATACTTATATTTTATTATAAAAATGAAAAAAAATATATATTAAATATTGAAGTGTTATGATTACTATGGGAGCCAAATACTTTCCTAAAAACTATTCTCTTTATCGTGAAATTAAGTACCTATTGGAGTACCAATTGAAGCTTTTAATTATTAAATTTGATGATATGGAGCCAAAAGAAATAAGGTGAGATTGTTGTTGTTGTCAGTAATCTAAAAGATACTCATCGTCCCATATACTTTGACATCACTTGAAATTGGGTATGCTCTTTTCAACTTATGATAAATAGTTATTGTTGCTTATTGTTGAACAATGCTGAATCATGCTGAAACATAGGGAATTATATATAAATATGCTGAAACATAATGATTCATATTAAAATAAGCTGAAACATGCTAAATTGTATAGAATTAGTTTATATTTATTTGTATTTAAGTAAAAAAACTGCATTTATAAATTTATTTAAATGTGTAAACACCCAACATCAGCTATTTCAAATACCTATTTATTTATGAATGGCTTTTTTTAATTGATATGTATAACATACAACTAGTTTACGAATAAATACAACTGTTTGAAGTCGTTGGTATTAACACAAAATTGGTTACAATACCATGCTTTGCATAACTAGTGTATGTCTTTTAAATTATTAATAAATATCTAATTTAATCTCATAGTGAAATATTGTTGTCAAGTTAAGAGTGTTCATATATCTATTTATTAGATATAATTTAAGAGTGCCCTTTTTACGCCAAAAAAAATCTATTTGTTAAATGTAACTTTTCTTATCCCTGGAGATTTGAATAATAACGTCGTCCAAGGTTTACTTTGGCTAGTGTGTAGTAAGCGAATCACACGATTCATGCCAGCGATAGCTAGAGGTATTTATATTTGTTTCATACATGCATGAGAAAAATTAACAAAGTCTTATTCATTGTACTAATACAAAGAATGCTAAAATTCATAAATTTTGAAATAGAAATTGTTGGCTCGTTTTGGCTAGTTAAATCATCATAGAGGGAGGTGAATAAGGTGATGTTCAAAGTCATAGAACAATAAAAATAGAAATATAAAAAAGTAAATCTGGACAAAACACATTATTTATAGAGGTTCGACCACGCCTAGTCTTCTACCCACGGGTGCCCATCGACGACGGGATTTTGAACCTTTTCTTTGTTAGGCCGGTCATTTACACACGATTCACTAATCGTACAATCTACGAGTTAACCCTACAACTTTGGTGTCCTAATGTACGCGTTGCTCACCAATCTTACTTGGGTAGTAGATCCTCCGACTAATCAATCAAACCTAATACAAAGAAAGATAATAAGATACATTTTATAATAAGGAGCAAATAAACACAATAGATATGTCAATATAAGCTCGATGTATCAAGTTATCTCAATGTCTTCTTCTTGATTTGCAAGTGTAGCTCTCTTTCTTTTATCATCTTTACCCGAAAATGCCTCCTTATTTATAAGCAATGATGTTGGAGAGGTTCGGATATCATTAGGAAAGTGACCATTGCTTTAAAAAAAGGATGATCTTCAATATAATTGCAAGGCCTTGAGATCCGTCTTTCAAGCCTTTGAATTCTGCAGTTTTGCTTAACTTGTACCCATTGATTTCCAATGGCTACTTACCTTATTTTGAGCTGAAGATCTTGCTAAGAGAATTATCTAGAAGCTAAGTTTTAGCAGCAAGAGAATTATCTAGAAGCTAAATTCTAGCAACACAATCTTTCTAATATATGCTCAAAAGATATTAATTATCATAATTAGGCAAGCTATGACATTTTCAAAGATATTGACATATAAAGAATCATAATATTATCTCAAGATTTAGTATTCAAATCTGAACATAAAGATCACACTCAAATTTAAATACTAAATAATCTCCAAGATAAAATCAATCATGCCAACATCTACTTATAATAGTAGCACATTTAAATAATAGAAACACTAAGGTAGGTCCAAATATTACATGATAAATATACCAATAGTCCAACTCATTTTTGTCGTTCATTAAAACATATTAATAAAATATATTATAAGCTTAAGGAAGCTAACAATCTCTCTCTTTTTGATGAAAGACAAAATCCAATAAAAATAACACATTAATATAATTTTGAACGACACACCATGAAAGGTTTTCAAATATTTTTACCCCTTTTTGTATTTCATCAAAAAGGTAACATAAGAAGGAGAAAGAAAAATCGAAGCATATAAAAAATCATGGCAAACACATATAGCTCCCTCTTAACAAACCAATGATATATAAAGATGCTCCCCTTCAATCTATGACACTCATAAAAAATATAAGAGATTAAACACTAACATTTTGATTAAATAATATATCCTAACATGCATGTATTGGCTTGATATTCTCATAAGCACAACAGGGATCAACATATAAGAGCATTAATGCAACAATTCTCTCCCTTCAAGAAATAAATCAAGGTTATAGCAAAATGGTCAAGTAATAGAATTCTTCTCTTATCAATATCATGTATGTACAAGTTAGAGATCATAACATTTATCAACCCAAAAAAAGATCATATACAAGATATCATCTAAGTTTAAAAATAATTACATGTCATAATAGCATAGAATATGATTAGATATCAATCATACTCACATTCCAAAGATAGTTAAGTAAATTAAACTTCAAAATTTTGAAATCAAAATGTCACAAATAGGAAGTACATCATGCAAAGTAAAATCGTCTTATGGTTAGCAAGAATTCAAATATTACCATTATTCAAGATGTTTGACATAAAAATTCAAGCCCTTGAATTTTAGTTATTTACAAGCAGTAACATCCTAGGTTCTACCTAATTTTCAAGGTATTGCACTGTATTTCAGAGCCTTGAAATCTGGGCAATGAAAGATAAGTGAACTTACCTTATTTTTACTTTTTGCAAACCATAATTTGCCATATGCCATTGCAAAACTCCAATTTTTTCTTGTTCACTTGAATTTTTAAGATGATTAAATACTATTGAAAATTCATTATTAGTACCTAAATGAGGAATCAATAACATCTCACAAACATGCGAATTCCTTTTTGATTTCTTCAAGAATGAAACTGTTCGACCAAATCTTGATACCCTTTTCTTCTTGGATTTAAAATTGTTAGAAGTAAGAAAAATTAATAAGGTAAAATTTTCTTTCTCTCAATCTTGACACCTTTTCTTGATTTAACACCACAATCAAGAATTTTTGAAAGTTAAAAATTTGGTTTGGTATTTAAGTAATAAAAAAATGTGATAATTTGGAGATAAAATATTATTTGAAAATTCAAGCATAAATTTTACCTCTTACTTAACACTTTAGAGAATGGATGAATAACAAGAATCTTTATTTTTCTCACCATTTTCAAGCAACTCCTCAATTTGGACATTTTGAAATTATTATGTATGATACCATGAATTGGCTCACCACTTTCATATTCTTGCTCTTCATATAGTTGATGATCCTCTACTTCTTTAACATTCTCATTCATAATCATTTTATCATATGCCTCAGATTTTCTTGACACCACTTTTTGATTAGTATCATACAAATAATAAAGAGTCTTCCAAATCTCTTTGGCACTATCACAATGCGAGATAAACCCATAAATATCTATAGTAAGAGCACAATATAAAATGTTTATAACTTTAAAATTTTTGGATATCCGCTTATAATAATCTTCATTATATTCATCTTCCGATTTCTCAATAACTATTGGACCTTTGACCATGATCTCCTAAAGATCGAGACCGTTGTGCTTGATATGAAGTTCAATTGTTTCGTACCACAAAAAAATAATGAGTACCTTTAAAAAGTGGGGAGCAATAAGAGTCAAAATCATAACTAACCATGAGATCAAACTATTAGATGGCAAAGTCTTAAAAAATAGTATTAGCTCTGATACCAATTGTTGGCCCGATTTGACTAATTAAATCACCCTATAGGGGTGTGAAGAGGGTAATATTCAAAGTCACAGAATAATCAAAATAGAAATGTGAAAAAGTAAATGTAGACAAAACACGCCATTTATAGAAGTTCGACCACGCCTAGTCCTCTACCCACAGGCATCCCTCGCCAATGGAATTTTGAACCTTTTTTTATTAGGTCGGTCGACTACACATGATTAACTAATCGTACAACCTACGAGTTGAGCCTAAAACTCTGCTGTACCAACGTACGCATTGCTCCCCAACCATACTTGGGTAGTCGGCCTTCCGGCTAATCAATCCAACCCAATGCAAAAAAAGATAACAAGATACACTTTATAGCAAGGAGTAAATAAACACAATAGATATGCCAATATAAGCTCGACATATCAAGTTATCTCAACATCTTCTTTTTGATTTGCAAGTGTAGCTCTCTTTCTTCTATCTTATTTAGCTGCAAATGCCTCCCTATTTATAGGCAATAATGTTGGAGAGGTTTGGAGATCATTAGGAAGGTGACTGTTGCTTTAAAAAAAGAAAGGATGATCTTCAATATAATTTCAAGGACTTGAGATCCGTCTTTCAAGTCTTTGAATTCTGCAGTTTTGCTCAACGTTTACACCTTGATTTCCAACGGCTACTTACCTTATTTTGAGTTGAAGATCTTGCCAAGAGAATTATCTAGAAGCTTATTTTTAGCAGCACAATCTTTCAAAATGTAAGCTCAAAAGATATTATCATAATTAGGCAAATCTTGATATTTTCAAAGATATTGACATATAAGGAATCATAATATTATTTTAAGATTTAGTATTCAAATTTCAACATAAAAATTATATATTCAAATTTGAATACTAAACTATCTCCAAGATAAAATATGTCATGTGAACATCTACTTATAGTCGTAGCACATTTAAATAATAAAAATACTAAAGTAGGTCCAAATATAACATGATAAATATACTAATAGACCAACTCATTTTTGTCTTTCATCAAACATATTAATAAAATATATTGTAAGCTTAAGGAAGCCAACAAAAATGAAGCATATTAAATTAATTTATAGAATAAAATTACTTAGTTTACATCAAGAATGATGCACTTAAAACTACGCAAACTTTTTTAAGAAAATGAAAAAACAAAGAAACAATCCTAGGACGGCAAACAACCCCAAAAACAACTAATGTATTCCATTTTCATACAATGAATTAGATTTTTTGTAATTGATTGCATCATTAATTTAGTTTTAAAAATAATAATAGTTAGAACTATTAAGAATATACATTATAATATAATTGGAGTTGAACGTTTTTAGTAAAATAACTAATTTTTATTACAAATATTTTTAAGAAAATTTGTGAGTTAATTGATTCGGTTCTTAAAATAATTATGTAACTTTAGAAAATTAGTGACAAGTTTACATAGTTGATAAATTGTTTCTTCAAAATCATTTGCATTTTACAGTTATAATAATAGTCCTATTTATATTATTAGTAAAAGAAGTCCAATTATTGATAAACAATTAGGTGGGTTGAATTTAATCACAATCTAATTCATAAATCTTTGTTTTTCTAAAGGTTCAATTTTTTTTCAACAATTAAATAATGTTTTTCTACAAATTTTTTTTGAATTTGTTTTTTGACACATTGGCAGGTGTCTTTTAGTAGAACAACTGCACAAAGCATCACCAAACCAAAGTCGTGAGCAACAGAAAAATGATTCTCTACTCTTCTAGGAAGAACAACCAGAGCATACAAAGCTCCGGGTTACACTCGGTCGATGCATCTTGTGATGACAGGATGTCAAATTCCCGCTATATGGCCAGTTGTGTCAGTTACTATTGACAGCCGCGAAGGCGCCCAGACCTTCTAATTATAAGTTGCCAAAAAGGCTACAGGCTACAAATGCACTTACAAAAGTCAATTCAAATCAGATGACCCTCTCTTTGGCAAATTACTACTAGCTAGTTACATTAGGTATTTGATATTAGTTGTTTATATTACTTGTTTGCATGAGTTATTTTTAGAAAATAATGTTTCGTAAATAAATTGTTTTTTAAAAAGGTGTGAGAGAAATAATGCGAAAAAGTCAGTAATTCTATGGTACATACCCAGATATCTAGTTACGTACATACCTATATAAGAGAGTGTGTACTGTATTTTAAAAATCCTTAGATACAAAAGTATGTATTCTAACATGATACATGTATTCTTATATAGGTGTGTACATAGTTAGGTACATGGGTATGTACTATAGAATTTTTGCAAAAAAGTTAGTAGAAAGAGTTTTCTGAGAAGTAGTTTTTTACTAAAAAGTTAATTCAAAAAATTCGTTTACGAAACACTCATCCTTGTTGTTTCACAAACTGCTTTTTCTTTCTGTTTTTTTTCCCACAAAAAGCTCTCTATAAAGCTCTTTGCCAAACACCTCCATGTAGACCTGGCGAAATTTACCCGAGACCCAAAACTTGAACCGAATGACCTGAACCCATATTTGACCCAACATTCGGGAGATGTTTACCTAAAAGTGGACCTAAAATCTGAATTGACCCGAACTGAACCATACTCGATCCAAAATTTCTAACGAAGTTGCTTATTTTTTGCATGGCAATCTTATTGGACCAAAAATCAGTTGACCTGAAGTTTATCCGAACCGAAGTTCACATGACCCAAGCCCAACCGACCCGAAAATATCACTTGACCCGAAATATAATCTGACCGAAACTTAACCCGGCTTGTACCTGAACTGAATTACCCGTTTACCATGCCTGCCTCCATGGTGGAAATGTCCAAGCCAGGCTTCTAGTGCTTGTGTTGGTTTCAATGTATATCCACACGAACAATTAGCTACAATCCATTAATAATTATATAAGATCAATCAACCAATTAATAATAGGTAAAATCAAATAGGCCTGAAATTTAAAGTGAAAACAACCCCATTGTATAGGAAAACTCTTAGTAAAACTCCCCCCCCCAAAAAAAAAAAATCCACTGTGAATAATGAATTAGTATAATAAGTAACCATCTTGAATTATTACCCTAATTTAAAACCCACAATAATTGAGAAACAATAGCACTTCATACTCCAATACAAGACTCTTCTTAGGTGTCTTGACTAAACATAAATTAATATGTCATATTATTTGAAAGAGTGATGATACATGTCTTACTGTAAGGAACTTCTTAAATGTCTTGTTTCGGCCAAAATTAATATAGTATGTGATTTTAAATCACCTAACTTTCAAGAGTTATATTTAATTATGACTCGTAAAACTTTAGCATTCATCAGCCTACGTTTACAAGTTCAAGTGACACACTAATCGGATTAATCCCAGTGTGAGGACGTATTATAACTGTAATTTTATAATAGCAAAAATTTATAAATAAAAAGTGCTTTACCACAATTTATAAGTGACAACACTCTTCCACAATTCAATTATACCAATTGTTTTTTTTAAAGTTCAAGACATGATAATATAGTTTTTAAGCCAAGGCAATAAACAAGCTTCTTGTATCACGAAATTCATCATTTTGGTATTTAAAACTACCAAATTATCAATAGTCACAATTATATTATCAATTGTGAAACTTTAATGTTTGTCAACTAAGCTGATGGATACAAACACTCTGCGCCATTGGAGACTAGAGAAACGATCTCTAAATCCCAAAAATTGGTCTCAAAACCAAGTTAATCGAACAAAGACCGAGATAAGTTCCTCAAACTAGGGCTCAAATCCCAAAAATGGGTCTCAGAACTAGGTTAACCAAACAAAGATTGAAATACGCTGGTCGAATTAGGACACCTGAAATTTAAAATTTAAGCCCAGCAATTCATATCAATACTCAATCCAACACCCTAAATGAGATCAAAGTATTTTTGGCTAGTACAACTAAAATTATCCACCTGTAAGAGAACAGTTGAATCCGAAACATCACTTAACCTGAAATGATCTATACTCCAAAATCCTAATCCAATTCAAACATGATCCAAAATGAGCGAACTCGAAATGAACTGAACATGAATGATCCAAATCAGAACCTACTCATACTATGAACCGATCTCATATCCAACCCGAGCATGGTCGACCAAACCTAAAATTTACTTGAATTGGACCCATGTTCAACCCCAATATAATGATCCGAAATTGAACTAATCCAAACTAAAACGGAAAACATAGCCAAATCAAATGACTCATTTACCAAAACTAAATTAACAAATAAATAGAGAGCAATAACATGCACAAAGGACAAAACCACTTTTTTTTTTTAATAAGAGTAAGCGGGCCAGCCCACAAGACCCTTATTACAGGGTACCCAGCAGATCTTAACAGGCCAGGGGAGGAGATGTCAAGCCCAAGCCAGAAGTCTAAACCCACAAGCTTCCAACACACACAACTCCTACACAAAGCAGAAGTGTGTGCTCCCTCAAGTTTAAACCTGCGTGGGGAGGGAGGAAAATGGGAGTGTTGGTCAAACAATGAACTTGTAAAACTATAAGATCAAACTATTTTTCAACCTTTCTAATCCTCTTAGGGTTAGGTACTTTTTTTTGGACTGATAGTGCGCAGATGCAAGAGAACAACTCCACACATATATAGCAAATAAATCGGAAAACAAAACAAAAATACCAACCAAAGAACTAAACACATAGATGATATCTGATATGCCAACAAGATTAACAGACAAAATTAGTCCCAGCCAAGCAATTTAGGGATGAAGATTGGGGATTGTTGTGATGTTTGCTGCCAACATATCAAGTGAGGAGGCAGTATCCTCTTTCCATGCTCTTCACCATAAGCAACTCTTCATTTAATAGTGTGAATCAATGTGGCAATCCAAAACTTATTCCTCACTTTCTTCATGAGTCTTTGGCTAATCTAGTTCTCATAATGATTTCTCAACATGTTTGCTCTGTTGAGATGGATTTCCAACTCAGCTGCAAGTATATTCTAAACATTCCGGGATCATGGGCAAGTGACAAGCAAGTGATCGATCAATGTCTTCAGCATGGCTAGAACAAAAACTCTTGTGTTCAGCTTCTCCATCTAGGCTATCCACATCATTAACTCTCCTTTCGGAGGGGTAATGTTCATCAAGACAGTACACACTACCCTGTCAAAATACATCCACCCGACAAGAGATTCCTTTTGCTTTGGTCGGCAAGTTTTCGACTAAGAATTCTTGTTGTACTTCCCACAGGGCCTCGCTTGCTTTATTCTTCATAGGGCGTGTCTAAAAGTTTTGCAATTTAAAGGTAAGGCTGCTACATGAGAGCCATCACATCTCACCTGGCGATGTGGGGATATTGGAGTATTGGATTTAGATTTTTTGTTTTAATGCTTCACTACGCTCTTCAGCAGAGGGTTATCTTTTCTAGGCACGTTTCCATCTCTAAACACTACCTTCAAACCATCCTATGTTTGAGATACATTCTTTCTGGTTTGAAGATGCATTGTAGGGCCTTGACTACGTATCCTTAAGTGGTTTCTCATGTAGCCATCGATCGTCCCAGAACCTAATACTTACTTCTCCTACTTGCACTCTTAAATTCTGAAAAAAGGCACTTGGAACTGTTAATTATTCTTGAGCTAGTTTCTTGATTTCTCTCCAAGGCCATGGTATTTGTGACAAGGTTCTTGCTGGTAAGGTGGATAAATCTACATCATGGATTGAATTGACTATTGTTCTCCATAGGGCTTCTTTCTCAGAAGCATATCTCTACACCATTTAAGTGTGTAGCACCACTGCATTATTGTTTAATGTGTGCCCAACTCCTAATCCACCTCTTTCTTTGGGTTTTGCGCTATGTCCTATTTTACCAATGCATAATATTCCCTCATCCTTTCCACTCGATAGAAGTCTCTTTTGAATTTGGAAAACTTCTACTGCCAATTTTTTGGATCATCTGAAGATGAATAGGTAGTACACATGGAGACTATTCAGCACTACTGTGATTGACACAAACCTTCGAAGTTCCTAGTTTTTGCTGCATTCTATTAAGTATGCACTGTCATGAAGAAAGTTTTCCCATAACAGCTCCAAGAGTTACCCCCAAAAATGATTGGCAGCTAGACCAAGGAACATCCTTAGTTGCAGCTTGTGCCTAACTCTCATCTTTCCCCAGAACAATGAGCCCTGATTTCATGTTAACTTCTAGACCTAGGAACGATTGGAAGTTCAGAAAAATTGTCTCGATATTATTCAAATATTGATCATTTGTCCTCACTGAAAAGCAGTGTATCATTAGCAAATTGTAAGTGGCTAATATTAACTTTAATTTCTTCTTCCTATTTGTATCTCTTTACACATCCCCATATGTACTAATTTCAGCATGATTCTATTAAAAATGTCTCCCATTAGCACAAAAAAGAAAGGTGACTGAGGGTCTCCTCGTCTGAGACCTCTTCCTATTTTAACATGGTGCATCATTGAAAAGAATTGAGATTGTTGCTGGTCCATCTCCTCCATTTTTGTCCAAACCCCATTTCCTCAAGTACGTTATTGATGGAGATCTACCCATGAACCTTAATTTGGACTAAGGGGTTAGTCAAGGTAATCAGGTTTCAACATCCCAAACCAAAGAAAAACTCATTTTTTTCCTGGGAACACATTAACAATAGGTTCAGGGTTCAAATCAGAATACAAGCCCAATTTTGTGCCCTTTATTACTTCAACTTTCATGAGATTTAAGTCCAAAATTTTGCTATACGTTTGAAGTTCATGAAGTCATCTTTCCAATAAAGCGAGTTCCAAGTCATTAGCCCTTCATTTGCCCATCCAAATCAGCCATTAAATCCAAACTACTCACACTGTCCGGTTGAGACAGAATGAGTCTAGTTTTGTGTATTGCATTCCTTAGACTTCTTTTGGGTTTAATATGATATTTTTGCATATTTTGGGTCCTCAAGGTGTTAAATACCTAGTCCAATTGAGAAATTCAAGTTAAGTCAAGTGGAAGTTGAAGAACCATGTCATTTTTGCCAACAGTGCAAGTTTGAATCCAATTTTGACTAGTCTGAGTTTTTTGAGGTTTTGGACCATCAAATGAAGTCATAAATGTGTGATTCCACTTAGAGGAGTTAGGAGACATCTAGGGCTTTCCAACCATATGTGGCAATCCAAATTGTGCTCACGTTTTGCATGGGAAATGTGGCATCCAAACAGAGCCTGCAATCTGCCTATTTTTGCCCGGTTGTACCTAATTGGTGCATTTGGTGGTTGATCTCTTTCCAGTCATTCAATCTGGTCCTAGTAGCATCATTAGGCTGTTAAAGGAGTTTTGGACACAATCATGGAGTAACCAATTGAAGAACCAATGAGGAAGAAGGAAGGAAAGGCAGAAACATCCTTATTGGTCAGACATAAAGTGCAAACTTCAACAGCCATTTTCTCTCTCCCTTTGTGCTAGGAGCTACTTGCTTACTTACGTGCGTACTTAGGTTGATTGTAATTAACATAATCTAGCTTATTTTGGTGCATAAAGTTGTAATTAGCTTGAGTAAATCATGTCTAGTTGAAACTGGTTTGACTAAGTTATATTAAGTTCGGTTAGAGGTTTCCTAACCTTGAAGAAGCCTCTTAAGCCTTTTTGGGCAGCCTAGGGATGCTCGTATAAGGGCCTTATGGACCTCATTTTGTACTAAGTTTTTATTCTTAAAATTGAAAGAGAATTGAGAGCATTCCTCTTATTTCATTTAAACACTTAACTTGCTTATCTCTAACTAGGCCGGTTAGAGGCCTAGTTAGAGTGGTGATCAAGTGAGTCTTAAGCCTTGATTTGGTGATGATATCTATATCCTAATTGAACTTAAGGGCTCTAAACTCAAGCTTAGTGGTAATATATGTATCTGAGTGAGAGTTCAGTTTCATTTGTCCCTTACTACCTCACAAATTCTCCTTAGACTCCCTTGTGATTTCAGCTTGCTTCCAATGCATTTGAAATTAGATTGGAGTGTTTGTTGTAACCCCTCACAGTTCCATCATATTTGATCTTGCCTTGAAACCTATCCCCCCACATCCCAAAGCCATCCAAGCATATTCCACAAATCAGCCCAAACACATACACGGTTATAAGATGAGTTTAAGTGTGAGATTGGATGAAAAGTTTGAGGCAATCATAAAGAATTATCAATCTGTCTTAGCTCAAAATGAGATATTGATAAGGAAAATCAATGAAGATGCTCAACATGATCAAGAACTCAAAGCTCAAAATGAGTACTTGAAAAAGCAGCTTGGTGATTTCATGAAGCAAAAACATAAAATGCATGCTAGCACCACCGGTTCTACCCACGGTGAAGAAGATGAGGCAGCAAGTAACCCCTTAAGTTCTTCAAGTGAGGGAGAACCATATAGAAGGGAAAGAAGAAAACAAAGGCAGCCTATTAACTCCAATGATTTTAGAATTGAAATCCCGGAGTTTGAAGGCAAACTTGATCTAGATGAGTTCTAGGAATGGTTACACACCGTTGAACACATCTTTAAATATAAGGATGTTTCTAAAGATAAGAAAGTCAAGTTGGTTGCTCTTAGGCTCAAGAAGTATGCCTCATTATGGTGGACTAACCTACGTGCCAAGAGAGTGAGGAGTAGAAAAACCAAAATCAGAACTTGGGAGAAAATGAAAGCCAAGTTAAAGTATCGATTTCTACCCCCAACTTACATCCAAGATAGCTATTCCCAACTTTATAACCTTACCCAAGGTAGCTTAAATGTTGAGGAATATGCGAGAGAGTTTGAGAAACTCCTAATCAAGTGTGACATTTAAGAACCAGAAGAGCAAACCATTGTTAGGTACTTAGGAGGTCTTGAAGCTAGGTATGCCAACGTGGTAGAATTACAATAGGACTCAACTTTCAATAAGGTTTGTGTCTTAGCCCATAAAGTTGAGCAACAAAGAAGGTCTCTGTATTCTAAACCAGAATTTTCGAAACCCCCACCCTAAGATCAATCCTTGAACAAGGGGAGCCTATTTCCCACCCCTAAACCCACGGTTCCTATCCCTTCCACCCCACAAAAAACTCTAGCCCCACTAAACAGCCAACGACCTCAAAATAGACCTAAATCCACTCCCAAGGGCATCCAAAGATGTTTTAAGTGTCAAGGATTTGGACACTTAGCATCAGATTGTACAAACCGAAGAGTCATTATATTAGCCGAATGGAAAGCCGTGGAAGAGCAAAAACTTGAGGACAAAAATGAGGAGGATATTGAGGGTGATCTTGAGGAAACTTTGGAGGAGATAATAGTGAAAGCAGATGAAGGGGAAATGCTTACTTTAAGCACAAACAACCCACCAAAGAGCCATAAGCATCTAAGCCTTTTCCTCACTTTTCGTGACCTACTCCCTAAGGTGCCTAGTCTTGAAATTAGGACCTTTAAAAAAAGGAATCTAGATGTGCCCAAAGGTGTTCCCCCAAGCTAGATTCAAATAAGCATGAATGATGAGTGGAAAAGAGCCCTTAAGACCAAAAGAGACTTATTCGAATGGTTGGTGTTATTTTAGCCAGAATTGTAACCGCAAGTGAGAGATGATTACCCAAATGATTTGAGGTCAAATCTTTCTCGGCAATGAGAGGATGATGGAGATCTACCCATGAACCTCAATTTGGACTAAGAGGTTAGTCAAGGTAATCAGGTTTCAACATCCCAAACTAAAGAAAGCCCACATTTTTGCTAGGATCACATAAGCAGTAGGTTCTAGGTTTAGATCAGAATACAAGTCCGGTTTTGTGCCCTTTATTGCTTTGACTTCCATGAGATTTAAGTCCAAAATTTTATCATGCATTATCAAGCAGTCATCTTTCTAATAAAGCAAGTTCCAAGTCATTAGGACTTTATTTTCCCATCCAAATCAGTCATTAAATTCAAACTGCCCAGATTGCCCGGTTGAGACAGAATGAATCTGGTTTTGTGTATTGCATTCATTAGACTTCTTTTGGGTTTAAGCTTGATATTTTTGCATATTTTGGGTCCTCAAAGTGTCAACTACCTTGTCCAATTGAGAAATTCAAGTTAAGTCAAGTGAAAGTTGAAGAACCAGTCATTTTTACAAATAATGCAGGCTGAAATTCAATTTTAACTAGTCTGAGTTTTCTGAGGTTTTGGACCATCAGATGAAGTCATAAATGCGTGATTCCACTTGAAGGAGTTAGAAGACATCCAGGGTTTCCAATCATATGTGGAAATCCAAATCATGCCCACGTTTTGCATGGGAAATGTGGTGTCAAATCAGAGCCTGCAATCTCCCTGTTTCTGCCCGGTTGCACCTAATTGGTGCATTTGGTGGTTGATGTCTTTTCAGCCATCCAATTTGGTCCTAGCAACATTATTAGGCTGTTAGAAGAGTCTTGGACACAATCATGGAGTAAGTAATTGAAAAACCAATGAGAAACAAGGAAGAAAAGGCAAAAACATCCCCATTGGTTAGACATAAAGTGCAAACTTCAGTAGCCATTTTCTCTCTCCCCATGTGCTAGGAGCTTCTTGCTTGCTTACTCGCTTATTAGGTTGATTGTAATTAACGTAATCTAGCTTATTTTGGTGCATAAAGTTGTAATTTGCTTGATTAAATTGTGTTTAGTTGAAACCGGTTTGACTAAGCTAGATTATGCTAGATTAAGTTAGGTTAGAGGTTTCCTAATCTTGAAGAAAAACCTCTTTAACCTTTTTGGGCAGCCAAGAGACGTTTATATAAGGGCCTTAGGGACCTCATTTTGTGCTAAGTTTTCGTCCTTGAAATTGAAAGAGAATTGAGAGCATTGCTCTTGTTTCATTTAAACATTTAACTTGCTTATCTCTAGCTAGGCCAGTTAGAGTAGTGATCAAGTAAGTCTTAAGCCTTGATTAGATGGTGATATCTGTAATCTAATTGAGTTTAAGGGCCCTAAACTCAGCTTAGTGGTGATAGTTGTATCTAAGTGAGAGTTTAGTTTCATTTATCCCTCACTATCTCACGGATTCTCCTTAGACTCCCTTGTGATTTCAGGTTGCTTCCTTTGCATTTGAAATCAGATTCGAGTGTTAGTTGAATTCCCTCCATAGGTACATCACTTATCCAGACTTTCCCAATCAATTGTATCATATGCTTTCTTAAAGTCAAGCTTCAGAAGGACCCTTGACCTTCTTGTTTTCTTGAGCCAATTGACTATCTCATTTTACAACTGGAACCCCATTTAGGATTTGTCTACCACTCACAAAAGCTGTATGCACTTCCCCTACTAAATCAAGTAGTATCTCTTGAGTCTTCTACTAAAAATCTTTGCAATGACTTTACAGATGCTGCCAACCATACTTATTGGCCTGTACTCTGTAGTCATGGTCTCAGTTGGTCCTCTCTTCGTTGGTATCAAAGTCATCCATATGGTATTTACACTTGATGGAAACACCCTTGTGTAAAAAGGTTGCTGAATGTATCAATTGAATTCTTATAGTTTAACTGGCCACACATGTTTGATGCAGTTAAGGTTAAAGTGATAATAACCCGAGGCTCTTCAAGTGATTCTCCATGGGACTGGCTCTTCAAGTTGTTCCTATTTTTCAGTTGTGATTCTCCGTAAACCTTGGGAAGATATGTCGAAAGTAAGCGACTCTTACCTTGTATACAACTTCTTGAAATGCCTAATGATTTTCGGTTCCATTGCTGTTGGGTTTGAGATTTCAACACCCTTTTGCATATAACTTTTATTCCTTTTATCATGGATTCTTGGAGAGGAAAATATTTGGTATTTTTGTCTCTATCTTTCAAGATTTTGCGTCTAGAGAGTTGCGTCAATATCTCCATTTTCCAGCCATCCAAAGCCACAGTGAGTTTGCATGGCTTCTTTTCTATGCCACTCCCAATCTTGCAAATGCAGATCTTGTGCTTTGAATTTAGGAAATTCCTCTTGGAAAGACTTGATCTTGCAATCAATTCAGCCGAAGACCTCATCATTCCATTTTTTCAATTGGGCTTTTGCAGGTTTCAGTTTTTTGTCAAAGGGCTTTGGTGTGATCTGGACCCATTCCTTCTTGAACATGCTTAAAAAATGAGGATCTTCTAGCTAGCAATCCAGGGATCTGAATGGCACTGGTGTCCAAGTGATTGAACAAGTGAGTTCTTTCGTTAAAATACCACTAAGCTATCTAAAATATTCAAAAATATCACTTAACTTTTTTTTTTCAAGTAATAAATGCAACTAAACTTTTCAAAATGTTAAAAATTGTCATGAAGATAATAGCACTTTTGGTGCATTTTGAAAAGTTCAGTAGTATTTTTTTACGTTTTAAATAAGTTCAATGGGATTTTTTACCCAAAAAAAAGTTGAAGTGATATTTTTGGATACTTTAGATAGATTAGTGGCATTTTTGAACAAGATCTCTTTGACAACTAGATAGCACCAAGGGGTAACGATTTGAAAATTTTCTTTTTCTTTACATTACTCTCATATGCTGGAACTTTTTCAAAGAATCCGTTTTCCACAAGAATTCTATCTATTGTGCTTGTTGCATTCTTTCTCACCAATGTATACTTCTGAGTGATGTCTGGGTCAACGAGTTGTAAGTCTTGGGCCATTTCTCTCTGCTCTCTTATGCTGGTTGTGAGTCTCAAAGGCCTCGTCCTCTTAGAGGAGAGAGGGGCAGTGGCAGATCTATACATTTAAAATAGGGGTGCTCATCTATTAACTTCGTTACTGATATACACTCCCCAAAAACGGTCATATGATACATGCTATAGTAGTCTACTTTGTACAGACATTCTCTCTCGAATTTTTTTTCAAACCTTCCATCTCGTATCTCATATTTCCACACTAATGGAACTTGATACGCAATAATAATATGCTTCAGTGCTCTGCTTAAAAAAAAAAAAAATGCTATTCTACTACGTACTATCTTTGTTCTTTGTGGTCTTCATATTTTTTAGTTGACGCATAAATGGTGTTGAAATTATAGAATATTATCATTACGTATCATTTACTAAAACCGTTCGCTGCAGAGCACCCATAATCAGCACCACTTAATAAAACAAAAAAAAATGAAGTGAACATGTTAAATATGAAATAAAAGTACAAATAAGTGATCTCCACTATCTAGTTACACCAAAAGGAAGCGGAAAAATCATTATCAACTTCGAATACGTAATTAGTGAAAAGTTAAAGCAAATTCGGCACCAAGAACATATTGCAACTGAAGAGTCAAAAAAAATCAATAATAACAATAAAAGAAAATCAAAGAGATTAAAATTAGATTAAATTAAAATGTCTAAAGTCCACATACAGAAAGAGATTTGGGAAAGTGGGTAGTTTTGCCTGAAAAGAGGAGGGAGAGAGAGAAATTTGAGCTTGGGAGCATTTAATTCTATTCTATTTTGCTATGAATTTTGGCAAGCAAAGGCTTCCCCCAGATTTGAACCTAGGTGGAGAGGATGGTAGGAAGAAGTAATACCAATGAGGCAACTGCCTTTTCAGCATATATACCAAATTGACCGCCTTAAAATAGCTTATTAAACGGCATTCATGTCTCCCACTAAGAGGTAGTGGAAAGTTAGGGCCTACTTTAAGGTCTCGGAGCTAATTCCATATATTCACTCTGTCATGTTGGTCATTGGCATAGAGTACACATATTGCCTGCCTAAGGCCCTGTTCTTTTCATTGAAAATTGCAGGTGTGGGATGGGTGAGAGTGGGAAAGGAGAGGAAGGAGTGAGTGAGAGTGGGTAGGAGTGATTTTTTTTAAAGTGTGGGAAAGGGGGGAAGGAGTGGGAATAAGTGAGAAGGAGTGGGAAGGAGTTGAAGGAAGTAGAAGAGTTGAGGTAAGTTACATATTTTGTTTCTTTAATGTAATCATTTATTTGTAATAGCAATTACCGATAATAAAAATTTTTTTAGACTAAAAAAAATATTTTTCTGTGTTGATTCAGGTATGAAATATTGTTTCATGGCCGTTGTTACACCCAAAAAATTATAATTTTCGTTATTCGTAAAACAGATTACATATATATTTTTTCGTATATTAACCAAATACGAACAACGAAAAAAATACGCATATGTTCAGACCTTGTTCTTTTCGTTGATAAATCCAAATATACTAACCTCAACCCACATCAACTCACTTCATGAACTTCAATAAAGAAAGACCAACTTCAACCAATTTCAACCCACTTTAACTGACTTCAATTCACTTCAGCTCACTTCAACCAACTTCAACCCATCTCCCACTATTTTAACCAACTTCTACCCATTATATAAAAAAAAATTCAATCAACTTCAACCAACTTCAACCAACTTCAACTTACTTCAACAAAAAATACTCACTTCAACCTGCTTCAACTCACTTCAACAAAAAAATACCCATTTCAACCTACTTTAATTCACTTCTATCAATCTCAACCACATTCACCCATTTACCAACTCATATTTTCCAACGAAAAGAGTAGACCCTCAGTACACGGAAAACAATCATCTGCAATTTGTGTGAAGAACTTCTAATATTTTGTTACTAACGCACATGAAAAAAATATCCGCTCAAAATACACGTACAATACATCTGCACTTCCTGTCACGAATTACAAACAACGCCAAAAAAAATTTACACATTCTTTCATTATGTCGGAAAAAATATCTACAAATTTGGCCCCAAATTATGACGAACGAAAAATAAATATGTTAAAATCTGTTACATATACAGCAACAATCATCTACACTTTGATGACCTATAACAAATATTTCGTAACCAATGCCCAAAAAAAAAAAAAATTTAACCATCTCTTTCATATACAGAATCAAATCAAAAATATCTACCAGTCACAAAAAACTAACATTTGCTTAACAAAGTAGAAAAAATTATTTCTTCAACATATATAACAAAAATTACGTCATTTACAATTTTCGGCACGAGTAACAAATATTTCCATAACATCCGAAAAATAAATAAAACTTTTCACAATTATTATCAGACTATTCATACACACAATTACATAAATTGTAAAAGTTTTTAAACCATGAAAAATAATAGTTATATGTAGGAGTGGCAAGGAGTGGATGAAAGTGGGTGAGAGCGAGAATGAGTGGTATTTTTTTTAAAGTATAGGAAGATGTGGGAAAGGGGGGGAAGGAGTTTGTGAGAGTGAAAAGGACTGGGTTGGATCTATTAAACTATGAAAAGAACGTGGCCTAAATTGTTCCTACAGAAACTCCCTAGTGACACAGTTCCACCTTTGTATAGTATGATAGCTATAAATGTTGAAAGAATCCTTGTGCTATGAAACTACAGTACCTCCAAAATTCTCCACAGCTTTTACATGAATCCAATCAGTGTTTCGATGACCCTAGCACCTCCATAAATTCCACTGGGTTAATTCTCAATGCTCGATCTGTACTAGACCTAAGAGCGCTAGGCTTTCATTTACAACAAGGCCCTCCATAAAACTTTTTTTATTGTCTTAACCTGATATTCCACACTACTAACTAGCGCCTTCAGCGGTAAAGTGAATTAAGTGATGCCACTAACAGACTGTACAGGATTTGCAGATTTGAATGACAACTCTTAGATAGAAAGGAGGATCCTTTCTTGTTTTTCTCAAGGTTCGTTTGATTCTTGCTTCTTGCTGCACTTGTATTATCAATCATTGTCACCCCTACAAGCTGTATCTCCAGGGATTCTTTAGCCACTTGTTGAACGCAACCAATTGACTTATCGCTAGATTGTGGCCGCTGAGTGCTATCAATTGACTGACCTGTGATGAGATTGTGTCATTTTTCTTCTCCTACTCACGATATTTGGCTGGCCAGTGACTTATTTCTGTTTTCTTTGCCTGGTCACTTCTCTCTGATTTCATGGGTTGAGATGTCAACATGGATTAATATTGTTGACTCAAAACTTGACCGCCCTTGTTACTTTGACATTCTCCCACAGCTTTTGTCGACAAATTATGGATTAAATTCTTTATTGGCAGCTCCTAGGGGCTGGTGTTGATCAATAAACTCTGTTCGTATCAATGAATTCTAGTTGTTGTTTATCTCTTCTTCAAAGAAGCGATTATAAATATAAATTTCAAGTCTAAAATGAATTAGATAGGAATTTGGATACAAGATTGAATCTCTGTATTGATTTGAATGTGTGGGTATAATCTTTATTGAATACAATGTGTATAATCATTTGATTCGATCTCCTTATTGAATTTGAATGAACTTGGGCTTGAGAGATGGCTTTGAAGGCTTGATCTAAATCAATGCAAGTCTTTGATTTTCAAGGAAAGACGGCACGTGCTCGTGGCGCTCGATGTGCTTGTTGTCTTTTTTGAAAGAGGGAGTATTTGAGTGTTGGATGGATTTTTAAAATTTTCCAACTCTTTCCCCTTTGGATAGATTTTTCAACCTTTGAATCAAGGGGACTAGGGTCCTATTTATAGGAAAGCTTTCCCCTTCCCTTTGAAAGTCAAGATGAGCCTTGACTTGGGTTTTGGGCTTTTACCAGGGCCTCATCCTGGATTGTTTTGACTTAAGAGTTCTTTGCTTTGACTTTAACTTTGATTTTGGAATCTCTCGGGCTTAGGCCGGGTATTGACTTGGAAGTCGTATCGAATTTTGATCGGATGTTGACTTGAGAGTCGTTTGATATTTGACTTGAGAGTCGATTTAGTCCTTGACCTTGGACTTGGTAGTCAACTTAGGCTTTGACCTTTGATTATGAATTTTACCTAGTTTCGACTGCGCCTTAACTTGGAAATCGTTCGGGCTTTAGTTCGTGGTATGACTTGGTAGTCGTCTTACGCCTCGATTTGGGCTTTGACTTGAGTTTTGACTGAGCCTTGACTTGGAAGTCATTTGAGCTTCGTATTGGGTTTGACTTGAGAGTCATTTGAGCTTTGACTCGAGAGTCTTTTGGGCTTGATTAAATTAATTAAAAGGGTTGATCCAAATAATTTATTTTATTTTATTTTGGTACAGCACATAAATATTTTTAGTGCCTACAAATTGCTCCATCGAGACAAGGTCACATACAAGACTTTTGTCGTTGGAGCGTGACCGATGTCTCGACTTTTTTTTTTTTTAATCATCTATCACTTGTTCACCATGATTACCTTCAATATGTTTTTGTGGATTTTGCATGGAACATTGAACAAATGAACACTTTTTTTTTTTAGTACAAAGAATTGGGGACAAAAGAGCTGGGTCATAGGCATGGTGAACAGCAAACCCAATCATGGCAGGTTTCTTCAATCTTCATTTTCACCCCTCCTCGGTGGTGGGCTTGGTCCATTCAGTTTCTGTTCCCTTTCTTTTCCTTTTTCCAGCAGCTTTTCTTTAATGGACTGGGGTAGGTGTTTTACGAATGGGTTGGGCTCGGTTTCTTTCTTCTTGTGCAGGCCTGGCCTGGCTTCAGCCTGTCTTCATTTCTCTCTTCTTCTTCTTTTTTTTCCCCCCCTTCTCTCATGCAGGCCTGGGCCTGCTCAGTTCCCCTTCTTCTTTTTTTTTTTTTAATTTAAAATTCACGGTTAGGCTGGGCCACATTTCAGCTTCATTTTATCGTCACCAGCAAGTCACGTGATCTATGCTGCTCAACCCCTCTTCATCATCTTCTTTGTTTTAGCCCCCAGACGCCCGAAAACCTCCTTTACACCGCGACGCCAGAACGTTTTCCTCTGTTGCTACCGTTGGTTGACGCTGGTTGGTGAAAGCTATCATACCTTTGACATCTTAAAGCTTGGTCTTTACACGATCATTTTCCAACCTTGTGGCCATCAAAGGTACCACATTTCTCAATTTTTCTCCCTTTTTTTTTGCAACTTCATGTGAAAGTCATGATCTTCACCTTATTTGGAGCTTTTTTTTTTTTTTTAATTTGTGGCTTGATTCACTTTCACTTTTATTTGAATCAGCTGAAGAAAGTAACCATCTTTCATTAGCCTTAAACGGCAAAAAGGTAATGCCTTTGGCCCCTTAATGTATGATCCATTTGCCACTGATAATCTGGGGTGATTATAATGATTATTAAGCCCCCCAGAAAATGATCGATCGGAGCATAATTCCTCGATTGTTTTGCCTTTGTGAGACTTCTTTGCCATTTTGTGTGTTTGTATGGATCAACCTCTGTTTTTTTTTTTTTTTTAATACTCTTCTGGGTTTGTGTTATGTGGGCCGAGAAGAAAGAAAAGGAATTGGGGATTGTTGGTGAAAATTTTTTTGGATATGGGAAGTGAAAGAAGAAGAGTGTTGAAGTTTTATACTTGCACCTCTTAATGGATAGTCTCCCTTTCTTTTTCAGCTTGGTCATTGACCAAAAGGTTGTTGTTTTCGCAGATTACTCCTAAAAATAGCAGCCCTTTCTCCTTTATGATAAGAAAGTAGTGCACCTTTTTGTTTTTGGCGTAGAATTTACTACAAATTACTCCAAGGTATTAGGCTCTGCACTGTTTGCATGTTGGTGCTCCTACTACTGTTTATTGCCTTCGTATTCAGGCCTCCTGTGTGCTTTGTCAACTTGAAGGAATGACCTTCGTTTCTTCTCTCTCCTTTTTTTTATGAAGGTCCATGCTTTGTGGATAGAGGAACTGGAATATATCTAAGTACCAAGCTTTAGTCGGCCTTTTATTGAAATTTATGATGTTGTGTCTTGAAGGGCTTGCCCCTTTTTTTTTAATGACCATGAGCAATAAAGGTGGTGGTAACCTTGGCTGAAATGAATCCAAAGAAAGTTGCTTTATTAGACTGGAAAGTCTTCTAATGCCTGCTTGTGCCGTCGTAACATCACATTCATTTATTGTCGCATTTTCTTGTATCGCAATATCATGCTTATTTGTTGAAAGATCACATTTTTCGTTGCTTGTGCTTGTTTTTGTATGCCAAGAACCTTCCTTTTTTTTTTTGTTGCATTTGTATTGTTGTTTGTGCAGGTTGAGAAGTCATTTGAAGAATTATTGGCGAAATGGTTTACCGCTAGGTCTTTTGAGGACTAGAACGGAAACCTACATACTTGAAAGTGGTATGAAGACTTGAAGAACCACTTGCAAACGCAATTTCACCATTAGGCCTTTTGGGGCCTAAAATAGGATCGTACACGCCAAAAGTGGTATGAAGATTTGAAAAACCACATGCGAAATGGTTTGCCGCTAGGTATTTTGAGGTCTAGAATGAAAACCTATACGTTTGAAAGTGGTATTAAGATTTGGAGAACCACTTGAGAACGTAGTCTACCATTAGGCGATTTATGGCCAAAAACGGGATTGTTTACACCGTAAAGTGGTAGGGCAGCGAGGAGTAACTCGGTGGCAAAAAGTTGATACCTTTGATCGTCTTTTTTTCATACCCCCTCTTCTCTTTTTTTTGTGTGTGACGTATTTGATTGCACTTGGTGATTTGTTGGCCAAGCTACCTACGTACTTATCGGAACTTCCAATTCCTGATAAGATCAAGTGATCACGTCGTTCAACAAAGTGTGCTTTGATAATTTGTTTTACAGTTAACCATTTATACTCTTGCAGGCCAGGAGTAGTACAAAGATTTGGCTTGAGTGAGTAGTTTAGGCTCTTGTTTGGGAGCTAGCATTTTCTTGATGTGTGTGAACAGTCTAAGCTCTTGTGCGGGAGCCACTTTTTTTGAATACGGGAACAGTTTAGGCTCTTGCTCGAGAGCGGGCCCAACATTTCCTCAAGGGAAGTAGTGCTTCAAGAACTTATCATTTATTGGTCCGACTCGAACCCCTTGTCCATCTACTATCTTGTAGGCACCATTTGAGTATACCTTACGGACAACATAAGGCCTTTCCCATTTTGGAGCGAATTTGCTTCCTGTTTTATGGATCATGATGATTGGCCTCTTCAATGCAAGCACATGATCTCTAACTTGGAACGAATGTAGTTGCACTTTTTTGTTGAATGCTCACGCTAGGCAAGCCTGATAGCATTCTAACTTCTGCTAGGTTTGAAGTCTTTTCTCATCGACAGCCTGTGATTCTGCTAAGTGAAGTTGGTGGTTTTCATCCTTCCTCAAACCCTTTTGTATAGCGATGTGCAATGATAGGATTTGAATTTCCAATGGCAGGACGGCTTCTACTCTATACACTAGAGCATAGGGGGTGACTGCATTGGCGTGCTATATCTGGTTTGGTATGCCCAATGAGTCACCCCCAACCTCTCATGCCAATCTCTTTTGGGAGGGACACTTAGTTCTTTATTTGTCTCATCATCGTCAAATTCGAAACATGAGGTTGTGTAGATGGCCACATAATTAAATAAACTTTACGGGCAGCATTATCTTAAGGCCTTTGGCGCCTTAGTGAGATTTACTTTAGAATCTGACTCATCAATCTCTTGCACTGTGACGTGGCTAGTTTCTACTATTTTATCCCAATCTAGAATGATTCTTCCTTCCCTAGCTAATTGCACGATGCACTCTTTGAATGTAATGCACTTTTCAAGAGGTTGATTAACGATTCTATGATACCGACAGTATTTGGGGTTGGCAGTCCATTCAACTTCCTCTAAGCGCTTTGGCTCAGTCAATTCGATAACACCCTTCTTGAGCAAATCATCTAACATGTTTGATAGATCTGAGTCAGGAAATGAGTACTTCCTTTCCTGAAGCTCCTTTAGTGTGGGACACTTTGTTTTCGCATCCTTGAATGAGGGCTTCTTCTTATGCCCTAATGAGGTCGCTGTCAGTCCTACGTTGTTGCATGTCTCAAGGAAATGTGCAACATGTTGTTTTGGTTTACCTTTCCCATCAAACTGTTGGAATTTAGGGGGCTGGTAACTGTAGGGCATTCAGAGAGGATCAACCCTCTTAGTGTAAGGCTTAGTGTATAGGTGAGTTCTGCGTGAACCTTTACCTAGTTGCTCCTTAACTGCATTTGCTATCAAGTTTTGGATTTGTTCAATAGTCATTGATCCAGAGGACTTGACATTTTTAGGCGTAACGCCTTTCTTTGGTTGCATCTTATTGTCAAAAGCCTCAGTGTAGATGGACACTTTTTTCTGAGTCCTGTAGAAGGTTTTTGGTCAGCTTCGTAATCTTTTCTTCTTGAAGCTTGATGTGCGCTTCCTTTTCTTCGTTCTCCCTAGTGAATTTTTCTAGGATTAGCCTTCCTATTAGCCATCTCCTCTTCCAGAGTGGTTGAGCCCGTCATCATGATGGAATGACAATAGTTTTGGAGGACTCAGCTTCAGTTTTTGACAAGCGCGTCCCTTTTGGTGAGGGCGAAGAAGAGCTAATGCTATAGTAATCTTCGACCTCGCAGACAGAAGATTGAAGCTAGAGTTTTTAGCTTTCATCCACCCAAGGAGATGCCTTTTGTTGCGTCTTCAAACTTTGACGTTTGGATTAAGGCGACATTGTTTGTCTAGTAGTGATTGGCACAGTAGCTTTTGCCATTCTCTTTGTCTCCATTGTGTGAGCACGCCTACTAGAATTGACATCCGTCTCAAAGGATCTTCGAGAAAGAGATCCAGTACCCTTCCTTTTTGAAGATTACACGACGACGTTCTTCGTGGCCATGTCTTCTTTCGAGGGGACGGTCTTGAAACTTAAAGAAGTTTTAATCTTTAGGAGAAAGAGATGAGACGTAGAGACGTCCCACCTTCCAAATTTGTAAACACAAGTTTGAGGTCTAAAATGAATTAAATAAGAATTTGGATACACGATTGAATCTTTGTATTGATTTGAATGTATGGGTACAATCTCTATTGAATACAATGTGTATGATCCTCTGATTCGATCTCCTTGTTGAATTTGAATGAACTTGGGCTTGAGAGAGGGCCTTGAAGGCTTGATCTCAATCAAGGCAAGTCTTTGATCTTCAAGGGAGGACGTCACGTGCTCGTTGCGCTCGATGTGCTTGTTGTCTTTCTTGAAAGAGGCAGTATTTGAGTGTTGGATGGATTCTTGAAAATTTTCAACTTTTCCCCCTTTGGACGGATTTTTCGACCTTTGAATCAACGGGGTAGGGTCCTATTTATAGGAAAGCTTCCCCCTCCCCCTTGAAAGTTGAGATGAGCCTTGACTTAGGTTTTGGGCCTTCATCCAGGCCTCATCCTGGATTACTTTGACTTAAGAGTCATTTACTTTGACTTCAACTTTGACTTGGAAGTCTCTCGGGTTTAGGCCAGGCATTGACTTGAAAGTCGCATCGAGCTATGACCGGATGTTGACTTGAGGGTCGTTTGATGTTTGACTTGGGAGTCGATTTAGGTCTTGACCTTTGACTTGGTAGTCGACTTAGGCTTTCGCCTTTCGATCGTGCCTTGACGTGAAAGTTGTTCGAGCTTTAGGTCGTGGTTTGACTTGATAGTCATCTTGAGCCTCGATTTGGGTTTTGACTTGAGTTTTGGTTGAGCCTTGACTTAGAAGTCATTTGGGCTTCGTATTGGGCTTGACTTGAGAGTCATTTGAGCTTTGACTTGAGAGTCCTTTGGGCTTGATTAAATTAATTAAAAGGGTTTGCCTAAATAATTTATTTTATTTTATTTTGGTACGACACATAAATATTTTTAATACCTACAAATTGCCCCCTCAAGACAAGGTCACGTACAAAACTTTTGTCATTGGAGCATGCCCGACATCTCGATTATTATTTTTTTATCATCTATCATTTGTTCACCGTGAATACCTTCAATATGTATTTGTTGATTTTGCATGGAACTTTGAACAAATGAACACTTTTTTTTTTTTAGTACAGAGAATTAGGAAAAAAGAGCTGCGTTATGAGCATGGTGAAGAGCAAACCCAATCATGACAAGCTTTTTCAATCTTCATTTTCGCCCCTCCTTGCTGGTGGGCTTGGTCCGTTCAGTTTCCATTCCTTTCTTTTCCTTTTTCCTGCAGCTTTTCTTTAACTGGACTGGGTAGGTGTTTTACGAATGGACTAGGCTCGGTTTCTTTCTTCCTGTGCAGGCCTGGACTGGCTTCAACCTGTCTTCATTTCTCTCTTCTTCTTCTTTTTTTTCTTCTCGCATTAGGCCTGGGCCTGCCTAGTTCCTGTTCTTATTTTTTTTTTTAGTTCGCACTTAGGTTGGGCCATATTTCAGCTTCATTTAATCGTCACCAGCAAATCACGTAATCTATTTTGCTCAACCCCTCTTTATCATCTTCTTTGTTTCAGCCCCCAAACGCTCGAAAACCTCCTCTACACCCTGATGCCAAAACGTTTTCCTCTGTTGCTACCGTTGGTTAACGCTGGTTGGTGAAAGCTGTCATACTTTTGACATCTCAAAGCTTGGCCTTCACACATCATTTTCCAACCTTGTGGCCATCAAAGGTACCACATTTCTCAATTCTCCTCCCTTTTTTTGACAACTTCATGTGAAAGTCATGATCTTCACCTTATTCGAAGCTCTTTTTTTCCTTGTTTGTAGCTTGATTCACTTTCACTCTTCTGTTTTTTTGAATCAGCTCAAGAAAGCAACCATCTTTCATTAGGCTTAAACGAAAGAGGTAATGCCTTTGGCCCTTTAATGTATGATCTATTTTGCCACTGATAATGTGGGGTGATTATAATGATTATTAAGCCCCCCAGAAAGTGATCAATCTGAGCACAATTCCTCGATTGTTTTGCCTTGTGAGACTTCTTTGCCCATTTTGTGTGTTTGTATGGATCAACCTCTGTTTTTTTTTGTTTTAATGTCTTCTGAGTTTGTGTTATGTGAGCTGAGGAGAGAGAAAAGGAATTAGGGATTGTTGGTGAAAATTTTTTTGGATATGGGAGGTGAAAGAAAAAGAGTATTGAAGCTTTATACTCGTGCCTCTTAATGGGTAGTTTCTCTTTCCTTTTCAGCTTGGTCATTGACAAAAAGGTTGTTGCTTTTGGCATATTACTCCTAAAAATAGTAGCCCTTTCTCCTATCTGATAAGAAAGCAGTGGACCTTATTGTTTTTGGCGTAGAATTTACGGTAAATTACTCCAAGGTATCAAGCTCTTCACTGTTTACATGTTGGTGCTGTTGTTACTGTTTATTGCCTTTATCTTTTAGCCTCCTGTGCTCTTTGTCAACTTGAAGGATTGACCTACATTTATTCTCTCTCTCTCTCTCTCTCTCTCTCTTTTTTTATGAAGGTTGATGCTTTGTGGATTGAAGAACTGGAATATATCCAAGTACCAAGCTTTAGTTGGCCTTTTATTGAAATTTGTGATGTTGTGTCTTGAGGGCCTTGCCCTTTTTTTTTGATGACCATGAGAAATAAAGGTGGTGGTAACCTTGACTTAAGTGAATCCAAAGGAAGCCACTTTATTAGACTAAAAAGTCTTTTCATGCTTGCTTGTGCCGTCGTAATGTTACATTTATTTATTGTCGTATTTTCTTATGTCGCAACGTTATGCTTATTTGTTGAAAGATCACATTTTTTGTTGCTTGTTTTTGTATGCCAAGTCCCTTCTTCTTTTTTTTTTTGGGTTGCATTTGTATTATTGCTTTTGTAGGTTGAGAAGCCGTTTGAAGAACCACTTGCGAAATGGTTTGCCGCTAGGCCTTTTGCGGACTAGAACGGAAACCTAGACGCCTGAAAGTGGTATGAACACTTGAAGATCCACTTGCGAATGCAATTTCATCGTTAGGTCTTTTGGGGCCTAAAATGGGATCGTACACGCCAAAAGTGGTATGATGATTCGAAGAACCACATGCGAAATGGTTTGCCGCTAGGTATTTTGAGGCCTAAAATGGAAACCTACACGTCTAAAAGTGGTACTAAGATTTGAAAAACCACTTGCGAACGCGGTTACCGTTAGGCAATTTGTGGCCTAAAAGGGAACCATTCACGCCAAAAAGTGGTAGGGTAGTGAGGAGTAACTCGATGGCAAAAAGTTAATGCCTTTGATCGTCTTTCTTTCATGCCCCCCTCTTCTCTTTTTTTTTTTTGTGTGACGTGTTTGACTGCACTTGGTGATTTATTGACCAAGCTACCTACATTCTTATCTGAACTTGCAATTCCTGATAAGATTAAGTTATCATGTAGTTCAGCAAAGTATGCTTTGATCATTTGTTTTGCCGTTAATAGTTTATACTCTTGCAGGTTAGGAGTAGTATAAAGATTTGGCTTGGGTGAGTAGTTTTGGCTCTTGTTCGGTAGTCAGTATTTTCTTGATGTGTGTGAACAGTTTAAGCTCTTGTTTGGGAGCCCCTTTTTTGAATGTGCGAATAATTTAGGCTCTTATTCGGGAGTCTTCTTTTTTGAATGTGCAACGCCCCGACCCCCTCTTGGGTCGTGGACAGTTACCAGAAACGACTCCAAGGATTATTGAATGGCCCTAGAAATCACCACAACACTTTCCAGTATGTTTCGTCTTTGCTCACAAGTTGCTTAGAAAACTTTCCAGGAGGTCACTATCCCAAGATTGCTCCCCAACAAGCATGCTTAACTGTGGAGTTTTTAAGAGTGGGCTTTCCGAAAAAAAAGGCGCACCTTTGGTGATATAAATAGTCATATCACATCATTTAAGCCACTTATGGGGTGTTGCAGAATTGTGAACAGTTTAGGCTCTTGCTGAGGAGTCTTCTTTTTTGAGTGTGTATTCTTTTTTTTTTTGTGGTGAATAGTTTAGGCTCTTGCTCGAAAGTGGGCCAAACATTTCCTCAAGGGAAGTAGCACTTCAAGAACTTACCATTTATTGGTTCGACTCGAACCCCTTGTCCATCTACTATCTTGTAGGCACCATTTGGGTATACCCCACGGACAACATAAGGCCCTTCTCATATTGGAGAGAATTTGCTTGCTGTCTTGTGGGTCATGATGATTGGCCTTTTCAGTGCAAGCACCTGATCCCCAACTTATAACGAGCGTGGTTGCACTTTTTTGTTGAATGCTCGAGCTAGGCAAACTTGATAGCATTCTAACTTCTGGGTTTGGAGTCTTTTCTCATTGAGAGCCTCCAATTCCGCTAAGTGAAGTTGGTGGTTTTCATTCTCGTTCAAACCCTCTTGTAGTGCAATGTACAATGACAGGATTTGAATTTCCAGTGGCAGGACGACTTTTGCTCCGTCTACTAGAGCGTAGGGGGTTGACTGCATTGGTGTGCTATATGTGGTTTGGCACGCCCAAAGAGCCTCCCTTAGCCTCTCATACCAATCTCTTTTGGGAGGGACACTTAGTTCTTCACTTGTCTCATCATCAATAGATTCAAAACAAGAGATTGTGCAGACGGCCACACAATCAAATAAACTTTTTAGAAAGCATTCTCCTAAGGCCTTTGGCACCTCAGTGAGATTTACTTTAGAATATGACTTATCAATCTCTTGCACTGTGACATGGCTAGCTTCTACTATTTCATCCATATCTAGAATGATTATTCCTTAAATGTAATGCACTTTTCAAGAGGGTTACTAATGATTCTATGATATCGATAGTATTTGGGGTCAGTGGTCTTCCCAACTTCCTCTGGGCGCTTTGGCTCAAACAATTTGACAACATTCTTCTCGAGCAAATCATCCAACATGCCTGGTAGATCTGAGTCAGGAAACGGGTACTTCTTTTCCTGAAGCTCCTTTAGTGTGGGACACTTCTTTATCGCGTCCTTGAATGAGGGCTTCTTCTTATGCCCTAATGTAGACTTTCCCGTAATCTGAATTGGCAGGCTTATGGAGGTGGACATTGCTTTTTTTTTGTCGTGATCTTGAAGAAGTTAACATTCTTCTTGAACTCAACTTTGTCCTTCTTTGATTCGGTAGAATAGAAGGAGTTGCCGTGACGGCCAGCTATCGTCACCTCCATGTCATGTGCTTTGGTTGCCAATTTTTGGAAAGTCTTGGGCTTGCTCATTTGCAGGACGTACAGCAAATCCCAATGCATGCCTTGGTTGCACATTTTAATGGCAGAAGTTTCAAATATCCGATCTTTGCACTCGAGGTTAAGTGCGTGCCAGTAGTTGATGTAGTCAATAACTGGCTCTTCTTTCCATTATTTTGTGTTTGTCAGCTCAGTCATGCTGACAATACGCTGAGTACTATAGAACTTATTAAGGAACTCATGTTCCATTTGTTCCTGACTAATCTATGGACTCAGTTTCTAAGTCGGTATGTCAGTCAAAGGCAATACCTTTTAATGTCCTGACGAACTGCTTCATCATGAAGTCGCCGTCAGTCCCAGTGTTGTTGCATGTCTCAAGGAAATGTGCGACATGTTGTTTTTGTTTATCTTTCCCATCGAACTGTTGGAATTTAGGGGGCTGGTAACCGTGGGGCATGCGGAGAGCATAAACCCTCTTAGCATAAGGCTTAGTGTATAGGTGAGTTCTGCGTGAACCTTCACTTAGTTGTGCCTTAAACACATTTGCTATCAAGTTTTAGATTTGTTTAATAGTCATTGATCCAGAGGACTTGATATGTTTAGGCGTAACACCTTTCTTTGGTTGCTTCCCATTGTTAGAAGCCTTGGTGTGGATGGACACTTTTTATGAGTCCTCACTTTCTGAGTCCTTTGCAGAAGATTGAGCTAACCGTTTTTCTAACTTTTTGGTTAGCTTCGCAATCTTTTCTTCTTGAAACTTGATGCGCGCTTCCTTTTCTTCATCCTTCCTGGCGAGTTTTTCTAGGATGGCCTTCATATTAGCCATCTCCTCTTCTAGAGTGGTTGAGCCTGTCATCATGACGGTATGATAATAGTTTTGGAGGACTCAGCTTTAGTTTTTGACAAGCGCGCCCCATTTGATGATGGTGAAGAAGAGTTAATGCTATAGTAATCTTCGACCTCGCAGACAGGAGATTGAAGGTGGAGTTTTTGGCTTTCATCCACACAACGAGATACCTTTTATTGCATCTTCAAACTTTGACGTTTGGATGAGGGCGACACTGTTTGCCTTGTAGTGATTGGCGTAGCAGCTTTTACCATGCTCCTTGTCTCCATTGTGTGAATGCGCCTGCTAGAAGTGACATCCGTCTCACAGGATCTTCAAGAAAGAGATCCAGCGCCCTTCCTTTTTGAAGATTACTCGGCGACGTTCTTCATGGCCATGTCTTCTTTCGAGGGGACGGTCTTGAAACTTGAACAAGTTTTGATCTTTAGGAGAAAGAGATGAGACGTAGAGACATCCCACCGAGCATTCCAAATTTGTAAACACAAATTTCAAGTCTAAAATGAATTAAACAAGAATTTGGATGCACGATTGAATCTTTGTATTGATTTGAATGTATAGGTACAATCTCTATTGAATACAATGTGTATGATCCTCTGATTCGATCTCCTTGTTGAATTTGAATGAACTTGGGCTTGAGAGAGGCTCTTGAAGGCTTGATCTCAATCATGGCAAGTCTTTGATCTTCAAGGGAGGATGACACACATTCGTCGTGCCCGATGTGGTTGTTGCCTTTCTCAAAAGAGGGAGCATTTAAGTGTTGGATATATTCTTGAAAATTTCCAACTCTTTCCCCTTTGGATGGATTTTCCAACCTTTGAATCAAGTGGGGTAGGGTCTTATTTATAGGAAAGCTTCCCACTCCCCTTTTAAAGTCAAGATGGGCCTTGACTTGTATTGTAGGCCTTCTTCCAGGCCTCATCCTGGATTGCTTTGACTTAAGAATTATTTGCTTTGACTTTAACTTTGACATAGGAGTTTCTCGAGCTTGGGCAGGCATTAACTTGGAAGTCGCATCGAGCTTTGACCGGATGTTGCCTTGAGAGTCGTTTGATGTTTGACTTGGGAGTCGATTTAGGCCTGGATTTTTGACTTGGTAGTTAACTTAGATTTTGAGCTTTGACTTTGACTTTGACCTGGTTTCGACCGCATTTTGACTTGGATATCGTTCGAGCTTTAGGTCTTGGTTTGACCTGGTAGTCGTCTTAAACCTCGATTCGGGTTTTGACTTGAGTTTTAACTGACCCTTGACTTGGAAGTCATTCAGGCTTCGTATTGGGCTTGACTTGAGAGTCGTTTGAGCTTTGACTTGAGAGTCTTTTGAGCTTGATTAAATTAATTAAAAGGATTGGCCCAAATAATTATTTTATTTTATTTTGGTACGGCGCATAAATATTTTTAGTGCCTACAATGATATAGGTTGTGTTATTTTAAATATCTCTTCTGAATAGCCATTTTGGCTTAGAAATGTTGTCTTAGTTCTGGTACTGGAACTGGTATTAGCAACTCTTATATCTTCTGGCTATTCAATGCCGTCAACCATCCATTTTATTTTCAAAAACTGGCGTCTCTTTGATGACCTCGAGTTTCAAGTCACTGAGTGCTTATTTTCGAATGCCACCTTATCATTTAAGCCTCCAAAGCCTACTACTCCTTCATTCGAGTCCATGGCTTCCATGGAAGAGGATATATCTAATGTCTGCACTTTTTGAATGATTTGAACAAAGAATCCAGCTTCTTTAACTATAGCTTTAAAACATACGTCTTCAATGGTCAACATAAAGCTCCTTTCAATTGTGCTTAACGTCTCTATATCAAGCATGATTTTCATAGATTCAAAAGAGTATATCCTATCAAAGGAGGCACTGAAGGCAACCATCCTCCCCCATAATTCAGCAATTTTTTTGAAATCCTCTCACTTTGATACATGTCGGGGTAGTCTAGTCACTTCTATATATCCAATCCCTCCTAGTTTCACACAATTCACGTTTGTCTGACTTCTTTATGTCAATGAACCACTGATAACGCTCTTTCGGATTTCCTAGCACTTCATTTCATCTTATGCGTAGAAACATAAGATGGATTTAGATGTACTTGCGGAGCAAATTTTGGTGCACCTTCCAATGTCACTTATCAAGGCTGTTGCTAAAGCCCCTAGATCCCTAGGCACATTTGAGGTATAGGCAATGCTCCTATTTAGCCATTCCAAGAGCCCTGAGTTGGGTTCTCTTTTCAAAGACCGTAGGTTCTTTGTCTTCACTATTGGATGCTTAGGACTCTTGGGACTTCCCTTTTCTTCTTCATTATCGTCTAATTGGCTTATGTCTTCTATTATGGCTGTAATTATCCCTTGCACTTCTTCTCCTTTCCAAATCTTGCCATGCGGACTCTGATCTATTGGAATAATTATTTTTGGTGAAAATGGAAACAGCACAGCAAGAATTAGTTATATTTTTTGCTTTCAAGAAATATAATTAGTAAATCCAAGTAACTAATTTTCTATGTATTTCTTCATTAATACTCATTAAGATTAAATCTAATAGTTGAAAATTCATCTTATAAAAAAATGCATCTCTCTTGAAAAGGTACTTAATTCTCTCTAAACAGGAGATGAGTATCTAGATAAGGGAAAGAATTTGATGTTCGACAAAAAGGTGCTAATTGTCACCTTGCAACTTTTCATTCGTGTTTGCTATGAGACAAGTTTAATATATACATGGCCTTCAAGCAATGCTACAACTCTTTCATGAATAGGAAAGGTGTGTTTATAGAATAATATTGTAATAAAATCTAGATAAAATCTATCCTCACACCCCCCAAGTTGGAACACATAAATCTACAATGCCTAATTTACCTCTTAGAAATTGAAACTGTGCCTTTGCATGCGCCGTTATGAAGATGTCAACTGGTTGTTCCTTAGTACTGACATGAGAGAGAGTAAGTATGACTGCGTCAAATTTGTCACGAATAAAATGATAATAAATTTCAATATGTTTTGTTCTTGGAATAATAGATTGCGTCTATATGCAAAGAGCTTCATAGTGGAGGGGAAATACCCAGAGATGCTAGGAAAGATCTTATCCATACTAATTCGCTTGTGCAAATGCCATGGATCGATATTATACTTCAACAGCATACCTATACACCATGATTTGCTTCTTGCTTCTCTAGGAAATGGGTGATCCTACAAGCATAACAAAGTTTCCTGTGAGTCAGTTTCGAGATATAGGACATGTTTCCTAATCTGAGTCGCAATATCCCACAAACTGTAGATTACTGTCCGTTGTTAACAAAATCTCCTGTCCAGTAGTTCCTTTTAAATAGCAAAGTAATTGGCCAACAACATCCATATGTTCCTCCCCAGGGCTGTGTATGAATTGGGATAGAATGTGAACTGCATAAGAGAGATCAAGCCTGGTGATGATGAGATATATCAATCTGCCAATGAGTTTGCGATATCTGCTCGGATATGCCAGGAGACGTCCAGATGCCAAAGCAAGTGTATGATGTGCTTCCATGGGAAACTCAATAGGTGTGGCTCCCAGAAGACCACACTCGTTGATAATTTCCAAAGTATATTTTCACTGTCAAAGGAATAAGCCTTGCGGTCCACAGGCTACTTCAATACCCAATAAATACTTTAGTGGCCCTAAGTTCTTAATGCTGAAACAGGAGTTTAAATAGGCTTTGAATTGTTCGCAGACCTCAATATCATTGCTAGTAAGCACAATATCATCAACATAAACCAGAAGAGCCATAAGGACTACACCATTACGGTAAGTGAATAATAAGTAATCTGTGTAAGAGCGAACAAATCCATACTCACAGAGTTTTGAAGAGAGCTTAGCGAAGCATTGTCTGGGAGCATGACGGAGCCCATAGAGGGATTTTTGAAGATGACAAACTTTGTTCTCACGTTTACACTTCCCAGCCTTTTGCAACTGTCACTGCTAGAAAACAACGAACGCTGGTCATCTTTGCTACTAGTGCAAAAGTCTCATTGTAGTTGAATCCTTCAACTTGATGATCACCCCGAATCACCAAACGAGCTTTATATCTCTAGGCACTGATTTCTTTGCCTGGTAGGAGATTTTCAATAACCCAAGTACTAATTTTCTCTAGGCACTGATTGCTTCTTCCATAGCTTTCCTCCATCGTGCGTCATGTACTGCTTCATGATAAAATACAGGTTCCACAACTTTAGTGATAGCAGCTAAAAATTGTTGGTGAGAAGGAGAAAATTTTGTAAATGTGGCATAATTTTTTAATGAGTAACTCATACCTAGGATTCCTTTTGGTACAGTGCAGTAGTGGAAACAGGGTTTATGGATCGAGTATTGTAGCACAACAAATTATCAAAACAAGGTGGTGGTCTTCGTACTCGTTGGGCACAACTAGGCCCAATTTCTTCAGCAGCCCCCTGACGTGTGATATCCAAAAAAAATTAAGTAAGTGTGCTTTGGATATTCAAAAATTACGCTAATAAATTAATTCCTCTAAGTTTCTGTCATATCTTATGGAACTAGTGCCTATTCAAGTTTATGTAATACTTAGATAGCATAGACCTCCTTGTATCTCAGATGTTTATTTAGGAATACCCATTGCACGCTAGGTGAATAAAGCCTTTAGGACAAGCGATCTCAATCATGCCTAGAAGTCTCGAAATAGTCCTAACTTTTGAACTTTGTTTTTCAGATCCAAAAGATTCTACTTGGCCTAACTATGGAATTATCCAACATGTTGATATACTTTACTACATCTTCCTGCTTCTAGAATCTGACAAACGCAAACCCTATCTTGGTTCTTCCTCTTTTTATTGGAATGTATGCATCCCTGACTTTTCTAGCTTTCTTGAATACCCCCATTAAGCCAAACTGATCTAAGTTGTTATGGATATTCTCAACAAACACTGAGAATTTCAATCTCCTTTCCTATTTTCTCTCTTTAGCTCTCCTATCTCTGCTAGCCTCTCTCCATACACACGCACGCGCGCGCACACACACACACACACACACACACACACACACACAAACACTAGGATGAGAATCACGCATGTTGTGCATAGAAAAGTTTTTGTTTGTGACGCATATTATATCTTAATTGCTTACAATGTTAAAAATTGCAGAAATTGATTATTACATCATTAAATTTTTAGTTAACATTGAATATATCATCATTATACATAGATTATATTGAATATGCCATTGTACAATGTCACAATAGAAAAGTGAAAGTGATTTAGATTTTTTTTTTTTTTGATAAGAAAAAGGTGAAACAATTTTAAAAAGAGAGGATATACAACTAATTCAGCATCCCACGAAGTTAATTACAGCCCAAGAATAAGCTATCCACAAAATTAACAACATCCAGCGAGAAGGAACCAAAAACCTCATCTTCCAAAAAGAAAAGATTCTTGGGCTAGGTAACCTTTAACTGCTTTAAGGAGGTTTCCATCCCATCAAAAACTCTCTCATTTCTCTCTATCCAAAATAACCAAAAGATAGCATGAGGAATGGCTCAGAACACTTTAAACTTTCCCTTCTTCCAAAAAAACTTCCCACATTGATAACTTATGACTCACAGAATCTGGCATCACCCAATGTATGCCCAAATAGTTATATGCTAAATCCCACAAGAAACTAGCAATTGGGCAATGGAGAAGTAAATGGTATGTAGTTTCTAGAATTTTTTGCCATAAAACATCTATTGACTAAGATCTTACCCCCATTTTGTAAATTATCAAAGGTTAAGATCTTGCCTTGACAAGCTTCACATACAAAAAAGGATACTTTCAAAGGGACATGAGACTTATAGAAAATATTCCATTGAAAGTAGCAATCTAATAATGACGAGGACAAATTGCCAAGAGAGGAAGAAAGATGAAGGAAATAAGCCTTGACAGTGACTTTCCCAGTGGAGGCAAGGCTCCACCTAATCGTATCAAGAAAGAAGGCCTTTGTAGAAGTCGTGTCAAGCATGGTGAAAAGATGATAAACACTATCATCCTCCAAGAAAACTAGATGAACAAAAACGTGGGACCAAACAACCGAAGAAGGAGAGTGCTCCAAATAATCTTATACACACACATCCCTATCAACTGTCAGAACATAGAGAGAAGGGAAATGATCCCTCAAGCAAACACCATTAACACCATCTACTATGCTAAAAAAAGGTGGAGGACCCATCGCTCACCTCGGAAATGATGTGATAGAAGAAACGATCCCACCCTATGATAATAAACTTCCAAGACCTGCTCCGTATGAGCCATTATACTTGCTTGGTATCCAGTCAAGACCCTCAGCCCTATATTTTGCCTTAATCATAGCTCTCTAAAGCTTGTCTTTCTCATTCATAAACCTCCATAACCATTTACCAGGAAGGCCTCATTGAATTTGATCAAATCTCTAATACCTAAGCCACCTACAGGGAGAGATTGCTTATAATGACACATTTCACCAAGTGATACTTAAAATCATCACCAAGAACCCGATAAAAACCTCCTCTCAATAGCTTCTAGCCTATTAGCCACAAAAGAGGGGATGGGAAAAAGGAAAAGAAAGTAACGTGGGTTACTAGACAGGACGCTCTTAATAAGAGTAATTCTTCCCTCTTTAGAGAGGTATTTGATTTTCCAACTAGAAAGTCTTTCTTCAAACCTCTCAACAACTGGTTCCCATATGGAATTCTCCTTGTACTTGGCACCTAGGGAAGCCCTAAGTACGATGAAGGAAAGGTATCTAATTTGCAACCCAAAATGTCTCTAATAGCATGAGCATTCTCCACTTCCCTTACAGGTAGAATAGAGGACTTAGATAGGCTAACTCTTAAACCATAAATGGCTTCAAACCATATAAGGATGCACCGAAGATTGATAATTTGCTCACAGTCATTATCATAAAAAATAAAGTATCATCTGCAAAGAGAATGTGAAAGATTTCCTAGTGCATCAAGTCTAAATGCGCCATAGAAAACTTGGCAATCAAACAAGATTGTGACATAGTAGACATCATTCTACTCAATACCTCCAGAACAAGAATGAAAAGGAGTGGAGAGGTAGGATCACCTTAACGAAGCCCTCTAGATATAGAAAAGAAGTACCTAGGAGAACTATTAATAAGCACTGCAAAGGTAGTAGCAGAGATGCACCAGTATATCCACCTTATCTATTTATCCCCAAAACCCATTCTCTTCAAAATATAGATTAGCAATTCCCAATTCACGTAATCATACTCAATATCAAGTTTGTAAATCACTCTAGGTTTTCCCTTTTTAATCTTTAAATCAACAAGGTCATTAGCAATCAAAACAACATCAAGAATTTGGCGACCACTGACAAAAGTGTTCTGATTATCGGGAACCAAGCTACCAATGACGCCCTTCAATCTAGCGGCAAGCACCTTAGATAAAAGCTTATACGCATATCTCACTGAATTAATTGACCGATAGTCCTTAATATCATGAGCACCTGGTTCCTTATGGATAAGACCAATGAAGGTTTGCATTTAAGCTTTTAATGAATTTTCCTGTGCAATGGAACTCTGTGAGCATTCTCACAAAATCAACTTTTAATGTGTCCTAATCATCCTTGACGAAAGCCATAGTCATATCATTAGGTCTCGGGGTCTTATCACCACAACATTGACGCATGGCATTATAAACTTCCTCTTCAGGGGAAAAGGATCTCAAAATCCATCCTCTGTGAATCAGTAAGGGAACGTAAGACCAAACCATCAACTTTTGGCCTACGGCTCAGGCTCAGAAAGAAAGAAGAATAAAAGCCTTGGACGGCATGCTTCATATCATCCATTGAATCATAGCAAGATCCTTCCACCATGATAGATGACATAAAGTTGAATTTACAATGAGAATTGTCCATCTAGTGAAAAAAACACTGATGTTTCTATCACCCTCCTTTAACCAAAGCGCTCTAGATTTTTATCTTCATGAAATCTTTTCCAACAAAATGACCTTAGCCAGATTATATTGCGTAACTTTTCTCTAGTTGACCTTAATAAAGATAAGCCTGTGGGTTTCCCTTTTAGATCAAAGGAAGAAATAGTTGGAAGAAATAGTGCCCAAAAGGTTATATTTTTAAACGTTGATATCACCAAAGACTTCCTTATTCCACTTCTTTAATTCCTCCTTGAGTAATCTAAGTTTCCTGACAATGATATATCTAGTGTCCCATCAACTTCAAACTGAATCCATCAATTATTGATAAGAGTGGTGAACCCATCCACTCGTAACCACATATTCTCAAACCTAAATGGAGGCTTACTTTTATGCACAACTAAATTCCCTACACAAATAGGGTAATGATTAGATAGAGGACGAGGCAGCCTTTTTTGAATAAAATCAGGCCAATTGTCCTCCTAATGAATAGAAATCGAGAAGCTGTCCAACCTAGAATAAGTTGTAGCTTCACCACTACGAGGCTATGTGAAGTCCCCCCCTCTCAACTCATGATCAACCAAGGCTGAATAATCAATGATGTTAGGAAATTCAGCCATAGTGTTAGAAGCACTCACCCCAGTGGTCCTCTCCCAATTATGAAGGATCTCATTGAAATTGCCAACAATGCACCACATAGCACCTCAACCATCCCTAATACTGTGTAACTCCTCCCAACACTTGAGCTTGTCCTCTCAGGAATGTGGTCCATAAACACTAGTAAATGTCCAAGAGAGAACACCATCAACTGAAAGAAAGACACAAGTGAGTGAAAACTCTCTAGTAGAAGAGGACACCAACTAAAGCACATCCTTGTCCCACATAATAAGGATACCACCCGATAAACCTCTAGCTTTGAGGAAAGCAAAATCACTCAATCTACAAACCCATATGCTATGAGAATCGGTATGAGAAACGTCCTCGAATTTTGTTTTCTAGATGCAAACTAAATCATACTTCCAATCCCTCAAAAAATTCCTAATAACAAACCTTTTCCCTGAGTTATTCAAACCCCTTACATTATAAGAAAGCAGCCTAAACATAAGGGACCATCACCTCCATAGAACTAGACAAGTCACACGAAGAATGAGAAGCGTTCTTGTCATATTTAATGCCAAATTCTAGTCTATGCAGCTCTCTTTGCCTTCACATAGTTGAAGGAGTTCTAAGTGAAGATTACTTACCTGCACCATTCTTTTTCTCAATTCTTGACAGTAGCTGGGCAACTTCATTCTCATGGCCTGAGATAGCAACACCAATACAAGAGCCGACACCTTTCATTTTAGAGGCAAACAACTTCGAAACATTATTTGAATTAACATTAGAGCCATCCCACATATCATTCACGAAGAAGTTCTCCGCCTAGTTATGAAGAAAAGAGAATTCCATAGTGAGTGGCTCCAAGTCATGTGACTTTACAGAAGATGACAAGTCTCTGAGTGTTGTGTATCAGTTCCCAAGAGGAGCTAAAAAAATGTGGCATCCAAGATCTCTTTGTCTACCTTATTCAACTTACAAACTGATCCAGCAAGGAACGAAGGTTGAGTTTTTTAATGAACACTCACTTTACATGGTTGTTCGTGTTAAGCCTCTTGACAAAACATGCACGGTGAAACCTATCGTTATTGACGAAAACCAAAGGCTAGAATCTGCATTAGATGACGCAACAAGCACGGTTAGTTCAATTAATGCATATCTACAAGAGGTTCGCTCAGGATGTGATGACCGCTCCCTATTTTCAATTCTCGGCACTAGCTCAAGGGTACCAAACATTGGGAAGCAAGCGTAGGTGAAGGAAATATTTGTCACGAAGAAAGGGGAGACCAGGGAAATAGGTCATGGAGAAAGGCACAGTCTACATGAGGTTTGACTTTTGCATAATTAATTCTAACTCTTTTATTTGCTGTAGGGAAGATTGCGGTCAAGTGAAGAGGTTTAGGCGTTGAATCTGGGGGTTGAATAGTTATTTAATAGTGTACAGAGGACTAAAATATAATTTTTGTATTACTAATTGTATATACATACATGCCCAGGCTCCCTAATTGGGGCAGGGCCTTGAGTTACATTCACATGGTATAAGAGTTACGACTCCTGACCTGATTTTTTTTCGCTTTCTTCTTCCTCAAGAAACCCTAATTTTTCAGGTAGCTCCCTTTCTCACACCCTAGCCGCTGTTTCCTGCTCTGCCGCTGGCCACCAGCCATGACGTCGACCGCCGACTGCTCCCTTTCCTCCTCGCTGGTTTCCGGCGCCGACGTTCAGTCTCTCTCCTCCCCAGACACTCCCCCGCCGGCGTGTTCATTTGCGAACGTGACGGTTTCTCTTCCCTCTGCTTTTCCGGTGCCTCCCCTGCCGCCGCCGTCTCTGCGTTCCGGCATATTGGTCTCCGGCGTCTCTTCATTTCCGGTGCCTGACCTATCTACTATCTATGTGCTGGGTGCCCCTTCATCTTCGAGGCCTTCTTCGATCTCCCACGCTGTTGTGCTCTCCTCACAGCCCTCTGGTCCCTCGGTCACCGGCGTCGGACCCCCACCGTCGACTCCTCCTCCTCCTCCTCCACCAGTCCTGCAGCCGTCGGTTGACTTCTCCACCAGTTCTTCTAAGTTATTTGAGTTTTTTAGGGACAATCTGTCAGTACATTCCTCCCCAACAGATTGAGGGGGCGTAATAGTGTACAGAGGACTAAAATGTAATTTTTGTCTTACTAATCGTATATACATACCCACCCAGGCTCCCTAATTGGGGTAGGGCCTTGAGCTACATTCACATTATTCAACTGATTTTTATTTGAACCAATGTGCGGAAACATTGGGAAAAGCCCTTAACTGAAGTCAAGTGATTTCATTTGACCCAATGTGCAAAAAAGAGGAAGTTTGAAGTGTTGAATCTAGAGCTTGAATATTTATTCATCAGAAAGAAAATAGCGTGTCAACTAGGAGGAAGGTGAGGCTGTGGACTTGATTATCATTACAATTAGGTTCCCTAATGCATTGTTCGAGAATGCCGGTTTATGTATTGTTTAGTTTATAGGCATCCCCTATTTCCCTTGTTATTATATGTCCTGCATTACCTATAGACGAAAATAATAATAAAAAATACACAAGTCAAAATTTAGTTTTTCAAAAATCTAATACAATTTTTATTGGTTAAAAATCTGTTTTAGGCAATATAAGTGCATTTAATGTTTTTTTTTTTGGTCTTTAAGATTCTATTTTATCAAAGTTGAGCTACTATGTGTTTTCTCCATTTACAGGACTCGAACTTGAGGCCTTATTTAAGAAGAGCAAATGTCAAACAACTTGAATCAACTTGTGTTGGTATTTAATGTTTACATTTACATATTTTCTAAATTGATAACAACTAGGGGTGGGTAACGGGTCGGCTATCCATTGAGTTAAGTGGGTTGGCTTGTTTAAACTAGGGTCGGTAAAGGATTTGGGTCAATAATGAATCGTATCAATAGTGGGTCGATCCATTAAAGCATCAAAATGGTTCGGATTGGGTCGGCCCGTTAATGACGCATTCAATGATCTGTTACTTTTTCAACCTATTTACTACATTGATTCACATTCTGCAATTAGTTAAACTCATTATCAATGGTTTATACATAACAATAACTATTATATATAGTTTTATATCCAATTTGTTCCATTTTAAAACGAATCAAAAGCTGGTTATCTATGGGCCGACCCGACCCGACCCGCATGTCCAAATCATTAACAAATAAAACTGACCATGACTTGACCCAGCACACTTTATAAACAGCCAACCTAACCCGATCCGACCTGATCCGTTGCCCAACCCTAACAGTGACTTGGGTGGGAGGGAATAGCTAATATCTAAAATTGTATATGGCATTGAAGACATCGCTAAAGTGTGCTGATTTTAATATTGGATGTTCTACCCGTGACAAATCTTCTTATCCTTTGAATAAATGGAGACTATTTTTCGGGTGTCTCGAGAGCGTTAATAAGTCTTCACACTAGATACCAAAATGGTAGGGGTTTGAACTTTGAACCTGACATTATAAGTTTACATGAGGAAACTTCTTTGCTTCGTACAAGGCATAGTGGATTCTTTTAGTTTACATGAGAAAACTTGTTTGCTACAAGGCATAGTGGATTCTTTTTGTGCATTGTGATTCCAGGCAATACATCAAAGTCAATATCTTCCTCCGTCATTCCAACGGGCAATTTCCAGCTGAAAGTATACAATAAATTGGCAAGTGCAAGCTCCACATTAGCAACACCAAGAAGCATTCCAGGACATATTCTTCTACCTGCTCCGAAAGGTATCAATTCAAAATCTTGCCCTCTAAAATCAATTGGGCTCCCAATAAATCTTTCAGGCATGAATACTTCAGGATCAGTCCAAAACTTGGGGTCTCTACCGATTTCCCATGTGCTAACAAATACCAAGCCTTTTGGGATAATATCATACCCTTGTATGCTACATTTTTGGATTACTTCCCGGACGACCAATAGTGGACCTGCATTGTGCAGTCGAAGTGTTTCCTTCACTATAGCTTTGAGGTACGTCAACCTTGAGAGATCACTCTCGTCGATAAATGTCTTGTCTTGAATCAAGGTTCTAAGCTCTTCTTGAGCTTTCGTCATCATAGTTGGGTGTTTCATTAACTCCGTCATTGCCCAAACTACAATTGCTGCACTTATATCAGTTCCTGCTACAATTATATCCTGCACAAAGCAAAAGCGCACAGTATATCATCAAGAAGTCTCGTGCGGAAGTGTCTCACGCAAAACAATTGTGAGACAAGGTAGTCATACAACCATTTTGTTAAAACAAAGGAAGCCCTTACTGTATAATTAAGTCATCTTATGATGCATTATTGTAAGATGGTTTTACAGAAGAATTAATTTTTCCGAACTAATTAAAACACTTGCAATACCTGCTTTATATTAGTTTATCAATCATGTCATTACTATTCCATTCTAATTTGAAAAAGTCCAAGCCAGGCTTAATCATTGCGTACTTCTGACATGTGAGATCGACAGTGATCAGAAGAGGCTCCTTTTTGAGAAGAGACTCATAATTTAATACCCATCCATTTGTTTGAAAATAAATATTTTTTTTTTTTTTTGGGTTTGGCGTAGATGAGGTGCGGAGGACAATGCCAGTGAAGTTTGAGCTAAACTCCTTGATAATAAGTTTTAATGACATTGTCAATTGTACTAGTTAGCACCAATATAAAATAAATAAATTATTACCCTTTTTTCAAAAACATTTCTTTGAAAAAAATGTGAGTAACTACATTACACTCTTTGCAAGTACATATTTGTACAAATCACATGTTCATTTTTATCCATTCATATACTTATTAATATATAGAAAAATTAATCTCCATATGTCTACACAATTTGTGACAATATATATTTATGATGGTATGATACAAGAAATTACTAAGGAACTTTATTAAAGATCTTCTCTTATACATCGGGTTATTTGTTTGAATTATCATGATATCATCACCTTCTAATTCAACATGGAATATTGTATGTTTTGGACAATTATTGAAGAATAAAAAAGATGCTAAAAAATTTATGTGATTTTTAAATAGAACAAATATGCGCGTTATTTCCTAATCTGGTGATATTGATCATTGACGATATTTATGACATGCAAGCAGTAAGCCCTTGAGAACCAAATGTAGAAATTATGCGTGTGGTGCGGAAAATAAGTTAGGACCAAGGCTATCAGAATTGGATTGAAGAGGCCGGTTCGCTCGGTTCATGTGCGAACTGGACCGTGCTCTAGTTTATAAGTTGTCACCAAATCACTGCAGGGGGGGAGCCAGGATTCAAAGTAAAGGGGACGAGATTAATAATGCACAAATTTACCTAAAGTCATTAAATTTAACACAAATAAACAAACAACAACCAACAAATTACCCCAATTCTAATTTCTAAATTCTTAATCAAGAAAGGCAAAACCTAATTTTTTAATTGATGAGTAAATCTCTAAATTAACCACTTATTGAACACAAATTCAATAAAAATTAGTAAACTAAACATAAACAAGGAAGCAATTACAAATAAAATGAGTCCAACTTTAAATCTTCAACCAAGATGAGACAATTAGGTTAAAATTCTCATTTTTCAATCCATGAATCATGAGTAATTTACAAAGTTAATCAATTATTTAATATGAATCTAACTAAAATCAGTAAAATAAACATAATTATTTACAAAATAACAAAATTAAAAATAAAAATTGAGAATTTTTGGGAGTTACCTCAAATTGAGATTTGGGACTTAGGAGTTAGGGGGAGAGCTGAGGAGGAGTGGAGGCGGCTGCCGGCACAAGGGGCGGCACTAGTGGCAGGCCTAGCGGCCGGCGGCGTCGGGCGGTCAGCGACTGGGCTTGGCAGACTGCAAAGAGTGAGAGAGAAAGTGCGTGGGCGGTGGGCTGGGCAGAGAGAGAGAGTGCATTTGAGGAAGAAAGCAAAGTAAGACTAGAGAGTCCAAAGACAGAAATTCGGGCAAATGAATGGGCAAAACTCAAAAAAAAAAAAACATACAAGGCATCGCAGAAGAAAAGTGATAAGAGTCAAACCTGTGACCCCTGAAACAAGTAAAGAGCAGCCGACCATCCTACCAGGCACACATTTGCGAAACATATATGAACTAATTAATATATATGTAGTTTGTTTATCAACAAAAATAGCCCATATTTAATTTTTCCCCCCCAAAAAGGTGGGGGGCCCCCCTTGCCTCAATGTAGCTCTGCCCATGAATCACTGTAGCATTGAATTGCTCAAAAACTGAAATCGTGTTGAACGGATGATTTTTCTGGTTAGACAGGTGCTCTCCACCAGTTCAACTAGTATTTCAGTCTTTCTTGAGAATTTACAAAGAAAAATAACTCGACGCATTTCTGTTAAAAATCAATAATCTAGAAACATCTTAATGTTAAGGTTCTAGAATCTTCCAGAGTATTCCAACATCTTCTAGATTATCATGGAACCTTCTGAAATATTGTAGAACTTCCTAGAATATTTCAGAACTATAGGGATAGTCATAGAAGCTTTACGGATTACTATGGAGTCTTCTAGCTCCTTACAAAACTTTCTAATAGAATTCTCTGCAATGTTTGTAAATATCTAGAATATCTAGATACTTCTAGGAACAATATCCTAGATACTTGTAATATAATATCTATAAATTTAAGAAGATATTAAGATAAAAGGTTATAGAAGCTTAATAATAGCCATAGGATCAAATGAATCTACACTATTCATCGAGGGGTTGATGGCTATAAATACCTCAACGAGGACTCATTTGTATCAAGCAAAAGAACAGAAGGAAGCATTTAGTAATAGAAAGCATCCATTCCTGTAATTCCTATTTTCAATACATCTTCAAACATTTCCTGACAAAGGTATCAGAGCCAATTCAACCCAATTCCTTCTCCAAATTGGACCTTCAAAAAATATTAATCATCCATCCACAAGCCATATCCCATCTCTCAAACCTTAGCATCCTTTAGATATATCTCCATAAAACCATGGCCTTCTTTCCCCCTTAAACATCAACTTTTAACTACATATCAAATTTGAGGCCACCCACATTTGATGGGGAGAATTTGTCAAATGTGGAGTATTGAAATAAGAACCTTTTTCATAGCTCAAGGTTTATGGGATATAGCAGAGAAAGGGTATGAACAACACCCTAAGGATCATGAGAAGAAAGATGGAGAAAAGAAGAAAAAAGATGATGAAGAAAAGTCATTGTGGGATAAAACCAAAGAGATGCAATATCACGTAAATAAGAACAAGGATGTTGCAGCCCATGCATTTATACAGCAGGCAGCAACTCCAACTATCTTTCCTCAAATGATGGCTACCACAACAATCAAAGAGGCTTGGCACATTCTAAAGGAAAGATATTGGAGCATTGATAAGGTAATATCTATCAAACTTCAAACTCTTTGGAAAAAAAATTTGATAATATATTGATGAAGGAAGAAGAAACTATTCAATTATTTTTCGATCATGTCACCAAAATAATTAATAGCATAAAAATATTTGGAGACATGATAGAAGACAAAAAAAAGTCTTACAAAAGGTGTTAAGAAGTATTCTTTCAAAATTTGATCATATAGCGGCTACAATAGAAGAATCCAGAGACTTATCTACACTGAAAATAATACGATTAATGGGTCTCTTCAACCACATGAAGAGAGATTGCATAGATTTACATACTAGCTAATAGCAGAGGCCTTTTAGGCTAAACTAAAGTTCTCCAACAATGGAGAAAATAAAAAGGAGAATGGTTACATAAGAAATTTCCCCTTGAGGAAGGGAATATCTAATAACCATGGCAGAGGGAGAGAAAGTTAGAAAAATCAAGCCGTGAGAATGAAAAAGTAGGGCCATATTATAGAATATACAAAATGAGTAACCATAATATAAATGATTATCGATATAAGTGTAGATATATGCACATGGCATACACATCACACACGAGATTGCCAAAACCGACAATGAGACAGGGCCAACTACACTGAAGAAGGTAGCTCTGAAAATTTCTGCTCTTGCCTCAATACTCAGCAAGAGTCATAAGCTATTTAGTATGTTGATAGTGATTACTCAAACCACCTGACGAGAGATAAAAATTTCTTCGTTCGAATGGACGAAAGTATAAAAACAAATATCACTCTTGGTGATGGGAGAACACAAGAGGTAGCTGGTAAGGGGACGATTGTCGTGAAAGCTAAGAACCACTCAACTAAATATATTCAAGATGTTTCATATGTCCCTGGTCTAGCCCAAAATCTATTAAGCGTGGGCTAGTTCATACAAAAAGGCTATGTGATGACATTCGACAATGACAAATGTCTCATATTCGATAAGGAGAAGAAGCAGTTAATAGCCTCTATTGCAATGGTGCAAAAACATGATCTTTCCTTTAAAGATGCCAGCAGAACAAAAGGTAGCTCTAAGCTCTGTCATAGATGATACAACATTATGCCATCACAGGTATGGTCATCTAAATCTTGATAACCTTAAAGTTTTAAGCCAAAGAAATATGGTTATTGGTCGCCACAATAAATGCCGACAAAAATATATGTGAAGTTTGCATTATTGGAAAAATGCATAGATTTCAGTTCGCTAAAACTTCTCGGAGCGGTAAAGCCACACTTCAACTAGTCTATATTGACCTTCGAAGCCCATCTCGTAATCCTAGCCTGAGAGAAAAAAGATACTTCCTACTGTTTGTAGATGATCACACCCGCATGACGTGGGTGTACTTCCTTAAACAAAAATCACATGCCTTCTCTTATTTCCTACAATTCTCAGCCCTCATGGAAAAACAAAGTGGGCACAATCTAAAAATTCTAAGATCCAATCGTGGGAGAGCCTACAGTTAGACACAAACCTTATCAAAATGGTGTTCCAGAAAGAAAGAACAGAGCAATAGTTAAAATGGCTCACAGCATGTGGCAAAGTAAGAATTTGCCAAAACTGTTCTGAGCTGAAGCAGTAAATACAACAGTGGACATCCTTAATCATTTTCCCACGAAAGTAGTGCCCAACAAAACACCATATGAAGCATGGTTCAAGAATAAGCCCAAGGTAGATCACTTCAAAGTTTTTGGGTGTATTGCCTATTTGCACATCCCAAAAGAGAATACAGAAAAGCTGGATGGTAAAGGAGAAAATTGCATATTCATTAGCTACAGCAATGAATCCAAAGGTTATTGTCTCTACAATCCAGAAACTAAGAAGCTAATTATTTCAAGAGATATCATATTTGATGAAGCATCCAAATGGATTTGGTCAGATGATCTAGCCCATCAATCGACTCAAAAAAATTTTCAAATTTAGTAGTTAGAGAAGAAAGGCCTCTTGATGTGGGTCCATCTTCACTAGCAAGAACATCTTCAAGTGAATCAAGTTCTTTAAAACCTACTCCAGAGTCTAGTCCATTAAGTTATCCTCAGCCCTTTGGAGGTCCCAACGAGAAAGACATCTACCAACTTATCTATAAGTTTATGAATATGGATAGGTAATCATAACATTCTTCGCTAGTGAACTACAAACATTTTAAGAAGTTGCCAAAGATGAGAGATGGATAAAGGTAATGAATGGAGAAATCGAAATGATCGAGAAAAATAATACTTGGCAGTTGGTGGATAAGCCTCAAGATAAAGAAGTCATCGTACTTAAATGGGTATATAAAAAACAATGCTATAAAGATGGCTCGATTCAAAGTTATAAAGCTTGTCTAGTTGCCAAGGGGTATTGACAACAGTGTGTGATTGACTTTGATGAGACAATTCATCGAACTTAAATGGGTATATAAAATCAAATACAATGAGGATGGCTTAATTCAAAAGGATGAAGCTCGTCTAGTCACTAAAGGGTATTCCCAGTAGCCTGGGATCAACTTTGATGAGACATTTGTTCATGTAGCTTGCATGGAGTTAATAAGAATAATACTAACTGTAGCAGCAGGATTGAAGTTACAAGTCCTTCAACTTGACGTCAAGTCCGCATTCTTAAATAACCAACTATAAGAAGAGGTTTATGTTGAACAACTTCAAGGGTATGTAGTGGAAGGTCATGAAGATAAGGTTTATAAACTAAAGAAAGCACTCTAGGTCTTAAACAAGCGCCACGTGCATAGAATAGCAGAATTAATGGCTATCTACTTCGGATTTTTGAAGAGTTGAAGTGAGTCCTCCTTATGTAGTAAGACCCAAGGACAAGATCTTCTAATTTTATGCCTATATGTTGATGATCTTACATATAATAGCATAAATCAAAGGATGATTGAAGATTTTAAGATCTCTATGAAGGCTGAATTTGAGATGACAGAACTTACGATTAATGAAGTAAAGCAAAGCCCAGGTAAATCTTTATCTCCTAAGAAAATTATGTAAAAGAACTTCTTCATAACTTTAACATGCTTCACTACAAATCGTTATCAACACCTATGGCAACAAATGAGAAACTTTCTAAGTATGACGACAAAGAGCAGGTAGATGGGTCAACTCATTGCAATTAAGTTGGATCATTAATCTATCTTACTAACACCAAACCAGACATAGTTGATGCCATCAGCATTGTCTCTTAATTCATGAGTGAGCCCAGTAAAGATCATTTTGCAGTAGCCAAGAGAATTTTCAGGTACATCAAAGGTGTGGAAAATTATGGTCTTTCATACAAGACAAACAAAGAATTAAGACATGTCAGGTGTACAAACAGTGACCTGGGGGGGTGTGTATATAATAGAAAAGGTACAAGTGGATATGTGTTTCTACTAGGCTCCAAGGCCATCTCCTAGTCATCCAAGAAGCAAGCAACAACATCGCCATCTTAAGCAGAAGCAGAGTACAATGCAGTTACAAGTGCAACATGTAAAGCAGCATGACTCAAAAGAATATTGGGTGACCTACATCAAGATAACATAGAACCAACAACACTTTTTTGTGAGAATATGTTAACGATAGCAATGACAAGGGACCCAATTTTCCATAGTTGAATCAAGCAATTGAGATTCGACATCACTTTATTCAAGAACTCATAGACACAAAGGAGATCAAGCTGCAATTTTGTAGAATAGAGGAGCAACTACCAGATTTATTTACAAAAGTAATCTCAAGCGAGTAGTTCATCCATTTTAGGCAATAGCTCAGAGTGCAAGGATGTTTCTAGTTTAAGGTGGAGTATTGGAAATTAATAATCTAGAAATATCTTGATGTTAAGGTTCTAGAATCTTCTAAAGTATTCCGGCATAGCTCAGAGTGCAAGGATGTTTCTAGTTTAAGGTGGAGTATTGGAAATTAATAATCTAGAAATATCTTGATGTTAAGGTTCTAGAATCTTCTAAAGTATTCCGGCATATTCTAGATTATCGTGAAACCTTCCGTAACATTATACAACCTTCCAGAATAATCTAGAACTACCCCAATAGTCGTAGAAGCTTCCAAGTTACTCTAGATCCGTTTAGAACTTTCTAGAAAAATTCTCTAGAATGTTCTATAATATCTACTTCTGTAAATATCTAGAATATCTAGATAATTTTAGAAAAAATATCCTAGATATTTATAATATAATATCTAGATATTTATGAAGATAGTAGAATGAAAGGTTATAGAAGCTTAATAATAGCCATATGATCAGATTAATCTCCACCATCCGTTGAGAAGGGAGATATCTATAAACACCCTCAAGGAGGGCTCATTTGTATCAAGCAAAAGAAACGAAAGCAACCATTAGTAATACAAGACATCCATTCCTACAATTCCTATCTTCTATACATCTTCAAACATTTTCCAATAGTTTTGAATATGCAACACCATTCCACGGCTGCTCATGCAAATACGCCTGCCAACCATTCACTGCATTGCTTTGTTGAATTTATTTTTGTTAAATTAAAATAGCTCCCAAGTATTTGAGTAAGTCAAACAGTTCAACCTCCACTCTTTAAAAAGGCTAAGTTTGAAAAAACCTATCTGAAACACTATTTTATGCCAAAAAGATATCTTTTTTTAGCAACCATTTTAAATACTACTACAACTATAACAACTTGCAATGTGGGTTTTACTTTTGCAAGGTCTAGGTATATCAGATGTACACATCTCTACCCTTCCAAATATAAATGCAAACAGATGGATTGATACCCCATAAAAGTATGTTAGTGCACTGTAATATACTTTTTATCGATATAAAGATAATTTCTCTCTGTTTTTTTAAAGTATCTGAAGCAAATATTCGAACTAAGATAAAATTAATCACAAATAGTTATGGAAGGCTGAACTTACTAGTAATACTGCTTTGATGTGGTCCAAGGTGAGCTCAAAAGAGAGGCAACGTTCCTTCCGGAGCTGCAGAAGAACATCAACGATGTTCTCATGACCATCATCTTTAGGCCTATTGGGATCAAGATGATCATTAATGATTTCATCATAAAATTCATCCATATTCTCAAACACCTTCTCAAGCCTGGATGACAGTCCAGTTAGCTTATCAAGCCAGCTTCCTATGAAAGGGAAATAATCTGTGAAGAAAGGAGCTGCCGCCATAGCTTGAACTTCATTCAGGAGCTCATGAAATCTGCTTCTCTCAACACTTTCATCCTCATATCTATATATATAATATATTGCACGGGGAGGGAAAAAAAAGGGTAAGTTAATTAATATACTTTATCTAGAAAAAAATAAATTCAGACCTTTCATCACAAAAAAAAAAAGAAAAAAAATTCCGATCAAAGATGAGGAAGGCAAGGTACCTCTTGCCAAAGGCAACCCTGCAAATAATGGAGCTGGTAAGAGCCATAAGCAAGTTGCTCAAGTTAACGACTTTCGAAGCAGAAGACAGAGAAGTGATCTTGTGGATCATTCTAGAAACTTCTTCTTGTCGAATGGGAGCGGAAGACTGAACCTTCTTGGAGCTAAACAAATGAACAACACTTAATTTCCTAAGCTCTCTGAAACAGTCATTGTAGGGCGCAAAAACAATGTCTGAACCATTGTAAGACAGTCTCTGCTGAGCCACCAGAGTTGGCCTCGTACAAAAGTTGTGATCCTGTGTTTTCAGGACCTCCTTCGCCAGAGCAGCTGATTGAATCACCACCACTGATCTACACCCGAATCGCAAGGACAAGATCGGGCCGTAGATCTTGGCAAGCTTGGAGAAGTAGAGGTGAGGGGCCGAGGAATCGAACTGGTGGAGGTTTCCAATGAGGGGGAGGCCTATGGGTCCCGGAGGGAGATTGAATTTTCCATGTTTTTCGCGATGTGGGAGAATTACAAGGAAGAAGATGAAAGAGCAAACTACAACGAGGAGGAGCACCAGCACCATGACTCTGTATATGTGGATGCTTGCTTGGTATCTACGGCTTTCTAAATTGGACGGTTCATCTAATCTTCTCTTGTCATATATCACCGGCTAATAACCCTCAATCAATATGTTGATTGAAATCGCTGTATTGCAGTGCAAGATTATAACCAACTAATTAATTATTAAATCTCTTTACGTATGTAATTGAACAATTATTGTCTTTGTCTCATAATCATAGTGAAATCTTGAAAACATATAAAATTATTTAATTAAATATTTTTTAGTAATACGTAATTAAAATGAGTACTATAAATCACAACTACTCGTAAATTTTTAGAAATAGAAATATGAAAATGCTACAGAACTACAATTACGTACATTTTTAACCATAGTTATAAATAGGAAGGAGCAACAAACATAATTTTTTTAAACATATCTTTATTAAGTACTTCACATTATTGAAGATTGTCAACAGTTGGCGAATTTTTTTCCCCTCACCCCTTTCATTGGTAGCACTAAAATATACTCGCCGTACCGTACACTCTGACATCACTCGGCATATAGGAAACTGCCACGTCAATGCCTGCCACATATTTTATTTTTATTTTTGGTCTCGCTCCTGTTCGTCAAAGTTGTTTCTTCAAAGGCACAATATGTTTGAATTGGTTGTGGCTGCGTTAAATTATTTGGCTGGACATGGGCCATAATGTGAGTAAATCTGAAGCCTAATATGTGTAATTTATTGTAATCTTCTGCCCATAACGTCACCTATTTAGGTTGAATTAATTAACTCTTTTGACAACCTGCCTATCTATATTTTGTAGAGCCTATACATTTTTTTTTTGAGGAAAAGATTATTTTCTATCCATCAAATTAAAATGTCTATATATAAATAGAGAGACACGTTGTCTAGGCCAAAATTTGCAGTTGCTTGTCAATTTGTCTATGCACACAGGCTTTGTGATTATGTACGAATCATGAAAAAGGGAGGGACCTAATCTTTGGGCTTTCAATGTCCTCGGTATTCGTTCATCAAAAAATTGCTCAATTTTGTCGATCTAGGATTTCTCGAGATCTTTGTTTTTCTAGCATCAATTTTAAGTGACCAGCAAACAGAAAAATGATTCTCTTCTGTCCTAGGAAGAACAACTAGAGCACTTAAAGCTCCTGGTTAGCTCAAGGTCTTCCCCATTTATACATCTTGTGATTACAAAATGTACTCTCACATAATTTATATATATATATATATATATATATATATATATATATATATATTTGGATGCATTTGTTATATATTCTTTGTTATATATATTTTTAATATTGTTTGTTGTTGCAAGAGTATATTTCAAGAGTTTCTACACAAACCCTCAGGGCTCTTAGGTTGTGAGATTATAAAGAATCTTGTGCTTAGTCAGATCATTTCCTGGTGAGTGACTTGAAGCTTAGTTTGATAGTATTCCGCTGTGGAATTAAGGTAAATATATCTACACTTAATTTAATGCTTTATTTCCTTCACGTACGAAGATAGACTTTTGGTGCTTGCATTGGGTTCAATCAATATGCACATGAATTCTTAGTTGCAATCCAACGGCCAATGTAATCATATAATACCAATAAACGGATAATATGGACAAACAATTGGGGGGGGGGGGGGGAGATCAAATTTAATATGAAAAACCTCTAACGTAGAGGGAAAAGGCAATAAGCCATTGGACAAGCACACATAAAATATTCCGCAATGGATAATAGATCAATCTAATAAGTAATTATCTTGAATTATTTCCTACGTGCTAAAAAGAATGTCTACTATTTCTTTTTGGGATGTTCAGAGATAATGTCCATGTTCTAAAAACCAGTAAATTTATTACTATTCCCAAATTGCCGTTATTTGGAACTTAAAAACCCAATTATCAAATGGAGGGAAATGTGAAATGACATTTATGAATTCAAATACCATGGATATATATTATTGGTACTTTGACTTTGGATGAGGTTAGTTCATTAATATTTCTTAAAATACATGAAAAGTCAAATGAGACATTCTTTTTTGGACAAATAGATTGTTTTTCCTAATCTAAAATCCATGGCAATTTAGGAACAATAGCAGTGGTTACTTAAGACTCAAGCACAATTAAATTGTAAGCTACTTAATATTAATGAGTGTTGATAAATACCTTGTGACAAGACATTTCTTAAGTGTCTTAGTTTAGTCTAAATTATTATATTATACGATTCAAAATCACCAAATCTTCAATAGTAATAACTATGGAGTTTTACTACTCATTGGCTACACTAATGGATACAAATAACAAACGTAGTCGGAATAACGCAGTGGTCGCTTACTGACTCTGGGGGGCCGACTTGGCGAATGGGCTGCGTCTGAGGAGACTGGCAAGGTGTTACTAGCTGACCCGTCTTGATCATGCGTGCTAGTAGATTGATCTGAGCCACCTTGATCATGCGTGCTAACAGATTGATCTGAGCCACTGTTGTTGGGCTGGTTCCTGAGCCGCTTCGGGCTCAATCCAGGTGCAACATACTGTGGCGGCTGGCCCACTTCTAAACCCGTGCTTGCTTCTGTCCAGGACACAGGTACGCTCCCCCTTGCATCGAGCCGCGGTAGCTGAGAATTTTCAGCTGTCGTCATTGGCTGCTGAGAAGGATCAGCGTCAGGCAGAGGAGTGATATCGTGCAGGAAGGCTGGTTGTGAAGAAGTGGAGAGATCGCTAGGCTGCACCATGGTTTTGAAGGGAAAGACATTTTCATGGAAGATGACGTCACGGCTCACAAAATATTCTCCGGTCTCAAGATCGAATAGTTTCCATCCTTTTTGACCAAAGGGGTAACCTACAAACATGCACCTCCTTCCCTTGGGGGAGAATTTGTCCTTGATTTTCTTATTATGTGCAAAACACAAGGTGTCGAATACCTTGATTTGATCATATGAGGGTGCTGTACAATGAAGCATCTCGTATGGAGTCTTGCCATCCAACAGTTTGCTAGGTGTTCGGTTGATCAAATACACTGTTGTAAGCACACATTCACCCCAGAACTTGATGGGTAGACTGGCTTGAAATAGAAGAGCTCGTGCAACATTCAAAATGTACCGATGTTTTCTTTCAACCCGACCGTTCTGTTGTGGTGTGTCCACATAGCTACTTTGGCGCAAAATTCTGTGTGTCTCATAGAACAGTTGCATGGACTTGGAGCTAAATTCAGATCCATTATCGCTACGTATAATTTTAATCGAGGTCCTAAATTGATTTTGCACCATAAGAATGAAATCTCGCAACAACTTGCTGGTTTTAGCCCGGTTGATCATTAGGTACACCCAAGTGGCCCGACTTGTGTTGTCAACTATTTTGAGAAAGTAGTGAGCCCCACATGATGATGCTTCCTTGTAAGGCCCCCAAATATCGCAATGAACAAGATCAAAAGCAAATTGAGCTTTATTTAAATTTTCTGAAAAAGGGGTTCGAGCTTGCTTGGCCCGATGACAAATCTCACATACATTATCTTTAGCACTACCACTAATTACTTCTAACTTATTTGGCAAGAGAGATAAAATTGCACGGGATGGATGTCCCAGTCACCGATGCCATAAGTCATTTGTGTTGACCGCGTTAACTTGTGCCTCGTCCAAGGACCCATCTTTGAAGTAGTAAACTCCTCCTCGTTGCTCACCCACACCAATCGGAGTCCTCAAAATACGGTTCGAAAAAGGTCACACTACAGTTTAGCTCCTTACATAATTTTGCCACTGAAATAAGATTGCATTTAAGCGAGGGAACATATAGAACTCTGTGTAATTTGATCCGCTGTCCCAAGTCACAGATCCTTCATCGTTGGCCATGGTGTGTGTTCCGTTAGGCAAGGCAACTGATATGAACGAAATTTTCTTCGTCTCGTGCATCACTTTTGGGTTTCCAGTCATATGACATGAAGCTCCGCTGTCAAACATCCAAGCAACATTACCTGACAATTTTTCGGTTCCGGGTTTCAGTGTTTCAAGGAGACTGAGCAACTTCTGAATTTGTTCTGGGCTAAGTCCTGGAACCGTCGCTGGGCCAAGGCCTGTTGGGCTACTGCTGCTGCTGCTGTTGGTGGATGCTGCCTCTTCAGTCTGGGCCAGAGCCTGATTCGCTGTCTCACCTTGCCCACGTCCTGCGCTTGCTCGCCCAGCTCCTCTGCTTCGGCCTGTTCGACCTCCTCGTCCACGTCCTCGGGTCCCCCAGTTCGGGGGATACCCGATTATTTCGAAGCATTCGTCCTTTGTATGTCCTCGACGTCCACAGTACGTGCGGGTAGGCCTTTCTGTTGAAGTTGAATGCTCTTTGACAGCAAAGGCCACCATATTCTCATTCTTACGGTCTCGTCCCATCATGAGTCGTTTATGATTTTCTTCCTGCTGCACCATATTAAAGATTCGATCGAGAGACGGAAGTGGGTCCATTGCCAAAATTTGGCTTCGTACATTGCCCTATGCTTCGTCATTGAGTCCCATAAGGAATTGGTGTGTTTGCTCCTTTTCTAGCATCTTTACTACTTCACCCCCAATATCACATTCACACTTACGACAAGTATATTGAGGTATTTCAGTGTAGTTAGATAATTCACTCCACATTCCCATAAGCTTAGAGTAGAATTCAACTACATCTAATCCTTCCTGTTTACATGCAGCTATATCAGTTTTGAGTTGGTGGATTTTAGGGGTATTGGCCACCGCATACCTTTTCCATAAATTCTCCCACATTGCTGCCGCTGTTTCGACATAGGCGATACTTGTACGCAGTCTTGGCTCGATGACATTGATAATCCAAGAGCATATCATCGAGTTGGCCATCTCCCATGCGTTCAACTCACCAAGATCGTCTCCTTTGTTGGATGTAGGTTTGGTTAGAGTTCCATCTATGAACCCTAATTTATTTTTGGATCTCAAAGCTGTTCGTACAGCTTTTTGCCACAAATCATAATTTTTGCCATTGAAGATTACTGAAGTGATTACCACTCTAGGACCTTCTGAAGGATGAAGGTAGTAAGGGGATTGACTATCGATTACGAACCCTTTTTCTCCACTCATAGCTCTGATACCATGAAGAAACTATTGAAACGTGTAAATATTGTAGAGTATGAGAAATTTTATGAATGAACTGTATTTTACTTCCTTCCTCTGTTTTTGAGATGCACGGTTTGGATTTTTATAGTACATGTATTGCCCTGCTCGCCTATGCCCTAGCCGTGGCTTATAGTCCAAGCAACCAGAAGAAGAGTTTGATTATAAAACAAAATAAAACAAAATATCTAGGTAGAATTTAGCTAAATAATGACTTCCCGTAACAAAGATCAACTCCATCCATAAAGAGTAAAGACATATAGTGAATGGAACTTAGGATGAAACGTGCATTGTATGCTCTGTGTGTTGAATGGTCGTGGACCTTGTGGAACCCGAGCTTGCCACTAGAGTTGCTCTGATATATTTATGGGCACAGTCAAGCATGAAAAAATCCCTCTCATTTCATTAATAGAATGAATTTTTACATGAATGCTGCATGGAAGGAAGATGAAGGGTACACAAATTATCTTAACAAACACATTAGATATATATGTGACCACTATGTTTACTGAGTCCCTTTTTTTGCCACAAGGCAAAGTGGATTCTTCTTATGCATAGCAAGTCCAGGGATCACATTAAAGTTAATATCTTCCTGGTTCATACTAGTGGGTAATTTCCAGAAGAGTACGACAAATTGGCAAATGCGAAGAATATGCCCTGACATGCTTCCGGGCCTTGCTAATGTAGAGCTTATGTATACTATGGAAATGGAAGAAGCTGCCCATATCCTTATCATATAGGAAAACCATTTTTTACTAGTGCATTAGCCATTATTGATGTTAAAGATAGCAAGCTCACTTTTTAAGTAGGAGATGACAAGGTGGAGTTTTATATACCACAGACTCTGATCGCCCAAGCTCCATACAATACTTGTTGCAGAGTTGACATATTGGAGGAGGTCGTTAGTAGGGTGGCCATAACTTGTCATTGTGTAGATGATCCTCCTGAGGTTGTTCTCATTGGCCGTGATGTGATTGACACTCATACTAGGGAAAAGGAGGAGTATGCAAGGCTCCTTAATGCCTCTACTGCCTATACACCTAGGTAGCGACCCAAGGAAGTTCCTAATGTGGAAGTTCAAGCTTCTAAGGAGGAGAAGAAGAACGCCCCCCTAAGGTAGTGTCAAAACCTCCACTTTTCCACATCAGGTATGAATTCATTGGCCTTGATTCCACATTCCCCGTTATTCTTAATGCTAAGCTTGATCGTGTCCAACTTGAAAAATTGTTGGACATCTTTAGCAAACATAGATGAGCCATTGGATAGAGCATTGATGATATAAAGGAAATCAATCCTTTAGTCTGCATGCATCAAATTCATCTTGATGATGGCTACAAACCTTTTAGGCAACCACAAAGGCGACTAAATCCTAGTATGCAAAAAGTTGTGAAGAAGGAGGTTGTTAAACAACTTGACGCTAGAATCATTTACCTTCCCTTAGATAGTAAGCAGGTGAATCCAGTTCGGGTAGTTTCTAAAAAAGGACATGAGATGAACTCCTATCCACTAGGACCGTCACCAAGTGGTATAGGTGCATCGATTACAGGAAACAAAATAAGGCCACATAGAAAGATCACTTCCCCTTCCCCTTTATTGATCACATGTTGAAGAGGTTAGCGAGACACTCTTACTTTTGTTACTTGGATGGCTACTCTGTATTCTTTCAATTGCGATCCATCCCAGTGATCAAGAGAAGACTACTTTTACTTGGCCTCATGACACCTTTGCACACCAAAGGATGCTCTTTGGGTTATATAATGCTCCAACCACCTTCCCCATACATGACTATTCTATTTTCTGATTACATTGAAAGCATCATGAAAGTATTTATGGATGACTTCTCAGTTTATAGTGGTACCTTTGATTTGTGCTTGGATAATTTGGCTAAGGTACTCCATAGATGTGAGGAAGTTAACCTTGTTTTGAACTGGAAAAAGTACCACTTCATCGTGCAGAAGGGGATTGTTCTGGGACATGTTGTTTCCCAAAGGGGAATTGATGTGGGCAAAGCAAAGATTGAGGTTATTGAGCAGTGACCTCCCCCTACTTTAGTAAAGAGGATTAGAAGCTTTCTTGGTCATGCAGGGTTTTACCGCTGCTTTATCAAGGATTTTTCTAAGATTGTCAAGCCTCTAACTCACCTCCTCGCAAAGATGCCCCATTTGTGTTGAGTGATGAGGGTCCTGAGGCTTTTTATAGGATTAAGCAAACATTGATTTATGCCCCCATCATTTAACCACCTGACTGGAGCCTTCCCTTTGAAATCATATGCGATGCTAGTGACCCGCCACCGCTGTATGAATGGTTGATCGTACGGGTTGACTGACTACATTTTAGAAGGTTTGCACTATCATCCACTTTTGGAGTCCGTGGTGAGAGCATAAGTGCAACTAATCCTTGAACCACTCCCAGACCTCATAAAGTGTCTCATCGTCCCTTTAAGCACGGATGGTGATTTGACTCCTTAAGCTCGCGTATTGTTTGGTAGGAAGAATTTGGCAAGGAAGGCCCCAGTGAGTTCATCCTAGGTTGTGATCAATCTCGGAGGCAACAAAGGGAGCCATGCCTACGCCTTAGCCTTCAGTGAAAAAGGAAACAATCGAAGGCAGACAGTGTTGGTAGAAACTCCATTGAGGTTCAAAGTATCATACACCTCTAAACAAACCGAGAGGCATAGATTGGGATCCTCCATTGGGACACCACCAAATTGTATTTTATGGAGATAAGGGCCGGCTTGAGCTTGAGATCATGAGCTTCCACATTCAGATGGACAATACTAGATGTGTATCTTGGACCCCTAGGGTAATGAAATCCCGCAATGTCCTTCTTTGGTCTCCTACTCCATCGACCATTTTAGGTGATTCCACTTGAGCTTTGCGCTTTTGCTTCTCCAACCTTTGTTTCTTCCTCTTACATGAAAAGTCCTCTATGTTTCAGCATCGGGTTCGTATGGTAATGGACTTCGCATAAAAGGAAAAAGATCCTGCAAGCACAAAGGAAACACTACTAGGGGAAAAAAAATTAAAAAGAAAAAAATGCTTAGTCAATCTTCCAAGAACTAACTCAATATTTGACAACTTGGTCCTCGATAACGGTGCCAAAAATGTGACACACACCACAAGCGCACAGGTGTTATAGTCTAAATTAAAATATCATCCACAAAAACCAATGCAATCTATCAAATTTTATCTTTCTAAAATGCTAAGCGAAATGAGTATCAAATGGATTGTTTGTCTATACTAGATGAACACTATGTAATAAATTTGGGAATTCAATCAAGGAAAAGCACCTAGGGATTTGTTTTACCTTGCAATGAGTTATACCCTTGAGTTGAGCATGTGCCTTCCTCTAGTTTGGATGCTTCAAAATATAACAATCATAACATAATTCCTACAAATTATTATATACACCTGGGATTTTATACTCCCATGCCATGTTAGTGATAGGTATGACTGTCACATCAGGAAGCGGTTTTTTCCCAAATTACATTTCATACTTACGAATTAAAAAAAAAAAAGGTAAGGTGTAACCGCCACGCTTGCATCAGTTGCATGCAATAACCTTTTTTTTTTTTTTTGGTTGGTGATAGGCCAATTTATATTCATAACCATTTTTTCTTTTTGGGTATGCTAATTTAAACTTTCAATTTAAGGAGTTTAGTTCATTCATGTATTTCCTCAAGTTGCTCACCGTAGAATATTCAGTTTGTTCATTGGGTGACTAAAGGTTGTTCGCTACTACTAAATTTCAGTTTTTCTTGGGGGCGTGAATGTAATTGTTCGCTAAGTCTCATCAACTTGTTCATTGTATGTATTGGTATTATTCACTAAGAGTTGGATTCATGATTCATGAATAATGTTTACCTATTTATTGGGTGAGATTTTTTGTGTTCTTTTCATTGTGCAAGTAAAGGTTGTCAAGATATTTTTTACATGGATTAGTTGAGTAGAAGTTGTCGATGAAAACAACTACTATAGTGAACAATTTGTAGTGCCACAATAAACTACACCAGAGGAAATATTGAACAAACATTGTGTATATGCAAGCCAAATGGCTTGTTACGTACATCTTAATAAAGTTCACCATAGTATGATATTTATATACATATTGTGACCTAGTTCACTGAGGGTGCCCAATTTGTTCATTTATTGTTTCAATCGTGTTCATTCTTGGCATGTGAATCTTAATTGTTCACATATGCTCGTCAACTTGTTCATTGGATGTTTTAAAAAAGTACTCTATTGGTAGGATATTTGTTCATAACCTACAACGAAAATTTTACAATACCTACTGAATAAGAGTAAATTTAGGAACGAATATTATATACTTGATTTGTGAACATATTTTAGACAAGTTTTTTTTTTTTTTTGGGGTTGAATTTTAACGACAAGGTTGGCTTTGCAAATAAGTTTATATACTGAACAAGCTTCTTTTAAAAAAAATTCTATTCATGAGAATTTTTTAATTACATAATCCTTGTGGATTAGTTGAGTAGAAGTAGTGGACGAAAATATAGTGAACACGATTTAGTGTGACAAGGAGCGCTAGTAGGGATAATGAACAAGTTAAGCTTGCATATACGTAAAATAAATATGAGACTCTTAATGAACAACATAGAGGGGATAAATGATAACATAAGTTTGCAAGAACAAATATTAGACCCTTTTAATTGTCCACAAAGCCTGGCTAATTTGTTCATTGGTTGTCTTGATAAAATTTACTAAGATAGGATAATTGTGCAGTGTATATTTGGATGTTGTTCATTAAGATTAGCTAGTTTGTTCATTGACTACTCAGATAATGTTCATTGAAAGTGGGTTTTTTTGTTCATTTGATATAATAAGAATGTCAATTAAATCTATTTTAGCTGACTATATTTTCGCATCTATTACGCAATATATGAATGTTAGAACTAGTGTGCTAAAAATACAGTAAAATTTAAAACTAATTAGACAAGTCCAAGATGAACGCTTATTCTTTTGAAACCATAAATAATATGGTACAAGTAATTAATTGAATAATTTGTATTAGCAACAATACAACTATGAACGAAGAAGCCTTCCTTAATATAAATTTCGTTTTGATGATGACAAAATTTACAAACCTTAATGATCAAACTATGACTATGAAGTCAAGAATTAAATTGTAGTAGATGAAATCCAAAGCATTAAATAAAGGTTAAAAACCTAATATATGTTGCTCAAGTAAGTGTATCCCTGCTTCATATACTTCATCCTGTTTGCATTAAATTCTTTCATTCTCTCTCTTTCAGTGCATTGCTTCTTGATTGTGCATATCTGAGTGGAGAGCTGGTGACCCTGAACACTTGAACTAATCGTTGCATGATGTTAACAATTCGGCCAATCAGGTTGAATCAGCAATTGTTCCTATTGATGAGCAGTACCTTTCAATCTAGTTAACAACATTGACTTAGAAATAACCAAAATAAAGCTTTAATACTGTTGAATTTGATTAGAAGAACGAAAAAAAGTTTTCTACATTCTATCCCAGATCAAACAACAGACAAAAGTTTGATTAATGAAAAGTATGGATCATGGGAAACAAAGATTAATTCGATCAGGAGAGGAAAGAAGCAAAGAAGAGAGAAGGTGAAGGGGGGGTGGGGTGGGAGGAGAGAGAATGTGAGGGGGTGGAGTGGGGGGAGAGATAACTTGATAATATTCTTGGGTAGATGTAACTATTTTTATTTTTGTTAATTTTTTAATTATATAACTGATTTAGATATATCGTACTGATGTGGTAATGAGAGTATATACTCTCATGTGTATAATATATATATTGCATAATTCCATCTTTTCTCGCCAAGAAAACCCAATTACTTAAACCACTCTAATCATCATTCGTTCAAAGGTGCTTATTTTAACCTAGTTAAAGATCTTGATTGCCAACTTTTCTCTCAACATGTGATTCTCTTTCAAGAAGCACGAAGTCAAATATAATCTTGTTAATCTAGCAGTGAGTTTCTCCTTTCAATGCTTCACCCAACTTGCTAAGCATGTGTAACCAAATTGGCTAAAATTAGTCACACCAACCAAAGCACAAGATAGATTGAATCAAATCAAATAAGATTAAGCACAAGTTTAATAAAACTAGGAATCCAACATCATTGTTTTGGCTAGCAAATCCCTATACTAAAGAAAATTATTCACTCATGATTAAAACTAGATCAAAACAGTTTAAATTAAACATTAACCTAGCTAGAATAAATCAAAAAGAAGTTTGAGAAGTAAGAAAAGTATGCCTAGCAACATTGGAGATATTGTGCCAAACATACTTCCTAAATTCTAATATGAGTTCAAAAATTATATTATAATACATTAAATTGAGAAAACGGGTATAATTGAATAGTAAAACCATATTACAACTCACCAATTATGTAAAATTATTTTTGATTCATATTTTTTTTTTTTACAAGTATAAAATTATATGTAGGTAATGCATTCTCGGTTATGGTTGACTTGATTAGGGTCTCATTTCTTCCCGTTGGTATGGATGATGGATACTGAAGCCTCAATATTAATCATTAACTATAACTAATAAAAATCAGGTGATTGTAAATTATATGACATATTCAATTCATTTAGATCGAGGCAAGACATTTAATTGTATTTATAAATAGACATATTGATACAACATCTTTTTTTGGTTTTGGGGGGAGGGGGTAGAGTTGATAACAAGTATACACATCAGATGATTCCGACCCCTTAACATAAAAATTCTAACTTCACCCCTACTTATATGGTACAATTTTGAAAAGCTTCATGGACGATTAACAATACTGCTGCGGGTTGTAACTGAAGAGTTCCCTTAACTACCACCTTGAAGTGTTCAAACTTTCTACGCTTATTTTCTAGAAAACTTCATATGATGATGTTCCCTCGCGTTTTCTTCTTTTCACCACCAAACGGTGCCTTAGCAAGCGCAAAGCCCTCCCTATTCTCATTCGTAGCAAGCATGTACTCTTTACTCCCGATTTGGCGTCGTCCATAATGAAATAAAATACACATGCTGTTATGAACGAATTATTATCACGTATCCTCTTTAATAATTAGGTTAATTTTATTTATAATACACTATTTTTAAAATTATTATGTATCTTCCATCACTTTAAAAATTGTTTTTAAATATATGAAAATTATTATTATTATTTAACCCTCACTTGCACATTTTTTGTTAAAAAATGAGGCCATATGGTCATAAATTTTAAGGTGAGGGTTGAATAATAATTTAAGAAAAATAAGTTCCAAGTAACATTTACCTAAATATAATGGGGAATAAAATAATTACTCTATTCTAAATGCAATAATTATTATTATTATTTAACTTCCCACTTGCACATTTTTGAATTCGACATCATTAGTTTACAAGAGAAAACTTCTTTGCTAGAAGGCACAGTGGATTCTTTTTGTGCATTGTGATTCCAGGCAATACATCAAAGTCAATATCATCCTCCGTCATTCCAACTGGCAATTTCCAGTCGAAAGTATACAATAAATTGGCTAGTGCAAGCTCCACATTAGCCATACCGAGAAGCAGTCCAGGACATATTCTTTTACCTGCTCCGAAAGGTATCAATTCAAAATCTTGCCCTCTGAAGTCAATTGAGCTCCCGAGAAATCTTTCAGGAATGAATATTTCAGGATCACTCCAAAAGTTGGGGTCTCTGCCAATCTCCCATATGCTAACAAATACCAAGCTTTTTGGGAGAATATCATACCCTTGTATGCTACATTTTTGGATTGCTTCTCGTACAATCAACAACGGACCTGCAGCACGAAGTCGAAGTGTTTCCCTCACTACAGCTTTGAGGTATGGCAACTTTGAGAGATCACTCTCATCGATAAAAGTTTTGCCTTGAATCAACGTTCTAAGCTCTTCTTGAACTTTCCTCATCGTGGTTGGGTGTTTCATTAGCTCCGCCATTGTCCAAACTATAATTGCCGCACTTGTATCAGTTCCTGCTGCAATTATATTCTACACAAAGCAAAATATCATTAACAAGTCTCGTGTAAAACCGTTTCACGCAAAATAATTATAAGACGAGTTAGTTATGCAACCATTTTGTTAAAATAAAATTAAGCCCTTATCATATAAGTTATCTGACAATAAACTATTCGAAAATGATCTTGTACAGGAAATTTCTTTCCAAATTAATTAAAACAGTAGCATGAAAAACATCTGGCACATCAATTTATCAATCAAGTTATATATATATATATATATATATATATATATATATATATATATATATATATATATATATATATATATATATATATATATATTTATATATGTTGACTTATTTAGTAATTACAAATATTTTGATGAAACACAAAATTAGAAATTAAGTTGTTGCGTTCAAAAGGTATAACACATGAAAAGAGAAGCAATATATAGTAGTAGAATCATAATAAAAATTATAAAGATAATATGAAAGATTATATGCATATCATAATTATTTTTCTTGAATACTATCGAGGATTGTGTGCATATTTAATTTATGTGATTAGAAAGATTGTATGCAAATATGATTAAAGGCAAGATATTATTATGCTAGGCAAATATTAATTAAAAGGATTTTACTTGATTAAATATCCTTAATTCTAGCCATGACAAAATGATATTGCCCTCATTTCAATATTCTAGCAATATTATTAATATTCTTGCAATATCAAATTTGTTTTTTAAATTTGATCTCATAAAGATTATATTGCATGATTTTATTGATAATATATTTTGTTGCCAAGAGTTTTACATGTTCAAAAGGCAAGAGAAGAGATTGTAAGCAAATACTTTCTTATTGGAGAAGATCACAAGATCAAAATCAAATATGATATGGAGATAACTTCCTTCTTGGACAAATCAGCATATGGCTACTCAATCCTATAAATAGGGGCTGAAGGAAGAAGAGAAGAAGCCAAGCAAGTGAAAAAGAGCATTGAGACATACACTATGTTATCATACTGAGCTTTGTATTGAGATCAAAAGAATTGCGTTATACTGAGAATTAAATTGTAATCAAAAGTCTTGAGAGATCTTGAGAAATTCTTATTAAGGAGTGAACGAAAGAGTTGGTGTGAGGTCACAACTCCTCCCAAGCTTAAATCAGTGGTTGGTTTAGGTTGTTGGGATCTTTAGAGTATGGTGCTCTGAAAGAAAGTGTGAAGGTTAATCTTAATAAGAAAAGTAGAGCGTTGAATCCTAGAGTTGGATAACTCTAGGCGGGGATTAAGCCTGATTGAGGCCCAACCTCATTAAAATATCCTTGTGCATTGTCTCCATTTAAATTCTGCATTTTGATTTCAGCTTCGAATTTATTTCTGCAATCACCCTATTCACCCCCCCTCTAGGGCGATCTAAGTCTTCAATTGGTATCAGAGCCAGTCCCACACTTCTTTTTGACTTAACAGTCAAGTAGGTGACGACCATGGCCTTATCAGGAGATGTTAATATTGAAGGACGCTCTACTGTTAGACCTCCCCTATTTAAAGGAACAAATTTTTCTTATTGGAAAAATGCGATGCAGATTTTTATTGAATCAACTGACGTGGAATTGTGGGAAATTGTGAACAATGGCCCTTACATTGTTCCTAAGGTCAAAAACGACAAGGGTGAAATGATTGATAAACCTAAAGATCAGTATACGAGTGTTGACTGGGAAAAACTTACAAAGAATTCTAGAGCTAAGCATATTCTTTATTGTGGTTTGGATGCTAACGAATATAACCGAATTTCTGCCTGTGATACAGCTAAGCAAATCTGGAACAAGCTGATTGTTACATATGAAGGGACAAGCCAAGTCCGTGAAACTAAAATGAATATGTTCATACATCAATATGAACTATTCAAAATGCAGACAGATGAATCGATAAAAGACATGTTTACACGATTCACGGACATTACAAATAATCTAAAGTCACTTGGGAAAACCTATACAAACGAGGAAATGGTGAGAAAGATCCTTCGATGTCTTCCAAAGAGCAAGTGGGGACCGAAGGTCACCGCAATTGAGGAGGCTCAAGATCTCAAGAAGTTGGAACTAGATGATCTTCTGGGGAAACTCTTGACACATGAGATTCACCTCAAAGAAGATGATGGAGAAAGCTCAAAGAAAGGAATAGCCTTAAAAGCTATTCAAGAAGATTGCACATCAGAGGAGGAAGAAGCCAACGAAAATGATGATGAGGCCTTCTCACTGATTGTTCGAGGCCTCAACAAAATGGGGTTAAAGAAAAAATTTAATCAACGAGGACTCAACTCAAAAGGGCCTTCATTAAAAAGAAATGAAAAATTCTCCAAAGGTAAGTTCACTCATAAAGACAATACTAACGTTAGCTCTTGTTATGGATGTGGCATGCCAGAACACTTGCTGAAGGACTGTCAACTAATCCAAAAGAAAGGAGAATCACGAAGATTCAAGAAGAAAGATAGTAAGAAAGCAATGATCGCAGCTTGGAGCGATAGCGACACCAGTGAAAGTGAAAGCGATGAAGAGCACACCGCTAACATATGTCTCATGGCAAAGGACGATGAAAGATTTGAGTACGAAAGTACCGACGAGGTAGACACATCGGCTCTCTATGACTGTTCTAAAGAAGAATTAATCAACGCTTTAGTTAGTTTTGCCAAACTTGAACGAAAATATCTATCTAAATATAAAGGTCTCAAAAAGAATGTTCAAGATTTGAATCTAAAGAATATGGCTCTTGAAAAATCAAATAATAACCTTCAAGCCAAAGTTAGGAACCTAGAAACTAAAAATAAGGAGTTACAAGCCAAATGTGATGAAGATCACAAAATAATCCTAAAATTTACACAAGGTTAAGAAAACTTGGATAAGTTGCTTTACACCCAAAGAGCATCATTTAATAAAGAAGGAATTGGCTATAACCATACAAACAAAAAGAAAACCTATAAAAACTTCTTTGTCAAATCTACTCCACATGAAAAGGATGCAAAAACATATAGTTACTACCCCAAGATTAGACATACTACATATTCTCGCTCATTTGAGAAACCACCTACTAGAATTGTTCAAATATGGGTTCCTAAGGGAACAAGACCCCCTAACTTGGTAACCAATGGTTTTGAAGTTCGATTTAAAGCCAAAGGAAGTAGAAGGGTTTGATTTCCTGTTTTGTAGGTGTGCTTAAAATCCGGGAAAGATCTATGGTACCTTGATAGCGGATGTTCAAGGCACATGAGCGGAAATGCCTCATTATTTACTGAAGTCAAAAGGAAAGAATGTGGAAGCGTTACATTCGGAGACAAAGGTATAGGCAAAATAATCGGTGTTGGAAAAATTGGTAAAGATCCTTCCAACTCTATTGATAATGTTTATCTTGTCGATGGCTTGAAGTTTAATCTTTTAAGCATATCTCAATTATGTGACAAGGGAAACCTTGTAACATTTGACTCAACAAACTGCATTGTTAAAAATAAAAAATCTGAAAAAATTACCCTCCGTGGACCTAGAATTGAAAACGTGTATGCCATAGACATTGATAATATCCCCTCACACAATCTACCTTGTTTTAAAGTGACTCACGTAGAGGATAATTGGCTGTGGCATCGTAGATTAGGACACGCAAGCATGCATACTATTAAGAAATTAGCCAAACAAGAATTAGTACGAGGACTTCCTGCATGCAAATTCGAATATGACCATTTATGTGATGCTTGTGCTAAAGGAAAACAAGTACGTAGTAGCTTTAAACCTAAAAATAATATCAGCACATCCAGACCATTAGAACTGCTTCACATGGACTTATGCGGGCCTATATCTATACAAAGTTTAGGACGTAGTAAGTACATTCTTGTGATTGTTGATGACTATTCCCGCTTCACATGGGTCTCTTTTTTAAAGGAAAAGAATGAAGCTTTTAAAGAATTTTCTAAACTCTGTAAACAATTACAAATTTACAGAAATTCACCAATTGTGTTCATAAGAAGCGACCATGGTAGAGAATTTGATCAAAAAGAGTTTACTGAATTCTGTAGTAATTATGGAATTGCTCACAATTTTTCGGCTCCACGCACACCTCAACAAAATGGTGTAGTTGAAAGAAAAAATCGTACTTTAGAAGATATGGCTCGAACTATGATGTGCGAGAGCAATGACTCTCAAAGTTTTTGGGCCGAAGCTGTAAATACTGCTAATTATGTCCTAAATCGATGTTTAATTAGACCAATCTTGAAAAGAACTCCTTATGAATTATTTAAAGGAAATAAACCTAATATTTCTTACTTTCGACCATTTGGATGTAAATGTTTTGTTCACAACAATGGTAAAAATAATCTAGGAAAATTTGATGACAGAAGTGACGAAGGAATTTTTGTAGGATACTCTATGCATAGTAAGGCATACAGAATTTATAACAAACGCACTAAAAGCATTGAAGAAAGCATTCATGTGATTTTTGATGAATCAAATGACGGTGTGCTAAGTGATTCCATAGGACAGACCCTTAGCTTGAACAAGCACAGTGATGATGACGAAGCGACACCAAAGGAAGTAAATCCTGGTGATCAGCAATTACTAGAGGTACCTCTCAATACTGATCCACAAGATGACACTCTATCTCAAGAAGAAAAGGAACCTACAAACAAAGAAATTTCTACACCTGAAGCACCACGCCATGAGGTAACTCAAAGGATTTTTAAATATAAGTCATTTCACCCAATGGATAACCTCTTAACAGATATATCCACTGGGGTAAGAACTCGGTCATCCTTGCATAATTTCTGTGCTTTCTTTTCTTTTGTATCACACATAGAACCAAGAAATCATCTAGAAGCACTTAGTGATTCAAATTGGATTAATGCCATGCAAGAAGAGTTAAACCAATTTGATCGAAACCAAGTCTGGACACTCATGATAAGACCAAGTAACCATCCGGTCATAGGAACAAAATGGGTCTTTAAAAATAAATTAGATGAAGCCGGGAATGTTATAAGAAATAAAGCAAGATTAGTTGCTAAAGGATATAATCAAGAGGAAGGTATTGATTTTGATGAAACCTTTGCCCCTGTTGCCCGACTAGAGGCCATACGAATACTATTAGCTTTTGCCTCATACATGAACATAAAACCCTATCAAATGGATGTAAAATGTGCCTTCCTAAATGGCTACTTGCAAGAAGAAGTCTTCGTAGAACAACCTCCTGGTTTTGAAAATCCCGACTTTCCAAATCATGTCTATAAACTACAAAAAGCTTTGTATGGTCTAAAACAAGCTCCCCGAGCCTGGTATGAGCGATTAAGTAAATTTCTCTTAGACCATGGTTTTACGAGAGGACTTATCGATAAAACATTATTCACCAAGACAAAAGGAGATAATTTTATGGTCATCCAAATTTATGTAGATGACATACTTTTTGGAGCTACAAACACCTCTCTATGTGAAGAATTTTCCAATCTTATGAGCAACGAATTCGAAATGAGTATGATGGGTGAATTAACCTTTTTCTTGGGCCTTCAAATTAAACAATGCCAAGATGGTATATTCATTAATCAAAGCAAATACATTAATGAACTCCTAAAGAAATACGGAATGGATCAAGCCAAACATGCTAAAACTCCTATGGCTACAAATGAAAAATTAGACCTTGACCAAGATGGCAAACCAGTTAGTGAGAAGGTCTATCGAGGCATGATTGGATCACTATTGTATCTTACTGCTAGTCGTCCTGATATTATGTTTAGTGTCTGCTTATGCGCTCGATTTCAGGCCTCTCCTAAAGAATCTCATCTAACTTGTGTGAAAAGGATCTTCAGATACCTGGCCGGAACTAAAAATCTAGGACTATGGTACCCTCGAGGGGGAGAATTTTCTTTAGTGGGATATACTGATGCAGACTATGCAGGATATAAAGTCGATAGAAAAAGTACATCAGGCACTTGTCAGTTTCTTGGGACAAGCCTAGTCTCATGGCATTCCAAAAAACAAAATTCTGTCGCACTTTCAACGGCAGAAGCAGAGTACATCGCTGCTGGCACTTGTTGTGCACAATTACTTTGGATAATGCAGCAATTACGAGATTTAGGCATCAATCTCAAAGAAGTTCCAATTAAATGCGATAATGCCAGTGCTATTAATATCACAAAAAATCCAGTTCAACATTCTCGAACCAAGCATATCGAGGTACGTCATCATTTTATTCGCGATCATGTTGAAAAAGGACATGTCACGTTAGTTTTTGTACCTACTGACTCTCAACTAGCTGATATTTTTACAAAACTATTAAGCGAAGATCGATTCAATTTTCTTCGACATGAACTTGGAATGCTAAATCTTGATGCATAAATTGAGGGGGAGCCCTCACTTGTTACTAACCTTGGTCGCTAAGTGATAATTCAGGGATCAATTATTTGTACATCTTTTCTCCCTTTGGCTTTATCAATTCCTGCAAGATTATTATCGGTAATATTGAATCTTCTATAAGGTACGTCAATCTGACCCTGGGTTCCATTGCCTCGGCATGAAAATTTTATTTCAATACCTTGAGGAGACTTTAGTACACAACAACTTGAGCACATTTGATAGGAGAAAATTCCTTCATCATTTTTCTTCTATCAAAAGTCAACAGGATTTATTTTAATCCCTTCCAGTCATTTCTTGACAATTTATTTTTTTTTTCATAGGCCCTCTTCTCCCACCAAGACACTCTTCTCACACAATAACCACAAACACACAAAAAAACAAAAAAAAAGGGAACCCAACCTTCCACTGTCGCCGTCAAATCCCCCACAAAAGTCAAACAAGGCATTACCTCTTCATCAACACTTCACTGTCAAAGGAGAAGCTCTCTGTAAATATGCAGGCCGACTAACACCTTAGCGTAAGTTATCGCCTTTTCTTCATCTTCTCGACGCTTTTCTCTGAACCAGACGCCTCTGCTTCTTCTGCCCTATTTTTCGCGCTCTCGCCGTCGACCGTCCCAGCCCACCATCCTCCAGCAACCAACATCTTCACCCCACTCCTAAACCCGACCACCGGCCTCCGCCCCGCACCCCATTCGGGCTTCTCCGCTCTCACTTGCGCCCTGTTCTCCACATTGCCATATCTCTGCCCCTGCTACAACTTGACTTGCCATATCTCTGCCCTTGCCACAAATTGATTTGTCCTATCTCTGCCCTTGCCATATCTCCGCATCCGAATCTCTTCTTTGCCTCACCAGAGAGATCTCCACTTTCCATCTATGCACCTCACACCCCCAGCCCCTGCCCCCTATAAATTCGCCATCTCTCTCTGCCATAGCAGTGTCTTTCGTAGCCCTCACCCTCTTTGCCCTTGTGCCCATCCCATCCACCTCCATCTTTTTCTGAGCCTCCTCTCCCTACCATGGCACCTGAACCCCGTACCCGTAAAAGTGCCCGCAAAACCACCCAAACTCCCACCTCCTTCAGACTGAAATGAATCGCTTCCCCGTCAGCACCCATTCGTCGCAGTTCCCGCCTTATCTTTCGCCGAAGCTTGCCCACGTTACCGGCCGGCTCACCTCAAGCCATCTCTGACTCCACCACTACACCCCCGGGTTCGGGTCCCTCACCTGTTGCCTCTTTTTCCTCTACCGCGACGCCACCATCCCTCCCTCCTTCTCCTCGCCCCACACCTTCCCCCACAGAGGTTATACCATTGGCTTGGTTCCATTCCGATTCTGCCAGAGATAAATTTTTATCTCGCTTCCTGCATCGTTCTGTTCATGCCTGTGAAATCGTCAATGTTGAATCTATTCGAGCTGAACATCTAGAATTTATTGAATATCTATTGCAAAGTCACTGTTTCCAACTGCTCGATCTCACTGCTGAGTACTACCCACAATTGGTTCGTATGTTTTATGCCAACATAAGAACTTTGACAACGGGTGATGTGATTACGTTAGAATGCCAAGTCAAATACACCACGTTTACCCTTAGCGAGTCTGAATTAAATACTATTTTTGACTTACCCAGTGTCACCCAACCACATCTGTCTCCTCTGGAAATCCGAACTAAATTTCTCTCTGAATTTGCCAAACCTCACAGTCCAGCCGATACTGCCCATCTTTCTTCTGCTGTCCTCAAACGCAACCCCAGGCTGTTATACTACATCCTTGTTCGCACCATTCTTCCCCAGCCTACTTCTACTGCTCTTATCCCCCGTAAAACCCTCGAGCTTCTTTATCTTCTCCTCACTGGTAAACCTATAAATTTTGCTCGGTACATTCTAAGTTGCATGTCTAAAGTTAGCTCCGTTCTGCATCCTGTCCCTCTCCCTTACGCAAACTTGCTCACTCGTATTTTTCGCCACTTTGGAGTGACCCTCACCAATGAAGTTTTTGAAACCAAACATGTTCCTATCATTACTCCTGTCGCATTCAACAGCATCCACTTCTTCAAAACTGTCAACCATGGGTGGAAATTTATTGATGACATGACTCCTGACGAACTCCTTCGTGTCTCCAACAGCTCAGGTCCACATGTCCCACCTCGCGTCTCTTCGGACCCCTCCCCTCGTCCTTCCTCTCTCCTTGACCAACTCCAGCACCTCGATGAGCGTCTCTATGACCTACAAGAGACTGCCGACAAGCTTGAGTACATCTTGGTCCAGCACACTGACGCATTGGACGGCATCGCTCACAACCAGGCCATCATGGATAACCGCCTCAACCGCATTCAGACCTTGCTCACTACTCACATCACTGAGGTACATCAGAAATTGGGCGACCTCATCCAAATTGGCAGCCTGACTCGGCAATGTGCCCTCAAAACTGTCCCTCTCTCCGCCGCTGAACGTGCTCAAAGTGCTGCATATGCCTCTCAGATGCTCTCTGCTACCAACCGAGCCTCCCAGCACAAGCTTTGATTCTCTATTATTTACTATTTCTCGCTTTTATCCCCAAAAAAAAAAAAAAACACACCAATTTTTTTTTTCCCCCTTCCCTGTTGATTTGCTCACACATTTTCTAAAGTTCGTTGTTTCCTTCTTTTTGATGAAAGAGGGGGAGAAATTAGGGTAGTTATGTTACTCTTATCCTAAATCTATGATGCTAATAAAACCTATGATAAATTATGATGTTGCTACTTCCATGCAAATATTTACGTTTCATAAATTGCAAATACGCATCGCATATAACATGATCAATAACATTTGCCAATTTTGTCTTTCATCAAAAAGGGGGAGATTATTGACTTATTTAGTAATTACAAATATTTTGATGAAACACAAAATTAGAAATTAAGTTGTTGCGTTCAAAAGGTATAACACATGAAAAGAGAAGCAATATATAGTAGTAGAATCATAATAAAAATTATAAAGATAATATGAAAGATTATATGCATATCATAATTATTTTCTTGAATACTATCGAAGATTGTGTGCATATTTAATTTATGTGATTAGAAAGATTGTATGCAAATATGATTAAAGGCAAGATATTATTATGCTAGGCAAATATTAATTAAAAGGATTTTACTTGATTAAATATCCTTAATTCTAGCCATGACAAAATGATATTGCCCTTATTTCAATATTCTAGCAATATTATTAATATTCTTGCAATATCAAATTTGTTTTTTAAATTTGATCTCATAAAGATTATATTGCATGATTTTATTGACAATATATTTGGTTGCCAAGAGTTTTACATGTTCAAAAGGCAAGAGAAGAGATTGTAAGCAAATACTTTCTTATTGGAGAAGATCACAAGATCAAAATCAAATATGATATGGAGATAACTTTCTTCTTGGACAAATCAGCATATGGCTACTCAATCCTATAAATAGGGGCTGAAGGAAGAAGAGAAGAAGCCAAGCAAGTGAAAAAGAGCATTGAAACATACACTATGTTATCATACTGAGCTTTATATTGAGATCAAAAGAATTGCGTTATACTGAGAATTAAATTGTAATCAAAAGTCTTGAGAGATCTTGAGAAATTCTTATTAAGGAGTGAACGAAAGAGTTGGTGTGAGGTCACAACTCCTCCTAAGCTTAAATCAGTGGTTGGTTTAGGTTGTTGGGATCTTTAGAGTGTGGTGCTCTGAAAGAAAGTGTGAAGGTTTATCTTAATAAGAAGAGTAGAGCGTTGAATCTTAGAGTTGGATAACTCTAGGCGGGGATTAAGCCTGATTGAGGCCCAACCTCGTTAAAATATCCTTGTGCATTGTCTCCATTTAAAATTCTGCATTTTGATTTCAGCTTCGAATTAATTTTCGGCAATCACCCTTTCACCCCCCTCTAGGGGATCAAGTTTAAATAATATAGATATATATATTATAGTATATATATTATATATTAGACTGATATATATGTATATATACGTATATAGAATATATATGGATATATTATATGTGTATAAGAAGATATAGAGAAGAGAGAAATATATATAGCGAGAGCGACTAGTTACACACACACGGGTAAAGGTGGACGGCTATATAATATGATTAGAGAGACATATATATATAATAATATAAGATATATATATATATCATATATAATACAACATACATACATATAAGGGACATATGTACGTATAATATAATATATATATTATATATATATATTATATATATATATATATATAACTATATATATATATATATATATATAATTATAGATTACATATACATATATGGTGTTCATATAGGGGCATATATACAATTATATATTATGATATATATATATATATATATATTATATATATATATTGTATGCATAGATATATATATATACATTATAATAATATAGAGGTATGTCATATATATATATATATATATATAATATTATATATATATAAATATATTATTTATATATATATATATTATATATATGTATACATATATATATTTGTGTGTGTGTGTGGTGCGTGGTGTCGTGCGTGTAGTGTGTGTATCTATTGTGTATAATATGTGTGGTGTGTGTGGTGTGGTGTGTGGTGTGTGATATATAATTATATATATATATATGATATATAAATATGTATATATAAAATGATAGATTTATCATATATGAATTATATTATAGCGCGCCGCGCGTACACACACAACCACACACACACACACACACACCATCAACATATAAGAGAGAAGATTAGAGATATATATATAGGATATATATAGTATAATATATATAAATCATACACACCACACAAACAACACACTACACACACACCACACACACACACACACAGTCAGATATATAGGTAAGATATATATGATAGATAGCAGACGAATGGGAGAATACATGATAAATATACACAATATTATATACAGATATAGGCACAACACACACACACACATATATTAGTAGATATCTATATATATATAATATATAAAGATTATATATATATATATATATATTTATACATATATCTATATTATATCAATTATATATTATATATATATACTAAATATAATATAGATATATATTATATATATTGCACAGGTAGAATATATGCACATTATATATATATGTATATATATATATATATATAACTATATATATTATTTATATAGATGATATAAATATATATATATATATATAGATAAATATAATATATTTGTATTATAATTGTGTGTAACACAGACAAACGAGATACACATACATAATACTAATAGCATACTACATATAATATACACACACAGATATCTATATAATTCTAATATATATATATATATATATATTATATATATATAATATATATATATATAATATATTATAGTGTACGTATGTATGTAGTATGTACAATATATATTATAAATATATATATATATATATATATATTATATAATATATATATATATATAGATTCATATATATATATAATATAATATTATATATATATATACATACAGACACATATGTTTATTGTATACATATCATATATAGATTATGTGTGTGTGTGTGTGAAATTATATATCTATATATATATATATATAATATATATATATATATATATTATATATATATATATATATTATATATATAATATATATATCTATATATTATCTGTGTGTGTGTGTGTGTGTGTGTGTGTGCGTATATTATATATATATTATAACCCACACATGCCGACACACACATACATACATATACATTATACATATCTATATATAGATATGATAGATATTATATAGTATATTATATTATAATAGTATAGATAGAGATAGTAGATATATATATGTACCATACATATTATAATATGTAAAGACATATATAGATATGTACATATAGGATATATATAGATATATATATATATATATAATATATAGAGAGGTCTATATTATAGACGTATTGTATATATATATAATAATATATAGTATAGTATGTATATAGATAGTATATATATTAATAACACACCACACATGCATATATATATATAGATATATCTATATATATAATATATATATATATATAATATATACAATATATAGACCTAGAACATAATATACATACATAATATTATATATATATATATAGATATAAAGATATAGATACGTATACATATAGATACAAATATATTATAGAAAACATATATGTATGTATATATATATATATCTATTATATATATATATAATATTTATAATATATATATTATAATATATGTATATATATATATATTTTTTTGGTATGAAAAGAGAATTCATTACCCCAAACAGAGTATGTACAACCGTCAGGACAAAGGCAGCAAAATCACGCCAGTATTCTATCTATACATTTCCTATAATTGGCAGTATATCTATTGAGGAAGAGAATTCGGCGTCGGATATGTTCCTTGATGATCTGCACCAGCTGCATCGGGATATGCTTTGTTTCTGGAAAAGCGCTTTGTTTCTGGCTGTCCAGATATAATATAACGCTGCAGTAAAAATTGCATAGGAGATGAGCCTGTGAGGACGCGTAGTTCTAAGTTTGGCTAGCGAGTGTAATAATCTGTCGATGTCAGTATGCATGAAAGGGATTTGCCACCAGGCTTGTATTTTACGCCAGACGTCCTAAGAATAAGAGCAGTCAAACATCAGGTGTAGATCAATTTCATCTGCTTTGTTGCAGAGGCTGCATACCGTATCAGTTTGGGGATAGAATCTATCAAGCCGGGTTTTCGTGGGCAGCCTATGCTGGACAAACACCCATGTTATGAAGGCATGTCGTGGAATGATGCTTCTGGCCCAAATAATGTGATGCCATTTCACCTTCCTGGGCTCTGTTCGATGCTCAAGTTGCCACAGATAACCGAGGCTGACTATATAGCGTGTGCAGCCTTGGAAGTGCCATGTCCGAGGCACAGAACAACCTACTTTGAACTGCTCCTTAATGTAACAAATCTTTTTCCAGTACCAGCTACTGTCATAGGAGGGTTGATAATCTCACCAATCGTGCTCCTTTATATATCGACTGTGCACCCGTTTTACCCACAAGACGTCTTTTTTAGTGGAGATAGCCCAGACTAACTTGGCGATTGTTATCGTTTTAATTACCGCAAGTGCACGGTGCCAGTTGTAACTAGCAACGGCAAGTACGGGTCGAATCCATAGGGAGATTTGCTTTCGACTACTAGAACTAATCAGACCTCCCAAGCTAGGCAGTCACAGTTGTGGGTTGGAGACTAAACTAGGAGAAACGATAGCGACTAAAAAAAATAACATAAATAGTAGAATAAAAAATACTCAGGTTGGAATTAACAGCACAAATATGCTAGCGAATCAATTACTAGCCCTACCAAACATTTCCCAGGTATGCATCACGAATGGATAGATTGTCAATTAAGCCCATCTCCTCCCTCTCTCAAGGGTCGAAGACTAATCCTAAAACTATAGTCGCCTATTTTCATGGGACTAAGAGTCGAAGGATTACAAGATCTACAATTTCAAATCCCAATTAGAACCTTAACTATTTTCATGTTAAAACCCTAATCGTCTACTAAGTCGCACTAGGTAAAGGTTTCGTCTCTCAACACTCCCCTAAACCCTAATAAAAATAGACGAATACTCTTTCGAGCATTCCATCGAGCATGTGGCGTGCATAGTAAAATTCGCAATTACTAGACAAAGGGGGAAGCAAGGATTGGGCTAGTTTACAATTCAACCACACATATTCGGCGTTAATCCCAACCTAAGTCGAGGGATTTAGCCTACAATCATATTTAACGCAACAATCTCAACAATCAACCCAGTAATCATGATAACCAAAACCCAAACAATCAAGAACAAGTGAGGGAGAATTTGAGAGAGAAAAAACCTGGAATCAATTGAAGGAATTAAAGATGGAATAAACTTCAATCCAATAGCGTGATTCAAGAGTACAAAAACTTAAACCTTGAAGTAAACCTAAGAATCGCCTAGAGAGAGTTCTCAGAGAAAACTAAACATAAAACTCCCCCCTTCAAAATAACCCCGAAGGCAAATTTAAGTTGCGTCGCAGAGCGGGGGTGGCACGGTCGTCCCCCTAGGCACGGGGTAACCGTGCCAAAATCCTGGCAAACAACCCCCAAAACCGGCAAGTGGCACGGGTGTGCCACTTGGCACGGCTGGACCGTGCCACATGGCACGTTGTGGCATGGCCAGGCCGTGCCACGTGGCTGGCCCGGCTACTTGTGCCGGTTCGAGCGGTCAGCCGTGCTACGTGGGTCCGGTTCCGTGGAACTTTCGTGCAATGCTTTTTCGCAGCTTTTCTCACCTTCTTGGCACTCCTTTCTGCTAAATATTGTTCATCTTTCCGTTTCTTCAATAAAGTTCATGAAAATATTGAAAGATGCTGTATGAGTAAAAAGTATGCTAAAGGAGGCCGATTTGACCCTTCTTTAACACAATTAAATGTGAAAACGGGGGAGGAAATGGGTTAAATAGGGGCTAAAAATGGGATAAAATAGAGGTTCATCAGCGATATTTGCCTTGTTCCAAGCAATAAAATTTTTGAGACCAATACCGCCTTGTTTTCTTGGGCGACATGTGGTTTTCCAAGAAACATGGGGTACTCGGTGAAAATTTGCCGTTCCACTCCATAAGTAATTTCGACATATTTGGGTTAATTTCTCTGGTACCTCATTTGGAAGGAGGAAGATGGACGCCCAATAATTGAAAGAACCAACGATAACACTGTTGATGAGAAGAGCTCTCCCTGCAAAAGATAAATGCCTGGTGGCCCAAACATGAACTCTGGCAGTGATCTTGTCCACAAGATTACTGCATTCTATCTTGGTTAATCTGCCTGCAGTGATGGGCACTCCTAGATATTTCAATGGGAGGTGACTTTCTTGGAATCCAGTGGCTCTTAGACATTGGTAATGTAGCTTGCTTCAAGCCCCTCCAATCACCATTTGGGACTTATACAGATTTGCCTTTAAACCAGCTGTTGCATGAAATTGGTTTAGGGCATTCATGATCATATTCAAAGATCCAGACTCTGCCTTACAAAATATTATCAGATCATCCGCGAACATCAGGTGAGTAAGTTTCATTTGTTTGCGGTTTGGGTGGAATTTGAAAGAGGGGTTGTGGCTGACCATTGTTAATAATCTGGAGAAGTAATCCATAGAGAGCACAAAGAGTAGAGGTGATAGAGGATCCCCTTGTCGAAGTCCCCTTTTCCCCGTAAAGCCTCCATGGTTCTGCCCATTAATATGTATATAAAAGTCAACCGATGTAACACAAACCATGATCCATTTTGTAAAGATATGTGGGAATTTGAGTGTATGTAGTTGTTCCCGTAAGAAGGCCTAATGTACCAAGTCGAACGCCTTTTGCAAGTTAATTTTGAGAAGGCATCTGGGTGAGATGTGCTTCCTCTGGTAACCCCGCGCAATATCTTGACATATAAGCACATTGTATAATAGCTCCCTCCCTGGCACGAAAGCTGCCTGATTGTGTTGGATGAGGCTGGGGAGCACTTCTCGAATTCTAAGACATAAGAGTTTAGATATGCATTTGTATAATACATTACAGCAGGAAATAGGTCAGAACTCGACAGCAGTTTGAGGACATTTGACTTTAGGAAGAATTACCAATTTGGTAGCACTGACTGACCGTGGCATGTATCCAGTACAGAAAAACTCTTTAATCGCTTCCCAGACCATATGTCCAGTAGAAGGCCAAGTGTGCTTAAAAAAACCCACTATTATAACCGTCGGGCCCTGGGGATTTGTGGTTGGGGATTGAGAAAAGGGCTGTTTTAATTTCATGATCAGAGAAAGGTTTACAGAGGCTGAGCTGTTGTTCCCTGGAAAGAATGTGTCCTCGGGCAATAACATCCTTGTTAATGGCCAGTCTATGCAGTTCTTCAGTGCCGAGCAATTGGTAATAGAAGTTCACCATAGTTTTACCAACCTGTTCAAAACCCTCAACACATACGCCTGATTCATCCTAAATACTGTAAATGTAAGTTGCCAGCTTTCTTTGTTTAGTCTTGGCATAAAACAGCTTATTGCATTAATCTCCATATCCCACCAATTCCATCTTATTCTGTTATTTCATCAGTTTTAAGCTGGATGCGAGGATAGAAATATTGTGATCCCGAAGCTCCTTCTCTTATTGTAGAAGTGAAGCATGGTCAGGCTGATTCTGCAGGGCAGCCTGAACGTCGGCGAGTTGTTGTCGGGCCTTGGCTTCCTGAAGGCGAAGATCACCAAACTTATCTCAATGAAGATGTTGAAGTTTGGGTCTTAACTGGGATAAGAAAGTGCATATCTGGTGGAATTTCCGTTTGCTGTGGACAGTAGGCAGTGAGGAAATAACCAGAGGAAGAAACCCTTGTTGCGTACACCACATATCACAAAATTGGAAGTTTTTGCGAGGTTTTGGAGAAGAGGAAAAATGTATCAAAATAGGAGCATGGTCAGATAGACCATTAACGAGATATTTGGAATGTGTATAATCAAAATTGACGTGCCAATAGCCATTAACGAACACTCTGTCAAATCGGCTCCACTGAGTTCTATTAGTCCGGAAATAGTATGCACCTGAGCTATGTAACTCATGCAGTTCACATTGGTCAATGGCCTGTTGTAGCTCCTGGATTTCATGGTCAGCCACTTCATCCCCTCCCATTTGATCTTCCTTGACACACCATGACTCGGTCATACCTTGGGATAAAGTTGATAAGTCTGTCCATAAGTGCGCCCTTTGCTGTATCCAGTTGAAGCCATAAATGTATGTAATAAGAAAGGCCCTGGGAGTACTTAACTGAGTAGCTCTGCAATGCATAAGTTGTTTGGTCATATGAATAACCTCAATATTGTATACCTTGGGATGCCAAGCAACCCATATGCGCCCTTTGACATTATGCTGGAAATTATGAATCCATTTCCAGCCTGGGAAAACATTTGCTGTAATTCTTTCGACATTATTCTCCTTTACCTTTGTTTCCAAAAGACCAACCATACCTATGTTGAAACAGTGTAGGAAGAGTTTTACCTCTTCCTATTTATTAGGCCAGTTTAGGCCTCTCACATTCCATGAAGATATGTTATCCATGCGGTCCGAGAATCTGGACCAATTCGTGTTGAGCCAGCTCTTTGGAAACCCCATCCAAGATATGAAAAAAGGTTGGTGTGCTGTGTCAATTTTATGTCCTGTATATGCACCTACCTGGCACTAGTTCTGTGGCTTACCGGTATAAATCCTTCAGCATCTGGTGCAGGAGGTGTATGAGGGCTGGGTTCTTGACTTGGCTCAGTTCGTGCAGGTGCTTGGATTCACCGCCATTCCTTTCTGATCACCACTTTCTTTTTACAGGTGGGCTCCTCATGGCCGAACATGCCATAGTGTATACATTTGAGAGGAAGCCATTTGTATACAACTTGCTGTCGGATCAGGACATCATGTTCATCGAAAAATTCAATATGCTCTGGGAAAGGGCCTGCAACAGGGAACTCAATAAGAACTCGAGCATAATGAATCAGTGATTTTTCCTTGGTATAGCGATCAGTCTTCAAGGGAATGCCGAGCACACTACAGATTTTGCTCAAACTTTCAAGGCCCCAGAATTTCAAATCAAGGTCTGGAAGTCTCACCCACAGTGGAAGAGTTTGGATGGTTTCAGTATGAAGGCCCATCTCAGGGTTCCAACTCTTAACCAGGAAAGGCTTATTATCAAAGCAGAATAATCCCTTTTTCACCACCTGTAGTTTGTCCTGGGGGTTGCCAAACCGAACCAAGAAGACACCCTTCCTCACATATATGATCTTGTCAATGTCTAAAGTTGCCCAAATTCATTTGATAAACCCTTTAATCACTTCAAATAGGGGATTTACTCCAAGAACAGAGCAGAGGACCGCATTTTGCCACTAAGTAATTTCATCGAACACGTCTTGTGCATCCAGTTTGGCGCATTTTACTCCATTGATAACAGACACAGGTATATGTTTGAGTTGCGTACCGTCTTCTAGGTCGACCAAATATGCATAGGAGCTCTGAGCAGGAGCTGGCTTGTTGCTGGATCCACAAGCATAGCCATTGGAATTGGAGTTGTGCTTTCTACTGTAGGTGACACAGAAACGGCCATTGTAGCTGTAACTTGGGTCAGCGCTGCTGAAGAGGCCGTCGGAACGACTGTCGGCGTTGAATCAGTGTTCACATCCTCAGACTGTACAGTCACATGTCGGGGTCTCCCCCTTTTCCCCCCTAGCCATGGCGCCCTCGCAGGTACTGAGAGGAAGAAGGAAGATAGATAGATAGATAGATAGATAGATAGATATATATAGATATAGATACATATACATATACATATATATACATATATATATATATATATGTATATATATATATGTGTATCTATATATATTATATATATATATATATATATATATATATATATATATATATATAGATGCATATATATATATCACACACACACACTATATATATATATATATATATATATATATATATATATATATATATATATGTGTGTGTGTAAAACTTGTTAGTACTTTACGTTGTAATCTTCGTTTAGTTGAAAAAAGTGCCAAAAGAGGCTCCATTGTTGCTATAATTAGTATTTTCTAAAATTGTGAGATTGACAATGATTGGAAGAGGGTCATTTCAAAATAGATCGATAGTATTAGAAGTATATATATCTATAAATTAATGTAAATGTGTAAAGAATAATTTCCTTGTATATTAATAGGTATAACTAGGTAAAAATTGACAAGTGATTTGTGTTATTAGGTACTCTTTTTTTAATAAGTTACTATGTACTCTTAAGAGTGTATTGTAATTTTCTCAATTTTTTTTTTAAAAAACATGATTTTTAAAGGAAAGGTAATTTATATGGGCACTAACTAGTAAGGTTTGTATAATCCTTAAAAGTTGTTGAAGACTTTGTTCGAAAATGATATTGATCTTTGCATTTGATATGCACCGAACAAAAAAACCAAAAAAATAAAATCATTCTTTTTCAGAGAATGCATAACATTCAAGGCCTGTTCTTTTCGTTAGTGAATTCAAATTTACCAACCTCAATTAACTTCAATCCACTTTACAAACTTTAGTAATAAAATACTAACTTTAACCCATTTAAACCAACTTTCCACTATTTTAACCAACTTCTAGCTATCATACACCAAAAAAAAAAAAAAAGAAATCAACCCATTTCAACCAACTTCAACCAACTTCGATTCACTTCAACCTACCTTAACCAACTTCAACCCACTTTAACAAAAAAATGCCTACTTCAACTCACTTCTACCAATCTCAACCAACTTTACCTATTTACCAATCTATATTTCCCAACAAAAAGAATATGCCTTAAGTTAACTGACCATTAGTTGTGAATGTAAGAATGCCTATACTTGCCACACAATATAGCTCTATACCTACTATCAGGGCCTAATACTCTAATATAGCATGAACTTTAAGGTGTGCTCCTGCCTTTCCCCCTAGGGGGTTTCTATGATCAATCCAAGTTCGCTGCCGTCCCTAGTGGAGGACCCATCGAAAAAAAAGTTTTTTTTTTTTGTGTCATCTTGATGCCCAGCAGTCGTACGTTCCCATGAGAGCTCTCTGGGAAGAAATCGGTCGATGTTCGTGTTTTTATGGTTAGTCAAGCCTTAAACTCGATCCCAAAAGGTGATAATTCCAATACCCATTTTAGCTTCCTCCCTAATGAATCCATCTTTTGGAGGACGTTCCTTAAGGATTGGTCTCTAAGGATTGTTACTTTGTGATCTTTAAAACAAGGGCAGACCTTGTTTCTTTCCAAGACTAAGCAAAAGTGAATTTCTCAATGATAGGATATCTAAGGCATGGCTCATGTAATATACTACGACCTACACCTTGTCCATTTTCACATCAAGAATGACGCTCACAACTTGTTGAGGCACGACCAGATACAGGAGTAAGGGCTTGTTAGGGGTCCGTCTTGCGATCCTGAGGAATGGAGTCAGGTATTCCTTTAGGGACTAAAATGCCCCATCCACTTATTGGTTTCATTTAAAGTTTGCTTCCTTCTTGAGGACGCAAGAAAATAGCTGCTACTTATCTAGGACTACCTCTGTTCCATAGCATTGATCATAAAGCCTAGGATTTCTAGACCTCACCATGAAAATGCACTTCCTAGGGTTTAACCTCATCCAACGACTTCGAAGTACCTTGAACACTTCCTCTAAGTCATCCAAGTGTACGAGATCTTACTTGCTTTTCTTTATTTTATCGTCCACATATATCTCCATGTTCTTACCAATGAGATGTGCGAAGAGATTGTTGACCAATAGCTAGTAGGTCACCGATACGTTCTTCAGGTCGAAGGACATCACTTTGTAGCGGTAATGTCCCTAATCCATGTCCTCTAGATCCAGAGGGATTTGGTGATGACCCGAGAAGGTGTTCATAAAGCTTAGTATCGCATATCCCCACTGGAATCAACAAGTTGTCAATCTTTTGACAGGTAGCCGTCTATAGGGCAGGTTCTTATTGAGGTTGGTAAATATATGAACATCATCCAAGTTCTGTCAACCATTTTTATGAGCACCACATTAGAAATCCACTCGGGCACTGGTATTCCCTAATGAACCTAGACTCCAACATCCATTGTACCTCTTCAGTGGCTGTTGCGCAATGCTCAGGCCCTAAGTGTCTCATTTTCTTAATAATCAGTTTGTAGGTTGGTGTATACATTCATTTGGTGTGCTTTAACTTTGGGGTCTAGGCCAAGCATCTCATCTCAGCTAACAACAAAGACGTCCTTATATGCCCGTAGGGTCGTAGGGGACTGATAAGGATTTCCTTAACCGGATCGGAGGAGATATGACCCATTCTACTATGACTGTTTAGTGTGGGTGGCCATCCTTGAGATGTATGGATTCCACGTTGTCTACGGCTTCAAGATGGGGCTTATCCAGATACTCTGTAGCTAATGACTCGGTGGCGACTGGGAGCTCGGCTCAAGGCTTCTTCACTTTTAGGTCAAGAGGCGTGCCCCTTGGGCCCTTCCCCGTTTTCAACTAGCTGCTTAATATTGACCTAGTAGTGCTTTCTAGCCATCGACTAGTAGCCGTATAATTTCCCAATGCTTCCATCGTCCAACTGATATTGAAGCCGTAGCAGATAAGGGATGTGGCAACTTTGATTCATGCAATATTGGTTTTCCAATGACGATATCATAAGCACTAGAGATGCCCACCACCAGGAAGTTTCTCTATAGGTCTCGCACCTTTATCCTATAACCCATCTTGAAGGGTAGCCTGATCACCCAATTGAGTTGACAATTTGCCCCTGAAATCCTAAGATAGGGTCTACAAGGGGCATGAGTCATGTCCTAGGTACTTGACCTACCACAGGCATTCCTAGCTAGGTCATGATGTTCGCTAAACTCCCTGTATTGACTAGAATTCCTAGGATAAGGGCGTTAGCTATCTTTAGCTCCATGACGAGTGGGTCATCCTAGGGAGTGATAACTCCCCTATAATATGCCTCATTGAACGTCATCGTTAGTATGTCAATACGTACTCCACGCTCGGTAGTCATTACCTACAGGGTTACACACAACTGAGCTTTCCATGTCACCTGGGAGACACTTTCAACATATCCCCCACGAATTGTGGTCATCACTTTCGTAGAGCACTCCTCTTTGGAGGGCTTTTCTTGGGTTGGTACCTTGCCCTTCGAAAATCCCTTAGAGCCTCATTAGAGGAAGTGATCCCACGAGCTCATGGAAGGCCTTCTTTAGCTCCTAGCATTCCAACGTAGTATGGCTATTTTACTAATAAAACTCACAATATTTGACGACATTGCATGGCTTGTGCAGCGTAGACATCGATGGTGGCTTCTTCAGCATAAGGTGCCCCTTAACCTCCATCACGACGCTCGTGGGGTCCCCATTGAAGCATTGATCACGAGCAGCATTCTTTGGTTTCCTATCGGGCCTATGCTGAATTCTTTCCTCATATCATTTTCGTACTTGGCCATCCTTGACGTCCTTTTCTAAGGCTTTGACGAGGGTAGTTTCTTTTTGTTCTATAGCAAGAAATTGCATCGCCTCTTCCTAAAGTCATTAAGGTTGGTGTAACACCTCGAAATTTTTGTTACTTATTTTGAACTATGTGCGATATGTAAATTATGTGTATATTGTACGCATTTTATTTTAGGCACATGTGTGTATTTTGCGTTATTATTATTATTATGTTTTTGGAAGTGATTAGAAGATATTACTCATTTAGTAATTGTGCACCCCAAAAAAAAAAAGGACAAATGCAAGGATTAGTCAAAATAAGAGGCTTGACCAAAAAAAAAAAGGAAAAAGAAAAGGGGGGATTTTTCTTTTCAATTGCACGTGATATTATCAAAAGGGGAGGGGGCTTTGTTTTTCTTCTTCAACACAAACACACACACCACACACGCATGACAGAGAGGGAAAGAGAGGCAGAGAGGAGAGAAGAAGAAGAAGAAAAGGAGAAGAAGAAGAAGAAGAAGAAGAAGGAAAAGAGGATTACAGTTTTTGATTTTGAAATCAATTCAAGGTGAGTAATTTTTATTCTTCTCTAACCCTAAAATTGATTAGGGTAAGATGAATTTGATTATTTATGCTTGAAATTGAGAAACCAATTGAGAATTGAAGTTTTGAATTTGATGTTTTAGGGTTTAGTAGATTAGAACCCTAACTTCAATTGGTAGAAACCCACAATTAAAAGTTTCATATCTATTTGTGAATTTTGGGTTGTGTGGATGTTGAAAATGGATGGGTATGCTGTGAATCTGTTTGTATGTGTGCCGAACTATGGATTTTTGGGTTGATTTCTTGTATTGGTTCAACAAGATGGAAAAGAATAGGGTGAATTTTCAGATTTGTGCAGAGTTCATGTACTCTCTGATTTTCTGGAAATTATTGGCTTGTTGAAAAATTCTGGAATTTTTACTGCAAGTTACCTAGGATATTAGGCAACATCTGGTAAACTTTCATGTATTTTAGATGTAAACTTTATAAGTTATGAATTTTTGATTGAAACTACCTTGTTATTATGTGCGAAAAGTCAGAAGATGTTCGAATTATTGTAAGCTATTGGGTTGGCTATAAATTATAAAATTTTTACTGTAAACTTCTGAGATGTCTGGAAAATTTTTGTAAATTTTGATGAATTTTGGATGTGTATTTTAGGAGTTATGAATTTTCTATTGAGACTACCCTGTTTTGGGTGCATGGTTTTTGGTTACTGTTTTAATTATATTGAAGGATTTGTTTGGATAAAAATTATCAAAATATTACTGTAGATTCCTCATGATATGGGGTTATTGTTTGTAAACTTTTGTGAATTTTGGTTGTGTACGCTATAAGTTACGAATTTTTGGGTTTAATTCTCAGATTTTTGGTGATTTTGGTATACTATTTGAGTTTTTGGAATGACGGGTTTGGAGAAAAATCATGAAATTTATATGTTAGAATCTATATGTTATTTGTCAATTTCCTACAAAGTTTGGTGAAGATTGGATGTCTATGCTGTGGGTTATGAATTTTGAGTAAAAGTACCTTGTTTAGTGTAATCATGGATTATTTCTATGCTTAATCCGTCAATTAGATATGAAAAGGCCATTGTTGAGCTTCCTAAGAATTCTGATTATGTGATGAAGTATGGAAAACTTGTGAAATTATTTTTGAGTTGAATTATGCTATGTTTTGATTATGTTTTTGTTAAAATTGTGGAATTGAATTTCGTTGAAAATAAAAATGCGATTATATGATTTCATTAAGTTACGTTTTTGGGGAAAAAGATTCATGCCTTGCTTTAGGCTATTACAAAGTGTTCTAGAGCTATGGCCATAGAAGTAGTTGTCTTTGTGTTTGGAGCCGTGTGAGTCATTGGTTGGTACCTTGAATGGGCACTACCCGGTCCGCCAATTGGCTCCTCAGTTTGTATTATTTGGGAGCTGTGTGAGTCGTTGGTTGGTACCTTGAGTGGGCACTGCCCGGTTCGTCAATTGACTCCTCAGTTTGTGTTATTTGGGAGCTGTGTGGGTCCCTGGTTTTCCAGGATATGAATGTGACTCCACAGTTTGTGTTTTGAGGGCATCTACGTACTCTAGAGCATTGAGTCCCTGGTTGTTACCTTGAGTGGGTATCGCTCGGTCCGCCAGGATGTGATTGTGACCCTTGTGTTTTGTGATGGTTCTTTGTGTGAATCATGAGTTAATTTTCCCTAAACTAAAAGTTCTGCATTTAGTGAAGGATATGTGATGTGTTATGAAATTGGTTTTGACTTGGATTTGGACTTTGGATATGGTATGAAATTAGTTTGGCTTGGATTTAAATTTTGGATATGATATGGAATTGGGTTTCATTTGGATCTGAAATTTGAATAAGTTATGAAATTAATTTTGATCTTAGTTTTGGATTTTAGATTTGATTTTGGATTTGAAGGTTCATTCAAAATATCTATGAGCTTGTAATTGATTTTGAGGATACATGTTATGTGTTTATGGCTTACTATGTAAACTTTTGCGATAAAGTTGCTTTGATGTATGTGCCAATTATGGTTATGGGTGGGCTGTTAGGTTGCTTAGCAGATTTTGCTTTCTTTTAGACTCCAGTGAGGACTATGAGCCCAAAGGACATTATTAGTATGGGACAATTATGGTTAGTTTAGTAAATAGACTAACAGTAGAGTTTGTTTAGGGACGTAAGTGAAAACGAGGGTCCTTGAATCGTACTTGATATGGGATAGGTACGACCAAGCTACTCTAATTGCTCATTCCATGACATAAGTATGTTTGTGTGCGTTTGTGATATTTGTAAACATATTGGATATGAAAGATATGAGTTTATTTCGATTTTTGGAGCATAAGCAGGTTCTCTTATCGCCTTCTATATGCTATATGATATGTTCTGCCTATATATCATAAGATGCGTGTACTGCGTGATTACGTATTAACCAGTTAATGTGCAAAGTGCAACAACGGGGAAGGTAAGGGTTACTCACTGAGCTCTGGGAGCTCATGACCTCACCATTTTTTCAGGTTTTTGGAAGCTAAGGAGATCACAAAAACGCTAAAAGGCTAGCTATTTGCTAAGGACCTTATTTTTGAGTTGAAATGGGAATGTAGTTCTCGTAGTATGTATTGAGTTATGGATGTAATAAATACAATTCTGAATGTACTTTTTTGTTCGCATATATGTAAGAATATGATGGATATGGTTCAAGTATGTGTGTGTAAATGCATATTATAGAATCACCCTACCTAAACTTTAGTTTGACTTTGATAAGAGCTTCCGCTGCTATCGCCTATGAAAAGGTTAATTAAGTCTAAGAAATTTAGAAAGCCTTGCGGATGTTCATAATTGGGCATCCACGGCGGTAACGCGGCCGCTCCCTCGAGCAGGGCGTTACAGTTGGAGGTGTAGGCCACACCATTTTTAAGATTCAGTATGAGCACAGCTTCGTAGTGGAACCTCTTCACAAATTTAGCTAGCATCTCATTCTTAGCTTGATCTTTGAGAGATGAATGCTCGTTCTTCTTTCTTTATAGCTTGCAATGAACAAGCTCACGAAGGGGTCACACAAGTCCTAGAAACATGTAATACCCTTAACGAAAGTCTACTAAACCATTTTTGAGCAAACTCCGTTAGTATCACATGGAAGTACCTATAGTAGGCCACGTCATCCACATAATGAATGTACGTATGAGCCTTATATACCCTTAAGTGCTCTTCAGGGCCTGTTGTTCCATGATAGAACTCCAAATTTTGTGCCTTGACCTTCCTCCACCACATCCATGATTTCCCGATAAAACGGGGTTAAAATTGTCAATGCACTAGATTGAATGCCCATTTTGGAAATTTGTATTGGATGGGATAGTCTGTGCGCAACTTCACCTATGCAAAGGCCCCTTAGTCATATTTTGTTCTTGTGTATGGTCACCCGAGCCTGTACTGGACATCTATGGTTCTATTGCAGACTGTGCCTGTTACGAGGTGTCGAACTCCAAATCCACTCCTTCGTCACCAAACGCTCGGGGGTCCCATTACTTTCCCGGAGAGTAGTCATCCGTCAGTCAATCTTATCTTTGAGGACACGACATGCGTATGGGGTAGAGATCGATTGTGAGAGTGCCACATTCTCATTAGCCTTCTATAAGGCTAGCCTGACCTGTATGATCTGTCTGACATCTACTGCGGTTGTCTGTTCTATGCGAACCCCATGTTGGCATTCACTGGCCAACGGCCCAACATAGCCATGGGGTCGCATCTAAGGGTGACAAGTTCTAGTCCATAAGATGCTTAAGGCCTACAGCAGGCGTACAGTGGAATGCATGAAAAGAGAGCGCGAAGCTCACTCTCTCCATAGCCTTCTTGACTTGCTTGCTGACCTGCTCCAGCAAGGCGTCGGTTATTGACGTTATAAAGTTTTTGAGCACATTCATGGTGACATAAGCTTCCTGATTGAGCAACCTTTGCCTGATAGACAACGGTATAGAAAGAGAGGCGAGACACTTGAGAAACATCTTGAGCTTATAATGCACCTTTTTAGACCTCAACGGGGTCTATCATGAGATTCTTATTTCTCTTAGCTTTAGTTCGAGCTACAGTGCTCATCACTATTGGTCACCACTAGTCCACTACTTTCTCCACGAATAGTGCAATGTATTTCGAATGGATCTTCTTCTGATGAGGTGGCAAGAGAGTGGGGCTACGCGGTGTTGGTTGCTCTTTCTGGGCCCTCTTTGAGTCTTTACCTTGCAACAAAGATGATCTTGGAATGCTCCTTTAACTCTCAAGTTAGAATCCCAAAGGAATGCTCCTTGAGTCTTTGTGCTCTAGGAATGCTCTCTTTGAGTCTCTACAGCTTTTGTGCTCTAGGAATGCTCCTTTAACTCTCAAGTTAGAATCCCAAAGGATAAAGGAAAACATTGAGAAAGAAGAATAAGTATAGGATCTTGGAAAAGCTGCTACTGATGCTCTGATAGGAAAAGGAGAGTTTCTTTGTTAGGTTTTGGGATTGGTGAACCATCAATATCCCCTTCTCATATGAGACTGGTGTTTATTTATAGGGCCCTTACTACGGGTGAAATGCTAATTCGATATCATCTGGTCATTTGGGCTAGACTCCTTCCAACCCAAATGCATAAAGTTCCTTTGGACTGGTGATGCTGCCAATTTATCCAAGTGTCCAAGAAGGAGGGCCCAGCCTTTACATGGACTATGATTAAGTCGTTACTAAGTTTTTTTTTTCCCCCCCCATAAATCAGAGGTATAAAGATATACATTCATCATTTTTGTTTCTCATCCTCTTAGGTATCCCTAGGGGGGCTTTATCTAGAATTGCACATCTGAAAGATTTTCTTGAGGATTGTAGAATTTTTTAAAACTAAATTGAAGTAAGTCATCATGTTAATTTATGTCCTACTCTTTTCAACTTTATTTCGCTAAATTTCTATGAAGTGGACTTATCTACATTAGCTAAACTTAATTATTTCTTTAGAGTTGAACTATTTTTTGCTACACTGAACTGAGTTTACTGAATTTTGAACTTTTTTTTATGAACAACTAATTAAATTTAGTTTTGCTAAATTGAAATAGCTACAAAGTGCTTGAAGTCAACCGCTTAACCTCCGTTCACTGAATTTTGAACTTTTTTTAATGAACAACTAATTAAATTTAGTTTTGCTAAATTGAAATAGCTACAAAGTGCTTGAAGTCAACAGCTCAACTTCCCCCTCTCAGAAGACGTTTAATTGTGATAAAAGAGTCTTTTTTAAAAACACTATTTGCCAGACAAGAACATTATTAATCGAAATACGTGTTTTCGAGTAATCATCCTAAATACACTAAGAGCATATGCAATGGTGATCTATAATTTTGGACACAAGTGGGGCCTACACCCTCCACATTATTTCACAAAGTCAACTTTTTCTCTCTTCTTTACATCATATGGATCACCAACTTGGATCACCAAATAAAATAATATTTTATGGACCCCACCGCTAATATATTATTGGGTTTTAGACTTTTAAGAGCTTCGTTAGCAAAAAAAGAAAAATAGAAAATGTGGGGGGGGATCACGGTCATGAGCTGGACCGTGGAGCGAGCAAAGCGGATCACTGATGTATGATGTTTTTTGGACCGTGAGCTAAATTTTTGGCTTGCAAGCCTTGCATTACAGGTGCTCTCACAAAAGCATAACTAAACTTACACGAACATGCTGTGGCATAATTAGATGAAAAATATTAGGGTTTTTGGAATACAATAATTCGAACCTTGAATTGGCACAGTGGTGCAAACTCAAGGTTGTTAGAATCGAGATCCTAGTTAGAATTGATGGAGGGTCGTAGAATTAGGATTGTGGAATCAAGTTGAGGATTATAAGATTCTAATATTTGTTTGGAATAGTAAAAATTGTTTTCATAAGAGCAAAAATTTTAATAAATACCCACAAAGATTATAGAAATCCAATTTAACTATATTTTGTGTGCAATTTTGTTGCAAAAATATATTGTTGACTGGTTTCTCGACTATAAATAAGTATGGCATTTTGTGAAATTTATTTATGATTGTGGATTGGATCATACTAAGATCTTAGAATCATATTATGATCATACCTCATATTTTTTGAACTAAATTAGGACCACAAGATCATTAATTTAAGATTTTAGTTCAAGTAGGATTGACGGAGGTTTTAGGATAGCAGAATCACAGGATCGTAAGATCTGGATCGAGAGTTTAATCACCTTTGGTGAAAAACTAATAATTAAACCTTAAGATATTGTCCAAACGCTCCAAATTTTCAGGATATTTATTTTTAGTAGTAAAAGGTCATTTTGAATTGTATTTTCGAGCATTTCCAATGATATTACCTCTAAATAAAATAAACATATGAAATTCAAAGTATCTGTATTTATTTTGAAATTCAAATTTTCTGAAAGAGAAGATATAAAATGACTCACGTATTATCAAAATTAAATACCCTCAAAGTTTAAACAATTGGAATCTATTTCTTAAGATTGGATTGTTAATTTCCATCATCTCAAAAGTTCAGATAATTATATTCCGAAAATCCTAAATATTACTACAAAAATATGTTCGTATATTTCAGTATACTTTTTGTTCGTGTCAACCTTTTTTTAAAGTATATGAAGCAAATATTGCAACTTCGATATAATTGAGGGCGCGCAAATAGGTACAGAAGGTTGAATTTACCATTAATACTGCTTTGATGTGGTCCAAGGTGAGCTCAAAGGAGAAGCAACGTTCCTGCCGGAGCTGTAGAAGAACATCAATGACATCCTCATGATTATCATCTTTAGGCCTATTGGGATCAAGGTGATCATTAATGATTTCATCATAAAATTCATCCATTTTCTTAAACACCTTCTCAAGCCTGGATGACAGACCGGTTAGCTTATCAAGCCAGCTTCCTAGGAAAGGGAAATAATCTGTGAAGAAAGGAGCTGCTAATATGGCTTGAACTTCATTCAGGACCTCATGAAATCGACTCTTCTCAACACCTTCGTCCACATATCTACGTGTATTGCATGGGGGAAAACAGAGAGTTAATACATTTGGTTTTTCTATGGTCAATTGGTTAAGAAAATAGATGTATATTTGCTTAATTAAGATGGGGATATTATAATCATCTTATAAACAATTGAGATCAAAGATGTGGAAGACAAGAGCTAGCTCTGAGAGCGAGAGACTACTACCTCTTGCCAAAAGCAACCCTACAAATAATGGAGCTGGTAAGAGCCACAAGCAAGTTGCTCAAGTTAACGACTTTCGAAGCAGAAGACAGAGAAGTGATCTTCTGGATCATTCTAGAGACTTCTTCTCGTCGAATGGGAGCGCAAGACTGAACCTTCTTGGAGCTAAACAAATGAACAACGCATAATTTCCTAAGCTCTCTGAAACACTCATTGTAGGGCGCAAAAACAATGTCTGACCCATTGTAAGACAGTCTCTGCTGCCCGACCAGACTTGGCCTCGTACAGAAGTTGTGATCCTGTGTTTTCAGGACCTCCTTCGCCAGAGCAGCTGATTGAATCACCACCACTGATCTACACCCGAATCGCAAGGACAAGATCGGGCCATAGGTCTTGGCAAGCTTGGAGAAATAGAGGTGAGCGGCCGAGGAATCGAACTCGTGGAGGTTTCCGATGAAGGGGAGGCCTTTGGGTCCTGGAGGAAGGTTAAGTTTTTCATGTTTTTTGTGATAATTTGGAAGAATAATGAGGAAGATGAGAGAGAAAACTAAAACCAGGAGGAGCGCCTGCAGCATGACTGCAGCAGACGTGGTAGCTTTTAGTGGCTGTGTTTTTGTGATGTTCTACCGAACGCCTTATCTTCTCTTGTAATGAATGATTGCTGGCGATCCTAGACTTCCTATTCTCCAGCACTAAATTGGTGTTTAGTGGACGATAATTTTCACGGGTACACTTGCAAGTCCACCCAAAAATTTGTCATAGCATGGAATCATAATAAGAAGCGGATCCGGTGTGGGTGAGGTAAATTATTAGGTATATTCGAGAGTATATGCTCCCATATTCTATTTATCTATATGTTTTTTGTATATTTATCATATATATTTTTTTTAATATTTATTTGTTGATGTGTCTTTTGAGAGTATGTGCGCTCAGTGTATAGCATAGGCTTTGTGTGGGTCACATTCATGGGGTCATCCAATCCTACTTTCTATAAAAAGGAAGAAACAAATAAATACGTCCAAGTCAATTGATGATATATGTCTTACAGCAAGACGTTCTTAAATGTCTTACTTTAATTTAAATTAATATGTTTTATAATTTAAAATCACCAAATTTTTAATAATTACAAGTTATCATGAGTTGGAAGCTTTAATAATCGTTGGCCACGTCAACAAATATAAACTAACAGCCTAACCGGATCAATTCCATATGCAAAGGCATATCATATATGTAATTTAATAAATGTGAAAAACTGTGTACAAAAAGATGATTTTACACAATCTGTAAGTTTTAACATCTTTTTATTATTCAATCATACCTTTTTTTTCAATTTAATATGTGACAATACATATTTTAAGTGAAAACGATACATTTAAAAGTGTCTCATAGTAAGATATTTATTAGTTTGCATATCAAATATCATTAAATTTATAGCATGGGAAATTTCAATGACAGAGCCACAGTGGGATTAGTGTGGTCAGCTAACATTCCCTTCAAAAACAGAGGTCCGGGAATGTTTTTAAACAATACATATAAATTATACGGAAATATAGTTTGCAATAGCGGACGGGCGCGAAAGTCCCCAGGGCGCGGTCGTTCTAGATGCAGAAACTAACGTTTTCTCGATTTTGGAGGTTGCGTGTTCGAATTGTCCATGTGCATGTTTGAATGAGCGCCCCCCCCCCCCCCCCTCTTAAACAAGTGTCTCTCAGTTAGGTTTCCCCTATCTTTTGGAAGTTAGGGTGGGTATTAATTTGCATATAGTTAATATGATAGCATTGAAGGTGTTTGAATTTAATTAAGTGTGACTTTTTTAATAATTCCTTAGAACTAACAATAGCAAACTTTGTTAGATGGAAGCCTACATTTGTACTCCTATTACATTAACTTGCATAATTACTTAGCATTATATATAATATTGACAAAATTAAAAAAACATCATTTTCCATTATAAACAAAGGTATTATGAAATTTTCTTAACTAATACCGAAGACTAACAATGCTCACAAATTTTAAAAATATTGTTCTCTAGAAACAAACGCATTGTCCCAATTAAAGGCTTAATATCATTTTGGTCTTAATATAAGAATATTATTTTGGTTCAATATACATAATATTAGAGATTATGGATTTGATGTGTATATCTATAATATTAGAACTAGTGCTATTAATTTGGCATCATTGTGGGAATGTGAGTATGTGTCTTATTTGAGTCAAAATTTGGAAAAAAAGTATTGACTAAGTTTGCATATAATCAATTGTCATTGAATGAATGTAAGGGATAATCTAAGGGTGCATTTTGATGACGAACTCATATGAATATCAAGGTATAATATGAATGCACAATTATACTGTTTAATTATGATTAAAAAAATTATTGTATTACTTATTCTTGTAGAGAATTTGGATCTAACCTGGCTTTTTTTGTTATTTCAGTTGCTAATACTAAAATTAATATCAAATTACCAACAAAAAAAAAATTATCATACGCGTATTACGCCGACCCTGCTTCCTTGAAATCTTAACTCTACTACTAGTAAATTCATTGTATATTTGTTATGTTTATGAAGTGAATGGCGTATCAAAACGTAGTTCATTATGTAATTACTAGTTAATGTTTAGAGCACAAAGTTAATCTAACACATACGTGTGAGACAAATTCTATCATCATCTCGGATGTATAGTGAATGTTGTATATCCCCAAACATATACTTGAGGCACATACATTACAGTTGTTAGGAAATAAATAATTGTATAGATTTTATTATTTGTTATTATTTGTGTTTCCTATTTCTATGTAACTAGAATTGTCATGTTTCCTTATTATTGTATGGCTAGGAGTCTTAGGCGGCAAGCTGATCAAACCCTTGGTGTATATAATATTGCATGTACACAGCAGAATGGAAGAAGAAGAGGAATTGTCTATATACAAATTTATTCAATCATATCTCTCCTCTTTTATTTCATGGTATCAGAGCAAGGTTATCAAAATTATCAAGTTCATATTTTTCAATCATGAGTGGAGGAGGAAAGAAGAGGTTTGTGATTGAATCTCATTCACCATATTATTTACACCCGTCGGAAGGACCCGGGGTGTTGATAACAGCTGTAATTTTTGATGGCAAGAACTTTGATTTATGGGAAAGAGCTGTAAGAACAGCTCTAATAGCGAAGAACAAGCTGGGGTTCATCGATGGAACCCTGACACGTCCAGCAGAGACAAGCGACGTGGATTTTTCAGAAGTTAATGCATGGGATATGGCGAATTCCATGCTATGTTCATGGCTTCTCAATATTATTGATCCGAAGCTACGTATGAGTGTGGCATATTCAGAAACAGCGTATGCTATGTGGAATGATTTGAAAAGGAGATATTCGGTGACAAACGCACCAAAAATACACCAACTGAAGGCCGCAATAGCAGATTGTAAGCAAGGGAATCTTGACGTTGGAGAGTTCTATTCAAAGCTAACAAATTTATGGAATGAACTAAACAATCATGTGAAGGTCCCATTCTGTACATGTAAGAACTGTGAGTGTGGAGTGTCAAAGAAAATTGTTGCTATGTATGAGGAAGAGAAATCTCATCAATTTCTGATGGGATTAAACGATGATCTATATTCTCAAGTGAGGGGTCAAATTCTCACTCAAGATCCGCTCCCCCCTCTTGGTAAGATTTTCAATATAATATTGCAGGAAGAAAATCATAAAAAGATGATGGTTCAACGTGAGAGTAGACCCGAGACTGCCGCCGCTTTCGCTGTCAACAACGTGCCCAGAACAACACAATTTCAAGTTGGAAGACCAATATGTAAACATTGTGGGAAGATAGGCCATGAAGAAGGTAGCTGTTTTGAGTTGATTGGCTACCCGGATGGATGGGTGGCTCGAAGAAGCAGTCGAGGACGCGGCAGAGGGGGACGCGGAGGTCGCAGCACAGGAGGGCGCGGCAGAGGTACCGGAGCAGCGTACACTGTCCAGACAGCACTAGAAGAGCCCAGGCAGACAAACGCTGATGGAGGCCGTGCGACTATACCAGGAATTTCAGCTGAACAATTGCAAAAGCTACTAACTCTCATTGAGACCCCGAAAGCTGGTAATGAGAAGTTATCAGGTAAAAGTGAATGGCTATTAGACAGTGGAGCTTCGTATCATATGACTGGAGAGTTGAGCAAGTTAACACAAACGTATGATGGTCATCCGATTATAGTCAACACGCAGCGTAGCCACTAAACGTGGCCTGGTTCAACTCAACTCCACTGTTATCCTTCATGACGTTTTATACGTACCTGATTTAAATTGCAATTTAATTTCTATTGCGCAGCTTATAAATGAGTTATTTTGCACAGTAACTTTCACTCACAAATTATGCGTTATACAGGACCATTCTACGAGGAGGCCGATTGGACTGGGTGAACAAAGAAGAGGGGTCTTTTTCTTCAAGGACATCCAACCAGAAAGTATTCAAGTCAACAAGGTTACTACTTCTGAGCTATGGCATCGTAGGCTTGGACATCCGAGTCACCAAGTTATGTCCTTTTTGTCAAGTAGCATTGGAGGTCTTAATAATAAGCGTATAGATGTATGTGATGTGTGTTTTAGAGCTAAACAGACTCGTATGCCGTTCCCTATTAGCAATAATAACGCTTCAGAGTGTTTTGATTTAATACACTGTGATATTTGGGGTGCCTATCAAATTGAGTCCTTATGTGGAGCCCACTATTTCTTAGCTATTGTTGACGATGCCAGTCGTGGTACTTGGGTATTTTTGATGAAAGAAAAAAGTGAAGCCTCTAAATTGCTTAAAAATTTCTGTCTAATGATCAAGACTCAATTTGCTCAGAGTGTTAAAGTAATAAGGAGTGATAATGGAGCCGAGTTCACTTCTGGGCTCATGAAGCAATTCTATGGAGAACAAGGTATAATACATCAAACGAGTTGTACAGACACCCCGCAACAGAATGGTAGGGTTGAACGAAAGAATCGGCATATTCTGAATGTTGCTCGGGCTCTTCGTTTCCAAGCTAATCTTCCATTAGAATTTTGGGGAGAATGTGTTTTAACAGCAGCATACCTAATTAATCGAACTCCCGCATCAACCTTGCATGGGAAGACCCCTTATGAGATACTTTTCCGAGCCAGGCCTACATATGCGCATATTAAAATTTTTGGTTCCTTGTGCTATGCTCACCGATATCAGCGACAGAAGGATAAATTTGCTGCGCATAGTAGAAGATGTATATTTGTAGGCTATCCCTTTGCTAAAAAGGGATGGAAGGTTTATGACCTCGAAACGAACGAACTATTTGTAAGCCGAGACGTTATTTTTCATGAGGACATATTTCCCTATTCTACTCAAGGAGAAAAGGAAGCCGTACGAAGGCAAAATTTGGGAAGTTCCTTTGACTTTGAAGAAAGCCGTGAGCTACTGCACATAACTCAGTACCATGATGATTCTCAGCCATCACAGTTCCGCACTAGAAGAGAACCAATGGCCCAGCCTTCTGACTCCACGAAAGACCAAAGCAGCGAAGAAAACAATATGGGTCCTGAGCTTGCTGAGGAGATTGGGGTGCCTGAGCATACTGGGCCTGCTGAGAGCAATGATAGTCACGCGGCTGGTATTGAAACACCGGTTGGTGGGCCCAGCGTGTTGGTAAACAGGGGGAGTAATATGCTCCAGGCAGAAGAAAATCTAGGTAGAAATCAACGCCACAGGAAAGCACCGAGACATTTAGAAGATTATTTGTGCTATGCTGCTCGCTCAAAGGACCCCCCTTCTTCGAACCCATTACAAAAGGCCTCTTCAGGTAAACCATATCCTGTAGCTAATTATATTACTTGTGCTAAATTCTCAACTGCGCATAGAAATTATCTTGCTGCTATCACCAAAATTGTTGAGCCTAGGTATTTTCATGAGGCTGTAAAGGACATAAAGTGGAGAGAAGCTATGGCCAAGGAGATCGAAGCTCTAGAGCTGAACAAGACTTGGACAATTGAGGATCTGCCTCCTAACAAGAAACCCATAAACTGTAAATGGGTATATAAAGTTAAGTACAACTCTAATGGGACGATTGAGCGCTACAAGGCACGACTTGTGATTCGAGGAGATGAACAGATTGAGGGATTTGACTATCATGAAACCTTTGCACCAGTAGCTAAAATGGTGAGTGTTCGATGTTTCCTAGCAGTGGCTATTGCAAAAGGTTGGGAGCTTCATCAAATGGACGTGCATAATGCATTTCTGCATGGCGATTTGGACGAGGAAGTTTATATGCGACTTCCTCCAGGTTTTCGTCCATCAGGTGCTAACAAGGTTTGTAAACTCAGGAAATCACTTTATGGACTTAAACAGGCACCGCGTCAATGGTTCGCTAAACTTTCTTCAAAATTGCTTGAATATGGTTTTGTCAAATCATATGCAGATTATTCCCTATTTACTTATCGAAAAGGTGATATATTTATGGCATTGCTAGTTTATGTGGACGATTTGGTGCTTACAGGAAACGATCCTGTAGCTTGTGCTGAGTTTAAATCTTATTTGAACAGTTGCTTTCATATTAAAGATTTGGGCCCTCTAAAATACTTCCTAGGAATTGAAGTAGCAAGAAGTCCGCATGGTTTGTTTTTGTGCCAAAGAAAGTATGCCTTGGAAATTATTGAGGAGTGCGGACTTCTTGGATCAAAGCCGGTGGCTTTTCCAATGGAAGCTAACCATAGACTCGCAGTTGATGAGAGTCCATTGATCAAGGATCCTACTCGATATAGACGTTTGGTTGGGAGGCTCATCTACCTCACCATCACGCGACCTGAGTTGTGCTATGCGGTACATATATTGTCCCAGTTCATGCAAGGACCTACCGAAGCTCATATGGAAGCTGCTCGACGTGTTCTGAGATATCTAAAAGGAAATCCAGGTCAAGGTTTGTTACTCAAGGCAGATGCAGATCTGAATGTTTTTGCTTTTTGTGATTCAGACTGGGGAGCATGTCCCCTCACTAGAAGATCCTTAACTGGCTATTTTGTTACCATTGGTGGGTCTCCTGTATCTTGGAAGACGAAGAAACAAAGTACAGTATCTAGATCATCAGCAGAAGCTGAATATCGTGCTATGGCCACTGTGACTAGTGAATTGATATGGATTAAATCTTTCCTGGGTTCTTTAGGTATCTTTCTTGCCAAGCCTATGAAGCTATACTGCGACAATCAGGCTGCATTACATATTGCTAAAAATCCTGTTTTCCATGAACGCACAAAGCATATAGAGATTGATTGTCACTTTGTTCGAGAACGTCTCCTTCTCAAAGACCTTGAAACTAGATATGTCGCATCCCGGAATCAGGTTGCAGATATTTTCACTAAACCTCTAGGCACGCAACAGTTTCAGTTTTTAAGGTCCAAGTTGGGCATTCTTAATCCTCATGCTCCAACTTAATCCTCATGCTCCAACTTGAGGGGGAGTGTTAGGAAATAAATAATTGTATAGATTTTATTATTTGTTATTATTTGTGTTTCCTATTTCTATGTAACTAGAATTGTCATGTTTCCTTATTATTGTATGGCTAGGAGTCTTAGGCGGCAAGCTGATCAAACCCTTGGTGTATATAATATTGCATGTACACAGCAGAATGGAAGAAGAAGAGGAATTGTCTATATACAAATTTATTCAATCATATCTCTCCTCTTTTATTTCAACAGTAGGTAGTACAATGTGGTTGGATTTGAATTTGATATTGCTAAGTCGGGTAAGGATACAACTTCGCTATGAGGCATGGAGGGTTCTTTTTCTGCATTGTGAGACCAGGAATCACATCAGTGTCGATATCTTCCTTCTTCACACCATCGAGCAATTCCCAGTCCAAAGAATATAATAAGTTGGCAAGTGTAAGTTCTAGAGTAGATACACCAATAAGCATGCCAGTACATGTTCTTTTTCCTGCCCCAAGAGGTATAAATTCAAAATTTTGTCCTTTAAAATCAACTGAACTTCCAATAAACCTCTCAGGCATGAATGCTTCAGGATTGTCCCAGAACTTAGGATCTCTGCCAATGACCCACGCATTCACGAATACTAAGCTATGAAATGGAATGTCATACCCTTCTAAGCTGCATTTTTGGGATACTTCTCGAGCAATCAATAATGGAACTGCAGGGTGAAAGCGAAATGTTTCTTTTACTATAGCTTTAACGTGAACCTTGCGAGATCATTCTCATTGATGAATGTTTTGCCCTGAATCAACGTTCGAAGCTCATCTTGTACTTTCCTCATAATAGTGGGATTCTTCATTAGTTCCGTCATTGCCCAAACTAATGTAATTGCACTTGTCTCTGCTCCTGCAACAATTATGTCATGCACTGAACGGTAGTATGTCAGTAATTTAGTCTTTTTTTTCTATTTATTTGTTAGCGTGCATATATGTTACTAATTATTAATTCATTATTATTAGAGATAACTATGCGGTTATCATCTGTATTAGTTGTATTCAATCTCACATTGAAAAGAGGCGCTGTCCTCTCTATATATTAAATTTTCTTTTTTTGGGGGGAGGAATGTCACACCATTTTCCTTTTTTTGGAAGGGGGGAGGGTTGACACAAAAAAATTGTAACACCTTTCTTTTTTGGGCTTAGGGCCTCTGTTTACTACAATTAAGCTACTGTTACTCATAAAGAAATAAAACTCTTTCATGACATATTTTTTCTATCAATAGTACTTAAATTCGAAACCTTACTTGAAGAGAATAAGTGTCAAACTAATTGAACGAACATATATATATATATACATATATATATATATATATATATACATATACACACACACACACACACACACACACATATATATATATATATATATATATATATGTATGTATACACACACACACACACACACACATATATATATATATATATATATATATATATATATATAGATATATATATATATATATATATATATATATATATATATATATATATATATATATATATATAAACTTTACAAAGCAAAAGAAGCAAGTATTACTTTACTACTTTTCATAGATGGTCTTGAAAAGTTGCGTGCTTTTATAATAACCAATTTTAGGCTCTGTTCTTTTCGCTGGTAAATCCTAATTCATTAACTTCAATCAACTTTAACCAACTTCAACTAATTTCAACCCACTTCACCAACTTCAATCAAAAATACACACTTCAATCAACTTCTATGCACTTCAACCAACTTGAAACCACTTCGTACTATTTTAACCAACTTTTGCCCATCATATAAAAAAAATTCAACCCGCTTCAACAAAAAAAAATACCCACTTCTACCCATCTTAACTAACTTTACTTATTTCCCAATCCATATTTCTTAACGAAAAGAACATGCCCTTATTATATACATTTTAAAATTATGGATGTTAATTTATTCAGAATTGAATTTCACTAATGTTAGTTTTGGGGGTGGATCACGCAAAAGCTTTAAATTACCAATACCTTGTTAAACACCCCCCCCGCCCCTCCGGGTGGATTGCTTTGCAACATCTAACCAGGTGATTGTTGCCTGTGGCCACACACAGTAGTAGTAATAATTCGATCCACCGTTTCATAATGTGGTGACATTGTTTAGAACTTTCTAGTTTGTCGAAGAATAACGTGGGATGGGAGTTGGCTTACGTGATGGCAAGCGTTGGACATTTGGCGATTTGCTCCACAAGCATTGTACCTGCAAAAAGTCAATCCGGGGAACACCACTCCGACAGTCAAGTCAGTATGGGATCCTAAGAGGAGACACTCAAAGAAAGAGTAGGTCGTTTCAGGGACTCTGATTGCTGCCTTTTTGGTATTGATTGTGCACGATGAATGATTCCTCAGAATTCTCTCTCCCCTTCCCGAGGTGGGTAGATGGGTATTTATAGTCCTTGTTGCCATAGGCAAAATCGTAATTTCATACGGGGTGTTTCCTTGATGGGCCGCATGACGGTTTCTCATGTTGGGCCCAGTAATGGCCCTTAGTTTGCAGGAGTGGCCAGAGACGGTCGTTGTGTCTTTGGCGCACGAGTATATTTGTGGAACCTGCCTTGGGTCCTAGGTTTTTTCGAATTATTTAGCCACTCACATTTTACCTGTACACATGGCCGAACTGGTGGGTAGATAGAATGTGGAGCAAGTTCCATTTGAAGTTACTACTTGCAGACTTTAAGAGGTGATTTTCGGTCAGGGAACTCCTATAATTCTCGTACACCTGTGCCTTGATTTTGGTGCCTGACCACTTCCTGAGGTGACAACGTTCTCGAGGCTCGGTTCGAACGCGGCATTGGGAAGTTTTTCCCTTCTACTTATAAAAAGGGGAGGCTGTCCAGCAGTGCTGCATGTCTTTTATCACTAGGTTACCATTTTGCCATAAGTTCCTCAATCATGGTTTTTCCCTACTATCTCAAAACAATGAGGAAATGACTATCCATGTATGGGAGACTTTCAACTGGTGCCTAAAAAGTGTCACCCGCCCTCCTCGGCCGCTTCCAGAGAATTACCATGAGTTGTGTCCGGACTTCATCCCTTGCTGATGCCGAAGAGGCCACCCGTGATTTCCATATCCCTGAATTAGTTCAAGCCACCTTCTGCACCATGGTGGTCAATGAGGCCCTGGAGTTGGGCGTCCTGGAGAGGAGCATGGCTGAGGACCTGAAGTCTGCTCCTACAAGTCTGTGATGGTTCACTATCAAAACCTGGCTGCAGCTTAATAAGAGCAACATTCTAATGAATCACCAGCTTGGTCCGGCTGCTCCAAGAATGGGGCCAACGCCCATGAGTAGCCAGGAGGAAGGCACCGGGTCTAACGATACTCCTCCTTCGTCCAGTGATAATGATTAATAACAACTGTAGGCTCTTGTGTAGCTTTTCTTCCTTCTTTCATCTCCTTTTTTTCTTTTTTTCTTTTTTCTTTTTTTTCCCTGCAATCATTTGCATTGATAATGAAGAAGAGTCTTTTCGCCCAATGACTTTGACCTTCGATTGATGCTCTTATATGCTTCCTAATCCTAGTGTTGCATTTCCTATCTGCTGAGCATCACGGAGGATCACAACCCGTGCCGTATAACCCTTTACCCCTAGGGCTAAAGGAGTGGCGACCGGCCTGATGTCGTGTTTTAAGACCCTTAGCCCCTTGGGGCTAAAGATATAGCGACTGGCCTTGGGCTGTGCTTTGAGACCCTTAACCCTTTTGGGGCTGAAGGTGTAGTGTTTGGCCTGAGGTCGTGCTATGAGACCCTTAGCCCCTTGCGGGCTAGAGGTGTAGTGAATGGCTTGAGGCCGTGCTTTGAGACTCTTAGCCCTTTGGGGCCTAAAGGTGTGGCGACCGGCCTTAGACCATGCTATGAGACCCTCAGACCTTTGAGGGCTAAAGGTGCAGTGACTAGCCCTAGGCCATGCTTTGAGACCCTTAGCCTCTTGGGGTTAAAGGTGTAGTGACCAGCCTTAGGCCGTGCTTTGAGACCCTTAGCCCCTTGCGGGATAAAGGTGTAGTGACTGGCCTGAGGCCATGCGTTGAGCCCTTAGGGGCTAAAAGGTATAGTGACCGACCCCATGTCGTGCTATGAGACCTTTAGCCCCTTGGGGCCTAGAGGTGTAGCGACTAGCCTTAGGCTGTGCTATGAGACCCTTAGGCCTTTGGGGGCTAAAGGTGTAGTGACCGGCCCTACGTCATGCTTTAAGACCCTTAACGTATTGGGGGTTAAAGGTGTAGTGGGAACCTGGAAAAAAAAAAGATGTGGTTTGGCCGACAATTGTTCGTGTGCATTGTACTTGCTAAGTGTTGGAGATACATTGCGCCAACCGTACGTGCCACGGCCTCAGTTAAGACGAGGGTTCCTTACAAGGTTATGAGCTGATACATGTCGGGCCTCACCTACTCTATGACCTTATAGGGTTCCCAGTTGGGCGTGAGCTTACTGTGTTCCCCTGATCGAGCCACAGCCTCAGTTCTCCGAAGTACTAGGCCGCCTACATAGACGGGATGGAACTTTACCATTCGGTTGTGGAGCCATGCCACTCAGAGCTTGTAAAGTGCCTCTCGAAGGAGGGCATTGCCTCGAATAGAAGAGAGTAAATCTAGGAATTCTCGAGGGGCCGCATTGTTGAGTACTCCTTGGAAAGTAGAGAGACGATGTGTGTGGAGTGCTACCTCGATAGGGAGAATAGCTTTAGACCCATAAGTTAGTATAAAGGGAGTTTGCTCCGTAGCCGTCTTTTTGGTGGTGCAGATAGACCATAAAACTTCATATAGTTCATCTACCCACGTGCCTTTTGCGTCGTCTAATTTTTTTCTGCAAAGGGTGGAAGATAACCTTATTCGTGGCCTCAAATTGGCCATTGATTAGTGGATGAGCCACTACAGTGAATCTCGCTTGCCATCCCAAGGTGCTAAGATAGTCGATGACCTTACTCGTATCAAATTGTCGACCATTGTCAAAGATTATTGTTCGGGGGGAGTCCAAACTGAGCGATGATGTTTTTCCAAATAAACTTTCTCACCTCAGTAGCAGTGATGAAGGCGACGGCCTCTACCTCTATCCAATTTTTGAAGTAATCTACAGCGATGAACAAATATTTTCGCTGGCCCGTAGCCTTAGGAAAAGGCCAGAGTATGTCCATTCCCCAAGTAGCGAATGGCAGGGGACTAACCATTGGCGTTAGCGGGGTGGTGGGCTTCCGGTGTACGGTAGCAAACTTTTGGCACTTGTCGCACTTGCGCCATAGGCTCATAGCATTTTCACATAAAACGGGCTAATAGTAGCCAGTTAGTATAGTGGCGACCACGAGAGCACACCCGCTAATATGTGAACTGCACAGTCCCTCATGAAGTTCCTCAAGGGTCTTTTGTCCCATCTCTGGGGTCACACAATGCAGCTTTGAATGAGCATAGGAGCATTTGTAGAGGATCCCGACATACAAGATGAACCAGTTTGCCTGTTTCTTCACTCGATCCGCCTCATTAGTGCTTGGTGGCAGCATACGATCCGTTAAGTATGTCCAAACAGGATCCATCCAAGTGGAGCTCCTGTCCAACCAAAGGATTTCACGAGGTTCAATGCTTCTTTTGGACATTGTTTTCCATCGAATTCACTTCGGGTTTCCGTCCTGTGAGGAGTTGGCCATGGTGTCTTCTTTGATCTCGTAATCTCCATTGAGTTGAATTACTATCAATTGTTAGTCCGAATAGGCCTTGACTGAATCTACCCCAGCCATGTAGCATAATTCTGTTCCCACTATCAAGACCTCGTATTCGGCCCTATTGTTAAAAGCTTTAAACATAAACTTCGCTTACCCTGGGGGTCTCAATGATTAGGTCGACCCTCCTCCCATCGTTAGTGGAGGAGCTGTCCACATATAAGTTCCAAGAGGCGGGGGTTGGGGTTGCTTCCGGAGGGGCGTTTGCATTTTCAGCCAAGAAGTCTGCCAAGGCCTGGGTCTTGATCGCCTGTCATGCCTCAAAGGTGAGATCATATTGAGATAGCTCTACCGCCAACTTTAAGAGCTCATCGAGGCATCTAGCCTTTCCAGAATATTTTTCATTAGCTGGTCGGTGAGGACGATAACCCTGTGAGCCTCAAAATAGGGATGCTAACACCAAGGTGTAAGCAAACTTTTCAATCAAGGGTAATTCAATTCGGCTCCGGCTAAGGCATGGCTTACATAGTACATTGGAATTTGCTCTTTAGCCCTTTCCACCACTAGAACCACGCTTACCTCCTGTTCCGAGACAATCAAGTATAGGAGAAGTGTTTCTCCTTGCACTGGGCTGGCTATCTAGGGCAGGTGGGCAAGGTGCATCTTTAGTGACTGGAAGGCCTCGTCCGCTTCCTTATCCCACACCAAGTGTGTGCGCTTCTGAAGGACACAAAAGAAGGACTGGCATTTGTCAGCTGATTTTAACATCAAACGGCCCAAGGCTGCGATGCATCCGGTCAACTACTGGACTTCTTTGATATTCTGTGGGAGCTTAATACCTAGCACAGCGCTGATTTTGTTGGGGTTCACCTCTATTCCCCAGCTACTAATCATCAAGCCCAAGAACATTCCAACCGGACCCTAGAGACACACTTTTTAGGGCTGAGTTGCATGTCGTATCTTTGAAGAATTTCGAACGTCCCCTATAAATCCTTGTCATGCTCCGCATCATGTATACTCTTGACTATCATGTCGTCCATGTGTACCTCCATGGTTTTTCCGAGAAGAGGCTTGATAAACCTCTATTTTACACACTTTTAGGCATGATTTTTACCTCTCATCTTGGCGATTTCTGGTAAAATCCCGAGAGTTTAGAGGTTGATTAGTCATTCTTTACCTCAAATCTACTTAAAAGTGTGTTTTTGTGTTTTCAGGGGTTAGACTTAAAGAAATGAGAAAAACAAGCTAGCGCCGCACCAAATAGGAGCTGAAAAGGAGGATTTCAAGCCAAGAGAGAGTGCCACGGTGGCATCATGCCATGCAGACTGACCGTGCCACCCATAGGAACGAGGAAACGCAAGCCAGAGATGTGGCACGGTGGGTCTATGCCCAGTGGCACGACCGTGCCACATTAGTTTTCCCCGTATAGTCGCGATTTGGCGTTGTAATTGGCATTCATGCTTTTCTCTATTTTTTTCTCTCTTAAAAACAGCGATTAGGGTACATAGTTCTTGGTTTTGATTGTTGTGAAATTCAAGACAGTAGATCAAGATTTCTTTATGCTTTTGGTAGATTGTTGCTGCAAATTGTACAGAGTACATTCCTCTACCTTTTTCCTTTGCGTTTTAATTCAAAGTTGAATACCTTTGAGCATGTCGTTTTCTTGATTGTAATTGTGATTAGAATGACGATTAGAGGCTAAATCCCGTGTCTTGGATTGGGTGTAGCCCCTTTGATGTGATTTGGATTGATATCCTAGGTTTTCGTGAATTGATGCCCATGTTATAATTGAACTCTGGCTTAGCGTGCCAAGTGTTCGATGAATTGCCTGAAAGGGTTGTATTCATGTTCGTAATTAGGGTTTAGGAGATTAACGAAAATTAAGTCCTTTACTTAGAGCGGCTTTGCAAGCGATTGAATTTCTTAACATGAAAATAGTTGGGGTTTCAATTGGGAATTAAGGGTTACACAATCTTGTGATCTTGCGACTCTAGTTTCATGAAAATAGATAACTAGGATAACTTGACCAGTCTAATGACCTTTGAGAGAAGGCGTAGACGTGTTTAATTTGTAACCATTCCATTTCAGTTGTCTTGTAGGTGGATTCACATGACTAAGATTACAATCCTAAGAACATCAAAGTGTGGTGAACCCCAATCCAGGACCCTTGTCACCATTGATTGTGATAAAAGCAATAACTTTAGATTGAATATAGTTAACTTCTAGTGAAAACCCATTCTACTAGACTCTGGCCTAAATTGAGTGTTAAAGGTTGGATACGGTGATTGAAACCAAGTTCCTTGTGGACACGACCCGTACTTGCCGTTGCTAGCTACAACTGGCACCGTGCACTTGCGGTTATTGAGTAAAACGATAACAAGTTTTTGGCGCCGTTGTCGGGGAACTTGTTCGTTTTGACATTGGAACCGATTATTATACTTGAGATTAGGCTCTTTCTTTTATTTTTCTTCTCTTTGCACCCTGCTTGTTTTTACCCTTGCTTGAGCCTGCTTACGCTTGGTATAGTTTTTAGCTTTGTATGCATGGCCGCGGTCAGGGGAGTCACAACTTGCTTCCCTTGAGTCCTGAAATCGAAGCTACTGCTCGCAAGCAAAGCAGCGCACATAGAAAGAAGCAAGCTGAATCTACCATGGCAGTGCAAGACAACAGAGTTTTGAGAGATTATGCTATGCCTCAGTCGTTGGGTGTCACTTCCTCTATAGTGAACCCTGCGGTCGAGGTCAACAACTTCGAGTTGCGCCCAGCCCTTATCTCCTTGGTGGAGCGTGACCAATTCGGTGGACACGCCTCTGAGAATCCCAATATGCACCTTCGCAATTTCCTTGCGAAGTGTGACATAGTTAAACTCAATGGGGTCTCCACCGACGCCATTCGATTGAGGCTCTTCTCATTCTCCTTAAAGGATAGAGCTAGGGACTCGCTCCAGAATGAGGAGCCCAACACCTTCACCACTTAGGATGCTCTCTCCAAGGCCTTCTTGAGCAAGTACTTTCCCCCAGGGAAGACAGCCAAGTTGAGAGCCGACATCACCTCATTCGCTCAACTACATAGCGAATCGTTACATGAGGCGTGGGAACGGTTCAAGGATCTTCAACGCCAGTGCCCCCACCATAGAGTTCCTGATTGGCTCCTTATTCAGACTTTCTACAATGGACTGGATCAGACTTTGAAGATGTCCATTAATGCTGCAGCTGGGGGAGCACTTATGGGAAAATCGATCGAAGTGGCCAAGGCTTTACTCGAGGATATGGCTGCTAATAACTACCATTGGTCTAATGAGCGGGTCCCTTAAAGGAAAGGTGGTGGCAAGTATGATGTTGACGCCGTAGACATGCTAGCCAGCAAAGTCAACGCCTTAGCACAGCATTTCGACAGGCTTGGAACTCCTTCAGGGAGTTTAATGGGAGGTCCATCTGGTGCAATGTTTGAGGTTGGAGCACTTTGTGAGATCTGTGGCATTCAGGGCCACATTGCTACTGAATGCCAAACCACTTTCCCAGGCATTGAGCATGCCAATGCATTGCAAACCTACGGCCAACGCCCACAAAATAACCCCTACTCAAACACCTACAACCCCGGTTGGAGAAATCATCCAAACTTTTCCTACCGTAACAACAATCCCATGCCATCCAATCCTTTCCAATCACAACCACAACCTCCCGGTTTCCAATATAAGGCCCCTTATGCCCAATCTCCTCAACAACCTCCCCAACAACCCAAGTCCAATCTGGAAAGCCTTATGGAGCGCTTTATAGCTACTCAGACGAAGACCAATGAGGCACTTAGTGAGTCGGTCAACCAGTTGAACTCCAAGTTTGACTCTATGGCTACTCACTAGAAGATGATGGACAATCAAATCGCTAAAATTGCACAGCAAGTAAGCCATTTGTCTAGACCCTAGGGACATCTCCCAGGTCAACCTGAGACCAATCCCAAAGGCCAGATGAATGCTATTACACTGCGGAGCGGCAGGGAGTTAGAAGGTCCCACAATGCCTATGAGGAAAGAAAGGGAGGGAGCTGTCGATGTGGATGATGACACCAGGGCGGCCATGAGTGAGAGGGCCCAGAATGAGAAGCCCAAAGAGGATGCACCAGAAAGTACCCCCTCTCACGTGAAGCCTTACAAGCCTTCTGTCCCTTACCCTCAAAGGCTAGTAAAGGCTAAGGAGGAGCACAAGTATGGCAAGTTCCTTAAGATGCTAAAGAAGTTTCATATCAACATCCCCTTTTTGGAGGCCATTACTGACATGCCTTCCTATGCCAAGTTCTTAAAGGATTTGCTCTCCAATAAGGGAAAGTTACTCGAGAACGCCACGGTGTCTCTCACTGAGAAGTGCAGTGTGATCATTCAGAATAAACTCCCTCCTAAACTTTCTGATCCAGGGAGCTTTTCCATCCCCTGTTCTGTCGGGGGTCTTACCATCAGTAGAGCACTATGTGACCTTGGGGCTAGTGTCAGCCTCATGCCATACTCCATCTGTAAGAAGCTGTAAGCGGAAGAGTTAAAACCCACCACCATCTCCCTGCAGTTAGCCGATCAATCAGTTAAGTACCCTCTTGGTGCTCTTGAAGATGTCCCACTCTAAGTGGGAAAGTTCTTCATTCCCTGCGACTTTGTGGTTATGGAGATGGAGGAAGGCTCCCGCATTCCTATCATTTTGGGGCGACAATTCCTAGTTACTGCGGGAGCTATGATCGACGTCAAGAACGGCAAGCTTTCCCTTCAAGTAGGGGATGAGAAGGTGGAGTTTAGCCTGCCACAAGTGATGGCCTCCCCCACTTCAGGCGACTCATGTTGCAGAGTCGATATATTAGAGAAAGCCCTCAACTAGGAGGGCAAGACCCATCTGTCTTTAGAAGACCCGTTGGAGGCCGCGTTGATTGGTTGCCACGTTACCAACTCCGGTTCGGGTGAGAAGGAGGAGTATGCCAGACTCCTTAATGAGTCTACTGCCTACTTGCCTAGGTAGTCCTGTGAAGAGATTCATAGTGTGGAGGAGCCTACCTCCAAGAAAGAAGAGGAGCATCCACTGAAAGTAGAATTAAAACCTCTACCTCCCCATCTGAGGTATGAATTTCTGGACTCTTCCCAGCAATTTCCCGTTATTGTTAATGCTAACCTGGATGGCCCCCAGTTGGAACAACTGTTGGATGTGCTTCGTAAGCATAGGGGTGCCATCAGGTATAGTATCGATGATATTCGGGGACTCAGTCCTACATTCTGCATGCATCGCATTTTTCTTGATGACAGTCACCGCCCCTCTCGATAACCTCAGTGCCGTTTAAATCCAAACATGCAAGAGGTTGTCAAAAAGGAGATTCTTAAACTACTTGATGCTGGGATCATCTACCCTATCTCAGATAGTGAGTGGGTGAGTCCAGTCCAGGTAGTCCCCAAAAAGGGAGGTATGATTGTCATAAAGAATGAGCGAGATGAGCTCATTTCTACTAGGACTGTTACTGAGTGGCGCATGTGCATCGATTATCGTAGATTAAATCAAGCCACCCGGAAAGATCATTTCCCCCTCCTTTTCATTGACCAAATGCTGGAAAGGTTGGCAAGGCATTTCTTTTTCTGTTATCTGGATTGTTACTCCGATTTCTTTCAGATTCCTATCCATCCTGATGACCAGGAAATGACGACTTTCACGTGCCCGTATGGTACCTTTGCTTATTGAAGGATGCCATTTGGATTGTGTAATGCCCCGGTCACCTTCCAGCGGTGCATGACCGCTATATTCTCCGACCTTATCGAAAACATCATAGAGGTGTTTATGGATGACTTCTCCGTTCATGGAGGTACCTTCGCCCTTTGTTTGGAAAACTTAACCAAGGTACTCCATAGATGTGAAGAAGTCAACCTAGTATTGAATTGGGAAAAATGTCATTTTATGGTGCACGAGGGGGTAGTACTAGGTCATGTTATTTCTGCTAGGGGCATTGAGGTGGACAGAGCGAAGGTCGAGGTTATTGAGCGATTACCCCCTCCTACTTCGGTAAAAGGGGTGAGGAGTTTCCTTGGTCATGCGGGGTTTTATCGCCGCTTTATCAAGGATTTCTCCAAGATTGCCAAACCTCTTACTCAGCTGCTCACTAAAGATGCCCCGTTTGTCTTTACTGATGAGTGCCATGAGGCTTTTTGCAGGATCAAGCAGGCATTAATTTCTGCCCCCATCATACAACCACCAGATTGGGATCTCCCATTTGAGATCATGTGCGATGCCAGCGACCATGCGGTGGGGGCAGTTCTGGGGCAGAGGAAGGATAAGAAGCCAGTGGTGATCTACTATGCTAGTAGAACGCTGGATGAGGCCCAGCAGAACTACACCACGACTGAGAAGGAGCTGCTTGCGGTCGTGTATGCAATGGAAAAATTCAGGCCCTACCTGCTACGTTCCAAGGTCGTTGTGTACACGGACCACTCTGCCCTCAAGCACCTCCTCGAGAAGAAGGATGCCAAGCCTTGCCTCATTAGATGGATTTTACTACTCCAGGAGTTTGATCTGGAGATCAAAGACAAGGCAGGGGCCGAGAATGTTGTGGCCGATCATCTTTCCAGGCTCGTTGTTGAGAGCCACGACACCCCTATTGATGATGCCTTTCCCGACGAGCATCTCATGGGCATCAAGTCAGGACCCACCCCATGGTTTGCCGACTATGCGAACTACCGAGTTTCGGGAATCCTTCCCCATGATCTATCCTTCCACCAGAAAAAGAAATTCCTCCATGATGTCAAGACGTATTTTTGGGAGGAACCATTCCTTTACAAGTTGTGCAAGGATGGGATTATCAGGAGATGCCTTCCTGACGGGGAAATCCAAGGTGTAATCTCCCATTGCCACGACTCTCCTTGTGGAGGACACGCTAGCACCTCCAGACAGCCGCTAAGGTGCTGCAAGCGGGCTTCTTCTGGCCCTCGCTCTTTAAGGACGTCCATGCCTATGTCCGTGCATGCGACCGTTGCCAACGGATGGGAAATCTCTCTAGGAAGAATGAGATTCCTCTTAACTTTATCCTTGAAGTTGAGATCTTCGATGTTTGGGGCATCGACTTTATGGGACCCTTCCCATCTTCAAGGGACCACAAGTATATCCTCGTCGCCGTAGACTACGTCTCCAAGTGGGTGGAGGCAATAGCTAGCCCTACCAATGACTCAAGGGTTGTAGCCAAGCTATTCAAGAAGATTATATTCCCTCACTTTGGGGTCCCGAGGGTGCTAATAAGCGACAATGGATCGCACTTCATAAAGCAGAAATTGGAAACTCTCTTGAAGAAATATGGAGTGCATCATAAATATGGACTTGGCTACCACCCTCAAACTAGTGGCCAAGTCGAGATCTCCAACCGGGAAATCAAGTCCATCTTAGAGAAAACGGTTGCAAGATCACGAAAGGATTGCGCGGACAAGCTTGATGACGTCCTTTGGGCCTACCGCACGGCGTTCAAAACCCCCATTGGCACCACCCCCTTTCGGCTCATCTACAGTAAGTCTTGTCATCTCCCCGTGGAACTGGAACACAAGGCTTACTGGGCCATAAAACACTTCAACTTCGACTTGAAGTCTGCGGGAGAGAAGAAGATGTTGCAGCTAAATGAACTCGAGGAGATCCGCTTGGATGCCTATGACAGTTCTCGGCTCTACAAGGAGCGAACTAAGCGGTGGCATCACAAGTTTATCAACCGCCGCGAGTTTCGAAAGATGACTTGGTTCTACTTTTCAATTCCCGCTTGAAGCTTTTCCCTGGGAAGCTTCGCTCCCGATGGTCAGGTCCCTTTAAGGTGCTTAAGGTCTACCCATATGGGGCCATCGAAAAAGGCAATGAAACCACCGGCTCATTCAAGGTGAACGGGTCCCACTTAAAACACTACATTGCCGGTGAGTCTCTTGAGGGGAAAGTCACATGTGCTCTCTCCGATGTCTCTCCTTCTTAGGGATCCTAACGGTCAAGCTCGGGATCTTAAACAAACGCTTCTTGGGAGGCAACCCAAGCTTCATTGCTTCCCAAAAAAAAAACAAAACAAAAAAAAGGGGAAGGAACACGGAACCAGAGATTTGGCACGGTGGAACCGTGCCCTTGGGCACGACCGTGCCATAATTCTCTCTTCCACCCCAAAAAAAAAAATTAAAAAAAAACACAAATAAAAAAAATTCAAAAAAAGGGGTAGCACGGGGGCAGCGTGCCTCGCGGCACCCCGTGCCCTCTTTCTCGCCCCCCCCAAAAAAAAGAACAAACAGGCCGGGCAGCGAAGTGGCACGGTGGAACCGTGCCACTTTAAAAAATGCCGAAAACACCTGCTTTCTTCCTCTTCTTCCTCCTTCCTCCTCCCTCTTCCATTCGACCTCCTTCCTCTCTCTCTCTCTACTGCGCGGCTCTCTCCCTCTCTCCATCCCCACTCAATCTTTCATTTTAACCTCTCAAATTCTCTCAATTTCTTGCCAAATTCTTCAACATTCCCACCCCCATTCACTCTACCCCACCAATTCCTCCCATTTTCATCTCAAAGTCCTTCCATCCCAAATCTCATTTTCTCTCTCTAAAACCTCAACCTCCATTGTTGAGGTCCAAGGTTGTAGAGAGCGAAATTGTTCCTTCTCCTGCTCTTTTCGCCTCCTCTTGGGTCCAGATCTGTTTTTATTTCCACAATGGGCAAGAAATACGTTGGGGAGGCTTCAAAAGGTCCATCCCTACCCAAGAAATCATCCCGGGCAACCTCTTCTTTAACTGCGCTTGCTTCTGATAAAGGTACCAAAGATGCTTACCCTCTTATTTTACCTGCTAGCACTAGGAGTTTACAGTTTGTGAATGACGACCAAAAGTCCCGATATAAGCTTTTAGTCACTAGGAATACTAGTGAGCAGAAATATTTTCATGTTGATTCCTTGCGCTCTTTGGGACTGTTGGATGATTTGTTGACTCTACTTGGTAGGTTGGGATGGACCGAATATATAAACATGGAATGCACATCCTATGACCGCCTTATGGTTGAGTTATAATGGTCAAGAAGTCGCCATTTATTTTCGAATGTTTAACATTGATCATCGGATGAGTTTGAGAATGTTTAATGACCTTTTGCGACTCCTGGTGGTCGATGGGGCATGTAGGGACGTACCTTCTTTGTGGCGACCTGACCCCGTTTGGTTGAGCATCACCTGCTCCAAACGGAAAGAGTATACTGATAGGTGGGGGCGACCTAAGGTCTTTGACCCTCGACAGGCCAAGGCTACCGACATTTGTAATGTCAACCTTCGGTACCTTCAGCGCCTAACGGTGAACATTGTTTTCGGCCGCAACGACAACCAGAATGGTTGTCGGAAGACCGAACTGTTTACTATCTAGTGCACCCTGTCAGACACTCCTCTCGACACGGGGGCCTTTATAATCCGCCACTTGGCGGAAGTAGCCAAGACCAGTAACCGGAATGTCCTTAGCGTTGGCGGTACTGTTACCGCCATTGCTATTGCCTTAGGCTACTGCTCAAGACTCTCTATTCTCGAGCCCCATTTTCTAGGTGGTCACATCGACCTTGGTACACTCCATCACATGCACATTATAGATACCCGAGGTGACACCATTAGGTACCCCCACCACAAGACCATCCTTTTCATCCTCCCCAACCTTGAGCGCACCACGGTCGCCAACAAAAGCAATTGGAATTGCGACCGGAGGATTATAAGGGCAACTGTTCTTCCCCGAGAGGAACAGTTGGAAGCTGATACCGCTATTGAGTTTGATGAGAGCAACGAGAGTGAAGAGGGTGGTGATGAGGGTGATGATGCTCTCGAGGCCGAGGCCAGTTGTGCCCCTACCTGTCCCGAGCTCACCCCGCCACCACCACCCCTTCACCCACCGTTCCCTCATAGGATGGGCGGCTCTTCCTCCTCCGCGGCCTACTTGCCGCTCAACCCTTCTTTTCTTCAGTCCTTCTCCGCCCTCCACATGGAGGTGATAGGTCTTCGAGAGGGTTTTAGTGGTATGCACCATGATATCCAGTGCATTTCTGGGTGCATGGATTCCATTGAGGAGGGCGTGAGTCAGTTTCATGGTTATATTGACCGCCAAGAGCAGCGAGAGTTAAGGCGGATACAGCGTGAGGAGGAACGGGCGATTCGAGAAGCCCGTCAGTACGAGGAGAGACGGAGGATGAACGAACTGCTTTGGTGCCAGTCCGAGTCGATTCGGCAGCTAGAGGAGAGTTTTCGCTCTTTCCTGGGCACCCCTGCGAGTTCGTCGTCCCCTCTACCTTTTGATCAGGGTGGCTCCTCGCATTTCTCCCCATCCCCCCCGCCCTTCTGGCCTCCCCCTAGGCCCGACGACGCCCAGTGACTGTCTACTGTTTCCCCTTTCCCCTTGTTTCGCATGCTTCCTATCTTTTTCATTGGGAAAAATGAACAGTTCATGCATGGGGGGGTGAGCTCATGAGCTGTTAGGTGACGATTTGTGGTTTGTGTTGGCTTGTATGTATCCCTTTGTATATAGCATCCCTGCATACAGCATCTAGTTCTCATTTTAGCTTCGGTGCATTTTTAGGATGCATTAGTTTTCGATTTATTTTTCTATTTCGACAAGCATGTAGGACAGCGCATATAGATAGGTAATGCATTGTATATATTTTATTTTCTAACCCTTGGTCTCAAGTGGACATTTGTCGAGTGGAGCTTCACAAGACTGCGAGGTAATTCTTCCAACTCTACTCTTCATTTATTTACTCATTGACTGCTTAGGGTGATTTATTGTTTTCGTCCTTTCGCCTTTGGGGGAAAAAAAAAAACAAAACAGAAAAAAAAAAATAAAAGGGTTTTGAAAACCCCTCCTATGACGATGACCAAGGCATTGTGGATCAGTTGATTGACATGGTTGTGTATGCTTGTGGATTCTTTGTGGCAAAATGTGTTTGATTGATGATTTTGAAAATGTTTTGACCACATTGTTTGGTTCGCATTCCTGGTTGCCCTTGAAACCCCCCTCGCATGATTGATTATTCCTTTTAAATAGGACATCCTCGGGGTTGGTTGTATTGTTTGGTAGTGTGACCCGTGAGATTTTGAGCCTATAGACTAATCCATCAATTTAGTCTCATATTCTTTTTCATGTGTGTCTCTTCCATGACAACGTCTCTAGAACTTGCTTGGATTCTCTTTGAAACCGCATCTCGCATGTACATAACGATGAAATGATAGAGGCATTCATTTGTTTTTGAGCTACATAACTAAATTGCCACCCATGATTCAATGTTTTTAACCCTTTACTTACCCCTTTGAGCCTTACCCATTTTTGTTGTGACCCTTTCACCGCTAGCTCTTGGCCTAAATACATTTCCTACCCTTCAGCCAAAGCCAGTAGAACAACACTTCATTAATTTGTGGGTAGTTTTGAGTGTTATGCACATTTGTGGTTAATTTGGTATGTGAGGAATGGTAGTTATTCGGGAATTGACTATTTTGTTATCGTGCGTGCCAATCACTCATTATCTTCCTTTTGTTAAAAAAAAAAAAAGAAGAAGAAAAAAAGGGGGGAAAGAGAACAGAAAAGAGAAACTTGTTGAAACCCAAAAAGGATGATAACTAAGAGTGTTTGGTCTGTTGTCATAGTTCATTCCTAATGGTCCTCATGATTTGGGGGTATTCTCACTGTGTCTTTAAAGAGAGTGTGGTATGATTGGTTTAAGTGTTGGTTGCTCACTAGCTGTGGCTTTTAACTCCTCATTTTCCAAATTATTTGTCCCTCTCTTACTTGTGCCCTTAGCCTTATTTCACCCCTAGAAAGTCCTCTTGATTGTTGTTGTGTATTTTGCACTTTCACGGTGGAGAATTGAGAATCCCACCAAGCCTATGGTAGACTGTTCGATTGGAAGAGAGTCGAGTGAACCTTCTTACATCTTAAACACGTGTGAGGGAGTGCATTTACTTTGCTCCTCTATGAGAGCCACTACTAGGCCTTCTAGCCCACTACTTATTTGGTTGCGTCTTGATTGGGGAGGGGGTGATATGGTTTGACGGTATGCTAACTTGAACATGTGGTCTTCTCAATGATTTGAAATGAGTTTGGAAATTGTGTTTGTGCCTCAAATCATTCCGCTGGCTATGCGCACCTATGTTCGATTCAATTGATCCCCTATTGGCCTTGTCTGAGAAGGCGAGTAGCTAGACGTTCTCGATCACCCTTTCTGTTCATTCATGTTCTAGTCTTGCTTGAGGACAAGCAAGAGATAAGCATGAGGGAGTTGATAAACCTCTATTTTACACACTTTTAGGCATGATTTTTACCTCTCATCTTGGCGATTTTTGGTAAAATCCCGAGAGTTTAGAGGTTGATTAGTCATTCTTTACCTCAAATCTACTTAAAAGTGTAGTTTTGTATTTTCAGGGGTTAGACTGAAAGAAATGAGAAAAACAAGCTAGCGCTGCGCCAAATAGGAGCTAAAAAGGAGGATTTCAAGCCAAGAGAGAGTGGCACGGTGGCACCATGCCATGCAGACTGATCGTGCCACCCAGAGGAACGAGGAAACGCAAGCCAGAGATATGGCACGGTGGGTCCGTGCCCAGTGGCACGACCGTGCCACATTAGTTTTCCCCGTATAGTCGCGATTTGGCGTTGTAATTGGCATTCATGCTTTTCTCTATTTTTTTCTCTCTTAAAAACGGCGATTAGGGTATATAGTTCTTGGTTTTGATTGTTGTGAAATTCAAGACAGTGGACCAAGATTTCTTTATGCTTTTGGTAGATTGTTGCTGTAAATTATACAGAGTACATTCCTCTACCTTTTCCTTTGCGTTTTAATTCAAAGTTGAATACCTTTGAGCATGTTCGTTTTCTTGATTGTAATTGTGATTAGAATGACGATTAGAGGCTAAACCCCGTGTCTTGGATTGGGGGTAGCCCCTTTGATGTGATTTGGATTGATGTCCTAGGTTTTCGTGAATTGATGCCCATGTTATAATTGAACTCTCGCTTAGCGTGCTAAGTGTTTGATGAATTGCCTGAAAGGGTTGTATTCATGTTCGTAATTAGGGTTTAGGAGATTAACGAAAGTTAAGTCCTTTACTTAGAGTGGTTTTACGAGCGATTGAATTTCTTAACATGAAAATAGTTGGGGTTTCAATTGTAAATTAAGGGTTACACAATCTTGTGGTCTTGCGACTCTAGTTTCATGAAAATAGATAACTAGGATAACTTGACCAATCTAATGACCTTTGAGAGAAGGCATAGACGCGTTTAATTTGTAACCATTCCATTTCAGTTGTCTGTAGGCGGATTCACATGACCTAGATTACAATCCTAAGAACATCAAAGTGTGGTGAACCCCAATCCAGGACCCTTGTCACCATTGATTGTGATAAAAGCAGTAACTTTAGATTAAATATAGTTAACTTCTAGTAAAAACCCATTCTACTAGACTCTGGCCTAAATTGAGTGTTAAAGGTTGGATTCAGTGATTGAAATTAAGTTTCTTGTGGACACGACCCGTACTTACTGTTGCTAGCTACAACTGGCACCGTGCACTTGCGGTTATTGAGTAAAACGATAACAAGGCTCAAACATTTTGTTTACCAAACGCGTGTAGATAGCCCCAATGTTCATTAGAACGAAGGAAATTACCCTATAACAGTGCAGTCCCCGATCAGTCACAAAGGTTATCTTCTCCTGATCCTCGGTGCACAGAGGAATCTAATGATACCTCAAGAATGCATCCATAAAGCTTAGCATGGCATGCCCTGCCGTGGCGTCCACCAGTTTGTCTATCTTTGGCAAAGGGTAACTGTCTTTTGGGTATACCTTATTCTATCGACTAAATCAACACACGTCTACCATGTCCCGATGGGTTTCTTGACGAGTACCATGTTGGAAATCCACTTGAGGTACTCGTATTCCTTGATGAAATCGGCCTGCAATAACTTCTGTACCTCTACTGTCGCCGCCGTGGTTCACTCAGGCCCCATATGTCTTTTCTTCTAGACCACCGGCTAGTGAGCAGGATATACGTTCAGCCGATGCTCCATTATCGTAGGGCTGATGCCTGGCATTTCCTTGAGGCTAAAAGTGAAAATTTCCTGGTATTTAAGCAGGAGGTTACTTAAGACGCATCTAGTATCGTTGTCCATCTCTCGGCCCAGCTGTACTTTGCGATCGGGTCATCCTTCGTCAAGGGGAATGCCCTCTAGGCCATCAACAGGTTCTGGGCATGGAGGTCAAAGATCGGCCAAGGTAAAGTGCAGATGGTCATGGAATCAATAGGAGGAGGAAGCGTAATCCGCGACTTTTTGTTTGAGGGCAGTTGTTCGTGAAGTCCGCATCCACTCAAGCGTTCTACAAAAGGTCGGATGCTAACAATGTAGCATTCTCTAGCTGTTCGCTGATCTTCTTAGAGTTTCATAACTCTACCATCATCCGCTTTATATTGAAGTTCAAGCAAGTATGATGCAATGACGGCTTTCACCCTGTATAAGGTCAGCCGTCCTAGGATGACATTATAGGTCATGGGAACATCCACCACTAAGAAATCAACTTCTAGATTTCGTGCCTTAGACTAGTCCCCAAATCGCAGTGGGAGCTGGATCACTCCTGTAGGGTTTTTCTCTTGTCCTCCAAAGCCTAAAATGGGATGTACGAAGGGAACAATTTTCCTTACCCGATGCTTAAGTATTTTTAAGCAGTCCCAGGTGATGATGTTAACAAAGCTCCCGGTAACAATTAGAATCCGACGGATGAGGGTAGACCTGGAAAAATTAACCCGAAACCCGAACCGAATGACCCGGACCCATACCCGACCTGACACCCGAAATATGCTCACCTGCAAGTGGACCCGAAATCTGAATTGACTCAAACTGAACCATACTCGACTCGAAATTTTCTACAAAGTTCCTTGTTTTGGCATGATGAGCGTATTTGATCAAAATTTGGTTGACCCGAAATCGACCCGAACCGAACCATACCCGACCCAAATCGAAATGACCCGAAATGTCATTTAACCTGAACATGACCTAACCCAAACTTGATCCGACCATGCCCAAACTAAATGACTCATTTTCCATGTCTAAATGAGGGCATTGGCCACTTTTAGCTATGCGGCGAACTAAAATGCAAGGCTTCCTGGCCATCGAATGTCATGGTGGGCACCGTAATATGGCTTCCTTGCTCCGCCATCAAGACTTGTTGCATCCCTCATATCTGGGCCTTCCATGTAGACAGCGTAATGCCCTCTACATACCCGCCGGTGATAGTGGCTACTATCTCAGTGGAGCACTCCTCTTCTCGAGGTTCCTCGCGTGCAGGGTCACGCTCCTTCCAAAGAGATCGAGGTCCTCTCTTCAGGAAGCGATCTATTTGTCCTTGATCCTTGAGCTCATAAAGGGCCTTCTTCAGCTCCCTGCACTTGGTAGTGGGATGACCGTTTTATTCATGAAATTCACCATATGTCCACACATTGTGTGATTTCAGCACAGTGGTCATGGACTGCGGCTTTCTCATCATGGGATGTCCTTTCACTTCCATCAATATGTTCCTCAGGTCTGCAGTGAAGTTGGAGTTCTAGATGTCAAGTCTGGGCCCTCTGTCTCCTCATTTGGCATTCCTATCCCCTTGGGTTTTAGCCTTCTTCGAGGCGTCTATGTTTTCAGCACAAATTTTAGTTGCTTGGATGAAGTCCACAGCTTCCTCAAAGCCTCGGCCAAGGAAGTTTCCTTCTGCTCGACCAGGGAGAATTTGAATCGTCTATTCTTCAGTTTGTTCAGAAAGGAGGTATATGCTACTCCATCTTCCAGGTCAGGAATCAGGACGGCCTCTTGATGGAACTATTTTACAAACTCCTTCTAGCACCTGCTTAATCTTCAACGGGCGAATGCTAGTCGGCCTCTACTTACGACTAGCGATGAACTCACTGGCAAACCGGTTTGCCAAGTCATGGAAATAGGAGACACTCCCCAGAGTCAATCCATTAAACAAGGAATGTGCCATCCCTTTCAAGGTGGCCGATAAGTATAGGCGTAAGGTAGCGTCATCCACATCTTGGACGTATATTTGAGCCTTATACACCCCAGGTTTCCTTCCGAGTCGGCGATCCCTCCATACAATTCCACGACAGGCATCTTAACTTTTCCAAACCTGGGAGCATTAATTATCTCTGCACTAAAGGGCATCAAGAAGAGACTAGCCCCGTCCGAACGGCCGTCCCGGATACCTTGACAGGAGTCTCCAACTATCATCCAACCTCAACCACCGATGGGCTCCTGTGAGGGAGGCCGGTCCTCGTGGAACTGTGCTGAGAGCGCCTGGGCTAACGAGAACCATGGTTGCGTATGCTTCACATGGGCGGGCTGCGTGTGCGCTCCCGAGCTGAAAGGCGCTTGGGAGTGCACCTCCTTGGAGAGACTCCTTCCCAAGGCCTCGAGGTCTGCTCTTGGTCTTTGAACTAGGTCATGCGCTAAGAGTGCATTGCAAACGCTGTGCATGCAATCGCGGAGTTCGTGAACCTACCTTGGGCCTACCGGGCGTCTCCCCTCATCAAGCGGTCATGGTTTCTTTCGTGGAACCGTCCGTTCCTCTCAAATCGGACGATCTTTCTTACTTCATCACTTCGATGTGATGACTCAACGGGGGCATGCCTGCAGGACGGCTCGCATCCCGCAGTAGGCACGTAAAGGTAGGTAGTGGCCTCATGGAATTCACGGCTTCCATGTCTTCTTTACTTGTTCGGTTACTTGCTGTAGGATGGTGCCAGTCATAGTGGTCGTGAAGTTCTTCAATGCATCCACTGTAACGTAGGCTTCCCACTCAGGTGGTCGTCGCCTGACAGAGCAAGGATTTGCCAGTGAGCTCTCTGAAGCATCTTGCACTTTGGGGGCTGCCGGGGTGTTAGTCATTTGGGCCTTGTCCCTCCAAGAACATGCTCGTGTGGCATCACTTACAACCATCGTTCACCGCTCTTTCCCCACAGACAGCACCAAATCTGTTTCAGAACTTTCTAGTTTCTCTAAGGATGACGTGGGATAGAAGTGGGTTAGACGTCTGGCAATCCGCTCCACGAGCATTGCACCAGCAAAAAGGGTGGCCCCAGATTGGGATTCGGTTAACGCCTCTCTAACGGTCTAGTCAGCATTGGATCCCAAGAAGAGAAAATACAAAGAAAGAGTAGGGCTTTTCAGGGACTATGATGAGTGCCTTTTGGGTATTGGTTGTGTGTCATGAATGATTCCTCAGAATTCTCTCTCCCCTTCCCGAGGTGGGTAAGTGGGTATTTATAGTCCTTGTTGCCTGAGGCAGAACCATAACTTCATACGGGGTGTTTCCCTTATGGGCCGCATGATAATTTCCCATGCTGGGCCCAGTAATGGCCCTCAGGTTCCAGGAATGGCTAGAGACGGTCGTTGTGTCTTTGGCCCATGAGTATATTGGTGGGGTCCGCCTTGGGTACTAGGTTTTTCCGAATCAGTTGATAATATGGTAATTTTGAGTCATTTGAAATCACATGCACTCATAATCTCTATGATGCTCTATTACATATGGGAATTGAAGAATGGCTAAAATCAGTTGAATAACATTAGCTATATATTTTTTTCATCGACAAAGCTGATCTATTTTGATGTCTTTTATTTCCGGCAACTATATTGGCAGATTCTCCAACCTATATAGTTAATAATAAATTATACATACCAATTATTTGATAATTTTAACTCATCTCATAAATTAATTTAAATTGCATAGAAAGAAAAGAATTTTGTCATCATCAATGTATCACCCATTTTTACAACCAAAAAATGTTTGAAAGCATTTCCCAGTTCCAGGAAACAAAACCTAACTTGAACACCTCATTGGCAGGTGTATATCTAGAGGTGGCAAATATTTCTAAACCTCTATGTAAGATAAAGACCAAATAACTATGGCAGAGATTGAATTCGGCTAAACGAACGTACCATTAATATTTGCTCTGATGTTGTCGAAGCTATGATCAAAAGAAAAGGAACGTTCCTTTTGCAGTCGTAGGAGAACATCAGCAATGTCCTCATGTTCAGATTTAGGTCTATTGGGATCAAGATGATCATTTATGACTTGATTATAAAATTCATCCATATTCTTGAACACATGCTCAAGTCTTGATGATAATCCACTTAGCTTATCAAGGGAAGTAATCTGAGAAGAAGAAGGCCACGAACATGCCCTGAATTTCATTAAAGAGGTTATGAAATCTACTCCTCTCCAAATCTTCTTCTTCGTATCTACAGATGGCCCGCCATTAAAATAATAATAATAATAAAGTCAGTTAACCAGTTGGAAAAAAAAAATCAATATGTAAAACAATTTTGTCCACTACATACTGGCAGGAATTAGCTAGCTGGGATAGTGTTCTTACCTATTGCCAAAAGCGGCCTTACAAATAATGGAGCTAGTAAAAGCCATAAGCAAGTCGCTCAAGTTCACCACTTTGGAAGCAGAAGACAGAGCAGAGATCTTCTGGATCACTCTAGAAACCTCTTCTGGTCGAATCAGGGTCGAAGCCTCGACCTTCTTGGAGCTCAACAAATTAACAACCCATAATTTCCTATTTTCCTCATCTCTCTGTTAGGGCACAAAACCTAGGTCTAGCCCATTATAAGATGGCTTCTATTGCCCAGTGAGCACGGGCCTATTACAAAAGATCTGATCCTGTGTTTTCAGGACCTCCTTTGCTAGACTCGCTGATTGAATTTGTCACACCCCGAATCAGGACATAACAGACGCCGCATACCTGCAGTACTGCAAGTCCCACAAGTATGCAATGCTCAAATGTCAACAAAGCTATAACTGCCAAAGATAAATTTTATTTCCCAAATCGAGCATAATGTTGGGGTTCAAGCTAACCATAACAAAATAGGGCTATGAATAGGTGCGAATTAAAATGTCTTGCATCCCTAAAAATAGGTAACTCAATGAGGTCTACTCACATAATGCATAAAAATAATGTAATATTGCTCCCCTGGCTAACAAATCCAGTCTCTAAGATTCATAACAGCCACAACTGCAACTGATCTCCACTTCCTGACTCAGACACTAACAGAAATAAGACCTGAAAAAAAAAAAAGGGAAGATGAAGGGATGAGCTCGAAAGCCCAGTAAGTAGCATAAAACTCCTTTAGCTAGGTTAGGCATGCAAATAAACCACAAGCTGGGTCATTTATAATAGTAACAAAACGTAAATAAAATCACCAAGACTGGGTTTGAAACATGTACATTTTATAAACTCATTTAGAATCTACAATTATACGACAAAGCAAGTCATCTAAATAAATCCGTTAGAATAAACAATTTTGGGGCTAAGGCCACTATTCGCCCAGTGGCAAGGCAACAGAGGATCACAGAGTCAACTTGTAATAACCGATATCACAACACAGAGGGTCCCAACCGATCACAGATATATATCAGAATCACAAAACAGAATAGCGCTTATGCTATAAGTCGATCGACAGGTCCAGTGCATACCCCCACTGGATAAGGCTGAATACATAGCCCAAAAACAAAATCGATATCTCATACTCATACAAAGTGATACGCAATCAATTAAGTTAACAAATAGCATTAAAGAGCGATTTAGTAACAAAAAGCAAGTGACTTATCATAAGATATCAACCAAATACTTCAAACGATAAAATTGCAATAGTCAATCAACATAGGAAAATTTATACCATTCAAGAAGGGCTACTTTGCAAATATAATGGTCAACCACAATAAAATCATAGTTGTTTGACATAAGACCAAACATGATTAATGTCATAGCAAAAATTGGCATTCGAACAGGCTATTTTCCAAACAGAAGTCAAAACGTAGCAAAACTGCACCTTTTAATAGATTCTGAAAATAATTCGATTCAAACAATAGCATGCTAACCCAATTAACAAAACCAGTTTATAGAAGGAATTTAACAAATAATGTTTTGGCACAAAATACTAAAAGAGTATTACACCACTTAAACTGCTAATTCGAATTGACCTAGTCAAAGAGTTCGAATGTCCCCTATTTTCGACACAAGACTAGTTATTAGCAACATAGACTCATACTATGAATAGTTTGGTAAGAAGTACTAACTGTATCGAACCCTAGCTAGAATTCACCACATAGAACTGGGACTGAAAACCCCCTTTTGGTGTAGGCATCCATCGTAGGAAGTCGCTAACTTTAAAATATAATCAATAAAAATTCTTAAATTTGAATTCGTTTATTCACTTGGAAACAAGAGTCATTCTGTCAAATCTCGATGAGAAAATAGGGCTAGTTGAAGAAGATATGGAAATTAGACTTTGTAATCATGATTTTGATGTAATTAAATAATCCATATCCCACCAAAAATGCAACATACGAATCTCAATTTATGTTCACCAAGACTCCATGCGTAAGTTAACAAATCACAAATTTTGCTTAAAAATATAGTAGAATTGAAGATGGTGTAATAAAATATAGTAGCCAGAAGCAAGAAAGAAACTTTGATAAAGCACGGTGATAGCAACCTAGTCGAAATAAACAACCTGAACATGACTTATAAATATGATAAAGAATTGCGGTTTGGGAATTTGGGTAGAAATCAAATTAAGAGATGCAGGTGACGGTAATCAAAATTAATATGATAATTCCCTAGTAATCAATAATAGGCATAAACGAATAAGCTAAATGATGGGAAGAAAATTCGAGTACCAACCCTAGGGTTCTTCAGAGATGGACTTTCCCTTCCGCTCTCTCTCCTCTCTTTCCCTTGGATTGAGAGATGTAAATACTATATTGTTGTCTGATGAGGTGAAACAAACTAAATAGGAAGGACTAGGGTTAGGGTTCCATACCCTACAAGCCGTCAAAAGAGGTCTTCTATATAGATGAGAAATAACAGAAGTTAAAAGAAATCTTTTTTTTTTTTGGGGAAAACCACGCATTACAGAATCACCACCACTTGTCTTCTCCCAAACTTCAGGGACAAGATCGGGCCATAGATCTTGGCTAGCCTACACAAGTAGAGGTGGGGGATCAAGGCGCCGAACTGAGGGGGGTTTCCTATTGGGGGGAGGCCTTTGGGGCCTGGAGGAAGATTAAGTTTTTTATGTTTTTTGTGATGGTTTGTGAGAACAATAAGGAGGAGGACAGAGAAAAGTAGAACAAGAAAGAGAGGAAGATCCAGCATGAGTGTGTATGCCATTGTTTGCTATCTACGTTACTTGTCTACTTGGTTCGTATCTAAATATTCTCTATCTTATACAGCCGATTGATCATTAATTTGGATGTAATTGGTGATACGGGTATTTTGGACGTAATGGGCTAGATGATTATTTGGTGGAGGTTTTTATTTAAGCATAAAATTTATCTTGGTTTACCTTAAGGCTCTGTTTGGTCCTTAAAAAATTTGATGAAAAGAAAAGTTGTAGGAAAAAAAATGAGAAGAAAAAAAAGTAGGGAGAAGATGAGTTTTTTTCTCTTTTTTGGATTGAGGAAAAAATATAAGAATTTTGATGAAAAATTTAAATGTTGATAAACTACTTAAATTATATTGATGTCATCTAAGTGATGTGAGATTGGAGGAGGTTGGGAATTTTCCTCAAACTTTCCTCACAATTTTATGAGGAAAATTTTATCACTTATTTCTAATAAATTTTCCACCTAACTTTCCTCCATATTTTTTTTCTTTGTGATTTTCTCTAAGCCAAATACAAGAAAAAAAGAGTAACTTTCTCAATTTTTTTCCTTTCCACCAAATTTTCTAAGGTCCAAACAAAGCCTAAATGTTGAGAAATCTTTGAAGTTGTATAGAAGATAATAATCATAGAAATGGATGCTTTGTATTACTGAATGCTTGCTTTCTTCTTTGCTTGATACAAATGAGTTCTCCTTGAAGATAATTATAGTCATCCAGCTAGTCAATGGATAACACGACTACCATTAAGCTTCTATAGCCTTCCATCCTAATATCTTCCCAAATATCTAAATGTTATATTTCAAGTATCTAAGATATTTTTTCTAGAATTATCTAGATATTTTAGATATTTACAAATGTAGATATTATAGACCATTCTCGAGAATTCTTCTAGAAAAGTCTAGAAAGATCTAGAAAACTCTAGATTTATCCAGAAAGTTTTATGACTATCGGAATAGTTCTGAAATATTTTGACAGGTTCTAGAATATTTCGGAAGGTTCTACTATAATCCAGAAGATGTTGTAATACTTTAGAAGATTTTAGAATCTTAACATCAAGATGTTTCTAGATTATTAATTTCTAATACTCCTCCTTAATCTAAAAACATCCTTGCACTCCGATCTGTTGCTTGAAATGGATGAACCTCTCGCTTGAGATTGCTTTTGTAAATATATCTACTAGCTCCTTGTCTATTCTGCAGAATTGCAGCTTGATCTCCTTTTTGTCCACGAGTTTCCAAATAAAGTGATGTCGGATCTCAATGTGCTTGGTTCAACTATGGAAGATTGGGTTCCTTCTCATCGCTATCGTTGTTTATCACAAAAAATTGTTGTTAGTTCTTTGTTATCTTGATGTAGGCCATCCAATATTATCACAGAAAAGTGTCGTAAGTGCATAATTCAAGATAGATTAAGACCCTGTTCGGCAAAATTAGCCGTTTAGGTAGTGGATAGTGGTTTAGATAGCGGATAACTGTTAAGATAGTAGATAACGTTTTTAATTTAGCGGTTAGCGGATAGCTGTTTAGATCAGCAGTTGAAACTAATGTGTTCAGTAAATTTAGCTATTATGCTAGCTGATTAATGTAAATTGATATAAAAGGATATAAATAATTTCTAAAGATAAAATTTTTAAAGGATATTTTTTGGCTAAAAAATATGAAACGCTATTTTTAAATGTCAAACGTTAATACTATTAGCTTTTCAAAAACACTACTTAAAACGCTAAACGCTACTTGAAATGTTAGTCAAAATACTAGTTTACCAAACACTAAAAATTAACTAATTAGTATATTGACTTGGTCAAAATACTAAACGCTACCTAAAAGGTTGTTGCCGAACACGGCATAAGACAATTGAAAGAGCTCCCCAGCTGTTTTGTGCTGCTTTCTCAATTTCTTAACCGAAATTCATTAATTCAGAGAACAATGACCTTTTGATACCGGCTTTGAGTTGTGGCGCTCCTTGACTGAGTTTATCGTATGTGCTTGGTAACCTACGACGAAGGACGCATGAATAGACGACAGCTATGACCTATCGTTGAAGTTGACCTAAATCTGCTAACCATACTACTTTATGTTTATTGCGTGTTTAAAGTTTACCCTCTTGCATCTCTCTACCTGCTAACCAACTAAATTCACCAACCAAAATTTGCTTTCTTTTCAAAATTAAACTTGGTTGTGGCGACGTGTCGATCTAAACATAATCATTTATTTCTTGAAGCCTTTAAAAGCACTTTCAAGATGTTTCATATGCAATGACAGAAGCAATAATAATGATAATGAAAGAGGTCAGATTGGACAACCCAAGAAAAAGATGAGAAAACATTGTAAGAAAATAGGGAGGAGATTAGGAGAAGCTAGAACGGAGGCTCATAGCAACAGGGGAAAAACAAGAGGAGTTCAACAAAGAGGAAATGCTTCATTAATCATTATCATGCTTTTCAAGCAAGAAATAATGTCACTGTAAATTGGTTTGTACATTAACCAATCAAAATTTATTGTTAGCCTTTCACATCTCTTATGTGAAATTTTAGAGCTATTTCTTAACTTTTCAATTCGTTTGTGTTGGAGTATAAAAGTGAGCAGTGTCCCACATTGATAAAAATACAAAGAATATGAAAGTGGGTGTTGTCCTACATTGATAAAATTAAAGGGCTTGAGTATGTATACAAGATTGTGAGTTACTTCACCCATTGCCAATGTATTTTGGAATAAAATCTCACTTGAGCTTATATGCAAGGCTCTTTGTTGAAGACCCAATTGATATATAAAAAAAATTTTAACAGTTTGTCTGCCTTCACTTTCTTTTCCTTCCCCCCCCAAAAAAAAAAACAAAAACAAAAAACCATAAGCTGCAAAAGTTTCTCTGCATATTAATAAACATAGCTATGTGTATAAAGCTACATTTAAAAAAAAAAAAAAAGAAGAGGACTAGCAAAATGCTTGGTAAAGATAGAGCACCCATCAATATTCACCATATAGAGAACAGAGCATACAAGAATTTAGGTTCTCGCTCTTCCAGCTACCCATATCCCACCTCTTCCAAGTCGATCATGTAACCTTTTTCATGGAGGTTGGCTTAGTGATGAGCTTGTACTTGACCATTCCCAAGATTTGGTAGAACCAAAATATGCTCACAAGTTGTAAACCTGATGCCATTGCCTATGTGAGTAGGTTAATTAAGAAGTGTTAAAATTTGTCATATCATTTTTGCCATAGAAGACAAGAAGAGACACAAGTTTAAAAAGAAACATTGCAGATACAAACTACAGATTTTTATTGACTCTCTAATTATTCGTTATACTGTAGACTGGGGCTCATAGAACAAAGTAAGTCCAAAGTGCGGGCATGAACTACAATGTCTACGTGCATCAACCCTCACAAGTCACAGCAACACACCCTCTCAAATGGCGCACCAGATTAACCTCGAATATTAGATCATATTTAAAGAACATGGCAAGTTTCAAGTCCAAATCCATATCTTATGGTAGAGATGTTTTGGGGAGGAAGAGTCCAATCTAATCGGAAAAATGGTAATTCTATTATTCTATTATAGATGAAAAAGTGGTCGACTATATGTTACTTTATTTAAAGAAAGTAGATAACAATGTAAAGGCATTTTGGTAATACATTCCACTTCAATCCAAGATGAAAAAATTGCTCAAAATGCTACAAATTGAATACCTTAATTAGGAAAGGGTTATCAGCTGATAGAGTGACATAGGTGACGTATAGTCCACCAATCATCCTTGCAACTGAAAATATGAGAGCAAACATTATCTGCACAAAACGTTATCTAATTAAGCTCGTATTCTTCCAAAACTAATTAATTAACTAATTAATTAAAACCTACCCAAATCAAGGTAACTCAAACCCATTCCATTCAATTAGCCAACATATTCGATTCACGTAAATAATTTATCAAGTTATCATTGTAGGAAACCCCCAACAACTTAGATACCTCGTAAATTTACCTGATTCAGTCCTATGCAACTTCTCTCAGGTAGGGGTTTTTTTGGGGGTAGAAAAATTGATGAACTTCAATGTAATTGAACAGTGCAATGGGTATATTAAGAGGGCTTATTTGTATCTCTGTTATGAACCAGGCACATACATACACCCTAATTAATAATCAACAATCATTTGAAATGGTATTGATATCTCTGTTATGACCAATGCTATCACACACACACACACTAATTAATAGAAGAGAAGGGAAAAGGGCCTAGTGGGAAAATGTTAAAAATGAAAATCATCACCCACTTTACAAGTAAGAGAATATTTTAGAAGCTAGAGGTTAATTTATAAAAATCCTAGGAATGTAATATCTAGGTTAACTAGGATATTCTAGACTTTTGTAAAGATGTCCAAGATATTTGCTTAGATTATTCTAGATCCTATGAATATCTAAGATATTGTTCTAGCAACTAGAAAAATCCTAGGAAAAGTCTAAGAGATATAATAGTGGGCCTTGTAAGATTGTGACACTTGTCACAAATCTCCACTACACCTTAAGGAGGTGAACTTGATATAAATAGGAGGTTAGGTCTCCTTATATAATCAAACACACAAAAAAGAGGCATCACACATAAGAGGTTAGAGAGGAGTCCTTCAAAAGTGAGAAAGAGGTCTTCGACATAGTTTTGAGAGAGTGATAAGTCTTATTCACTCTTTGTATATTTCTTTTGAAAGTATAATAAATATAGTCTCTTTTGGCATACCACTTGAGCATCCTCATTATCAATAACCGGTATCAGAGTAAGGTTTTGGGAACCTTGTTTGAGCTAGTTCTCATTTGACATTTTCGATCAAGGACCAAAGTACAGGGGACACTCTACCGGTGCGGTCAGGGATTGTGATATTTGTTGGTCTGGGAACACGTCTTCTTGGTCAAGTGTTGGGCGCTTACCAAGCTACTATGACAGATCCTTCAGCCTTAGCTAGCTCATTTGAGAAGCTTAATGGGAGCAATTATAGTACTTGGTGCACAGGTATCAAGTACTATTCGAAAGGGCAAGATTTGTGGGATATCGTTGGTGGTGATGAGAAAAAGAAGTGAGAGATCAAGGTGGGAAAGGCTATGTATGTACTCTCCGCCACAGTCGAGGACGAGTTTCTACATCGAATCAAGGATTGTAAAACTCCAAGTGATACTTAGGGTATTTTAGAAACACTCTTCACAAAGAAGAATGAAGCCAAGCTACAGCAACTGTAGAATAAGCTCATGTCCACCACATGACGGTAAGCTAATACTTCACAAAAGTTAAATCCCTATGTGATGAAATTTAGAAAATAGATGCTGAAAGTACAATTAATGAGGCTAGAATGCTTTGAATTATTATTAGAGGTCTGGAACCCAAATATAGTGGTCTTGTCACAGTAACTCAGGGTTGGGCAACTCAATCCTCCTTAGCAGACTTGGAAAGTATCTTAGCCAACCAAGAAGACCTAGACAAACAAATGTCTAAGGTCTCGATAAAGAATGAAGAAAATGCTCTCTTCACAAAAAGGAGAGCACCTCAAGGCCAGGGTATGATTGTGAGGAGGTACAATGGCATTGGAGAATCATCAGGATGAAGGCAACCAAGATAGCAACGACAGCATAGACAAGGTCCATCTCGAGGGGGAACACATCAGGCTCGAGGAGAAAGGGAAGAAAAGAGATATTATCGTCAAGAAGATCGATGCTACAAATGTGGCAAAAAATGACACTTTGCTCGAGACTGCAAATCCTTTCAAGTGGAAGTTAATTGGTTACTTTCACAGACAATGATAGTGCAGAAGAATGGACTTTCAGGCATCATTTGCAATAGAAGAAAGTAATCCGGCAAATAGTATAGAAGCAGCTACATCATGTATCGAGGAGCTAAAATAAGAAAGCGCTTTTGTCACGACGAGCAACAAATCCATCAACTATGAAGATGATTGGATTGTGAATTCGAGGAGCTCGAATCACATGACAGGAGATGTAAATAAGCTTCAAAGCATGACTGAATATAAAGGAGATCGGCTTGTAGCGACGGTAAACGACTCTAAAATGCTGATCACCCATATAGCCAATACTTTAGTTGCTCCTCCATCACTATAAAAACACGCCTATATAGAAACGAAATCAGAAACGAATATGAAATTTGTTTCTAAAATTATTTAGCTACGAAATTTTGAAAAGTATTTTAGTTTCTGATTGATATGAAATTTAGAAACAAACTAAGATATTCGTTTCTAATAGAAACAAAATTTAGAAGTTCGTTTCAAAATTAGTTTCAGATAAAAATTTTGATTCTTTGCCCAATTAAATTAGATTTGGCTGCGCGCTCTCCCATGCCCACTTTTCCTCTTCCCTCTTCCCTCTCTCTAACCCTGGCACGTCCTTCATTGTCTTCCGCGATTTTCCTCATCTTCGTTCTATCTTCTCTCTCCTCCTAGTCTTGGCCTTTGAACATCAGAACCACTAGCAATGTTGTCGCCAGAGGAGAAGGTTTTAGAAGAATCGAGGAGACGTCGTTGGCTCTGATGGAGGATGTTGAGTGGGCCAAGCCATAGATCTGCGAAAGTAACTCTCTTTCTCTCTCTATTTGTGTATGTGTGTATTTGATTTTGGTATTGATTGCGACTTAGGGTTTGGTATTGATTTCTCTCTCTTTCGGCATATTTGTGTGCATTCAAAGTTCTCCAAAAGTAACATCTTCTAGTATTGATTTGTTGTTCATGACTGAGGGCAATGTATTGAATGATTTCGTTGAAGTTGTTTCTGACTTTGTTGTTGAACATTAAAAAATTAAGATTCAAATCCGAATTGATCCGTTTATGGCCTGTAAGTGTGGAATTGTGGAATCGCTATACACACATAACAACTTCTGTTACCTACACTTTAATTTAGTTTGTTTTTCAACTTATGTGAGAACTATGGGGTGTAGTTGGAGGGATGGTCACCTCTATATCTCTACAAAGAGTATGTTTTGTTAGATGGGTATTGACATATGTTATCACAAAATTTAGGATTCAGTCCATTCAGAATTATTGTACAATTAATTTGCATATGTTTCAGTACATGCCTTCTATTGCCATAGCCTAGAGAAATGGTATTTTTGAAGAGAAATTGATTTTTTTTGGAGAGGTTTTCTCTTGTGTATGTTGTAATATTGACTTGATTAGTATGTGAAAAGCTTGTAGACCAATGCCAAAGTCCAGTTACTGTCATTTCTCAGATTACCTCACATTGAGCGTTGGTATAGTTAAGCAATGATTTTGGCCAATTGTGATTGCCTAAGTATAACTTGAGGCTTGTTAACAACATATCACAACAAGCTGAATTGTTCTCGGGAGTTTTGACACTTAGGCCTTTTCCTTCTGGGAGCCTATCACAATGGTTATGTTTTGAAAATTATTCTTAGTTCCTCGTGAGAGATGGCCAGAGAGCGAATCACAATGGTTATGTTTTGACATCCTTAGGGTCTAAAATGATCTTTGGAGCTGTGTTTGAGTTCAAAGTTTCCGAAGTTGTGCTTTCAATGTTTGATGTTTTTGGTTCATTGCGACATAGCCAAACATGGTTATGTGCTGCTTATCCTAATCTTTTTCTAGCTTGTGAGCTATATTTTGAGATCTTAAGCTAGATTTTACGAATAGAACAAATTCTAAATTTTATTTATTTATTTGTTTGAAAAGATGTGATTATAATTATATGTAAATATTTACAGGATTGAACTCTCTTTTCAAGATGTTTGAAGTCATTGAGCTCGGGACTACATTTATAGAGATGAGCTTAGGAGAAAGAAGTGAGTTTGTAAGCACAGAAAGCTTAAGAGAAGTCCCAAAATCGTCAGCTATCATCGAGAAAAGGATGAAGCCACAGAAGAATTCCAAGAATTGAAGATGCCAATTCTAACATCGTTATTCCTAAAGAAGTAGAAAGAAGCTGCAATGATAGTACTAGTAGCAAGAATAAGGTCAATAATATATACATAAGAGTGAAGGTTGTGTTGACGAAGAAAGAGGCAGCAGAGCTACTGGCTAAGTATACGATAGATGCGAATTTGCAGGCCATAGATGTTGTAAATCAGTTTGTGAAACTCCCATGTCAAAGGGTTGGCCTTGATATGTTTTGTGTAGGAATTGGCTTATGGTTAATCTTGGCATACATTTGGTACGTGGACCTTTATCATCAAGTTGTAATATACACTTATACATGTACCTAGCTTGGCATGTTTCGGCATATTTGACCCTTATATTTGTTGCATATATATTGCTTGTGTACTAGAATAGGAAATATAGGTAAAATTTGGTAAAACCAAAAACCTACTCAGACTCGAACATAAACAATTTAGAAATGAAAATGGTGGTTTTCTCCTACGAAAATCAGATACGATTTTTAGATACTAAAATTAATGTCGTTTCAATTAAATACAAAGGTATACAAAATAGATACCACAAGTTTTGTTTCAATTAGAAACAAAACTCAGTTTAGTTTCTAATTTCGTTTCTAATAGATATGAATTTTGGAAGATTTGATATGAACATTATTAGATACGAAACTACTTTTCATATCTAATTTTCGTATCTGTTAGAAACGAAGCCGTATTTCATTTCTATTTTTCATCAGCGATGGTGCATTTAGAAACAAAATTTAAGAAACGAACTTTTCGTTTCTAAAGGCCATTAGATACGAAATTCTAGTGTTTACAAACGAAATTTTTCGTATCAAAATGGACGGATTCTTGTAGAGGAGTCAACCCGCATTGAGTGCAACTACAAAATATCTACCATGTGCCTTGAATGAAGAAGAATCTATTGTCAGTGTCCCCAACTTACATACTCCGAGAACTATGTGGTCTTTGGGCCTAAACATGTGAAGGTAAACCGCAGCCTCAAACGGGCATCTCCCCCACTTATGGAATGTCATGTTACCCCTAGATGCATATATAGATAAAACAAGAAAGAATAAGACAGTAGATCTATGGCATGTAAGACTTGGCCATGTGAGTTATCACAAACTAAAGGTGATGATGAAAAAGTGAATGATGAAGGGCATTCCACACCTTGAGATTCGGGATAACACAATTTGTGCAGAATGCCAATACAGGAAGGCACATCAACTTCCGCATGAGGAGTCTACGTTCAAAGCTAAGGAGCCACTTGAACTCATGCACTCCGATGTCTTTGGTAAAGTGAAGCAACCATCTATCATGGGATATAGGTGCATGATTACCTTTATTGATGACTTTTCAAGATATGTTTGGGTAGACTTCATGAAAGAAAAATTGGAGGTACTTGATAAGTTTAAGGAGTTCAAAAATAAGGTTAAAAGTGAAGTAGGACACAAAATCAAGTGCCTACGTACAGATAATAGGGGAGAATACACATCAGATGAGTTCTTTGAATACTTATGGGCACATAGAATACAACGCCAGTTTACCTATCCTAGCATGTCTCAACAAAATGGAGTAGCAGAAAGAAAGAATCGACATCTCGCAGAGACATGCAAAAGCATGCTACATGCTAAGAATGTGCCACCACGTTTCTGGCTGAGTGCATGAAGACTGTGGTGTATGTCACAAATAGACTACCACAAGTAAGGCTTCGGTTCATTTCTCCATATAAGAAGTTATGGAGTGTGAAGCTCACAATAAGTCAGTTCAGAGTCTTTGGGAGTGTGTGTTATGTCTTTGTACCAGACCACTTACAAAGCAAGTTCGATAAAAAGGCGATTCGTTGCATCTTTGTGGGCTATGATAATGAAAGAAAGGATGGAGGTGTTGTGACCCAACAATAGGACGTTGCTATACTTCAAACAAGCAATGACACTTCTAGATTCTGAGGAGACCAAGGAAAAGTTGAAGCAACGACTGGAGGAGCACTCCAAAGGTAAAGAAAAAGAATCAAGTGATGAGAGAGCGCCACAAGAAGAATCTGTAGAAGGAGAAAAAGATAAAAATAAGACACTAAACAACCAGAAGAGTCCATGGCAAACAAGTGTACATCATGCATCTCCAGAAGAAGAAATGCCAAGTCAACTTAAAGATATAATGGAAGCAGAAACATTAGAGCCACACTTAAGAAGGTCCACGAGGACACGAAAACTAAATCCTAAATAAGCAAATGCAGCATTAGTGGAAGAATCAAACATTAAGGAACCAAGCACCTATGAAGAAGCATATCAAAAGAAGTACACAAGGAACAAAGACCAAATAGTCAATGTATTCACAAAGACACTCAGTTGTGCAAAGTTTGATGAGTTGCAAGCAAGCCTCGAGGATGGTGCCAAGAACAACATTGAGGAAAATCGGGTGCTGAGAGAGAGCGTTAAAAATAAAAATCGTCACCCACTTTATAAGTAAGAATACTCTAGAAACAAGATGTTAATATATAAAAATCATAGGAATGCAATATCTAGGTTTGATATTCTAGGCTCTTGTAAAGATTTTCAAGATATTTATTTAGATTATTCTAGATCTTAAGAATGTCTAAGATATTGTTCTAGTAATTAGAAATCCTAGAAAAAATCTAAGATATATAATAGGAGGCCTTGTAAGATTGTGACACTTGTTACAAATCTCCACCACATCTTAAGAGGTTAGGTCTCCTTATGTAGTCAAACACACAAAAAAGAGGCATCACACATAAAAGGTTAGAGAAGAGTCCTTCAAATGTGAGAGAAAGGTCTCCCATACAATTTTGAGGGAGTGGTAAGTCTTGTCGACTCTTTGTACATTACTTTTGAGAGTATAATAAAAACAGTGTCTTTTGGCACACCACTTGAGCCTTCTCATTATCAACAGAAAATAGAAGGGAGAAAATTAAAAGGGACAAACAACTCACATCAGCAGCCAAGTTAAAAGGGCTGTCCCTGTAGCCAAGTTCTTTAAGAAACTCTCTAAAATGTAGAAATGGTGTTGATATCTCTGTTACGAATAATGCTGCCACCATCTCTGACCCACACTGCATTCAATTCAACATTCAAACTAAAACCGTCACCACCAATCCACAAAAACAATCAGCGAGAGATCTGGATTCGAATCCCGTCTTTTTGTTTTTCAATAACCGAAATCAAAAACAAAAATAAAAGAAAATAAAAATAAATAAGTAAACCTTTTGGTAGGCTAGGCCAGCACCAAGTCCAATAATGCAGACCAAATGGTGAATTGAGTTGTCAAAACTTGATTTTTTGTCAAACTGGGAACAAGCCAGATCATATATGAAATAACCCGCTGAAATTGCCAATGGTTGCATCTGCATAAATAAATACCCATCATTCAATTTCGTCAGTAAATTTAAAATTCAAACAAAACCCACAACTTTAAATAACAAAAAAACAAGTGGGTTCAAAGATTTAGGTACATTCCCACATGAATAAAAATTAAAGAAAGAGTATTTCTTTTTGTATGGGACCTGTTTGGGAGAGGACTTAGAGGCCAATGGGGAAACAGGGGAGGTCCAATCCTGAACCGAGAGAGAAGCCAAAGCGACACCCAAAGTGGCATGAGTTGTGGAGACCAATCTATTGCAGAACTCATATGAACGCTTGGGAAGCAGCTTTCTGATCAGGAAGAGAAGGCTTGTCCAGAATACTGCTGCTCCTATGATTGTGTTCACCACATAATCCTCCATCTTCTTCAACTTGCAGAGGAGGAGAGAGAAAATGTGGGAAGGGGGGAGAGAGAGAGAAAGAAAGAAGGCAAATGAGCTTCTCCAGCAGTCGGAAATAGCTGAACTGAAAAAATGGAACTTCTATCCATAATAATAAACAAGTCCTTCAAGGCTTGAAGCCAACCGCTCAGAATTTATTAGGTTTCTGTTTTGGCCCTGAAAGATAAATGATAAATTCATTAATGGGTGAACAGTATATCATTTTTAAAGTAAATAATAAATTTATTAATTATAGGTTATACAACATTTACAATATAATAAGTACCATACTCAAACAAATTTTAAACTAAAACAACGAAATAAATCTTTCGATAGTGTATTAATTGAAATTGGTATGAATACTCATTTTCTTCTCAATCGTTACTTCAGAATACACCCTCATAAACAAGAAGATTCATACATCTTTATATCTTCCCATCCAAAAAAAAAAAAAAAATTATCTACTATAGTAGCGCAAATTCAAAATTGATACCCATTGTAGACTGATGGGACAATCAATTAATAATTCGATCAGCTACAAGTAGAATAGCATGAAAGAAAATCGATAGAAAATGTATTGGATTAAATGTCAAAGACTCACCCTATACCTATTCGTTACTTCATAATAGAATATCTACTGAAGAAATTCATAAATCTTTTACAACTTTTTATCGGAGTGTGGAAGTAGTGTTTATTCCACATTAATAAAATTGAAGTATTTGAACATGTATATAAACTTGTGAGTTACTCTACCTATTCTCAATTGGTTTTGAGTTGGAATCTTATTTGAACTTATATATATAACTCGTTTGTTTAAGCCCCAATTTCTATAAAAATTAATACTTTCTTGTCGAAAGTATATTCTGACCATTATAAACTGTATTTAGCGAATTGATATTCATGGAGGTCTACAATATGACTAATTAATAATCTAACCGGCAGGAGAACAAGAAAGTAACTAATTAAAACTCTTCATAACACCACCTGTCAAAAGAGGAACAAATTGACTTAAATAAATGAATTTTTTATTAGCAACTGAACGTAGATACTGAAAATATTTTGGGTTGAAGCAATTTTCCTCCTTGTGATGGTAGATCAAACAAAAGAATTTTCTTTTTAAATCATTGGTTTAAACGTGGCATATAGATTAGCCTTCTTGGGTCTCAATCAGATTGGTTAATGATTGTATTTGTACTGTTGAAATTTAGGATTGATTTTGTTTCAAGCAAAGTCAATTTATATTTACATTTTACATAATTTGTGTACCTTTAAGTAGCAGGTTAATAACAGACTAGATAATTATATGTACTCGATTAGTTCAAGCATTATAGGACCCCACACATTTGGGGGGGGGGTTGTTAATCAAACAATATTGTAGGCGTAACAACTTTGGATGTCTTCATTTTGTAGACGTAATCACTACTTAGGCCAGGAGTAGAGTATGGACTACATCACTTGAAGTTGGGATGGGAATGGGGATCTAGAGTTTATAGACACTTGTTATGAAATTGTTTCTTACAAAATACTCCATCTTTGCACCCCCAAAAAAAAAAAAAATGTTACCAAAAAAACGTAAGAACTTTGATATTTTGCGATTTTTAATGTGATAATTTGACCATTAATTTCTAATGACATGCATTACTAAAAATTATAAGATTTTTTTACAAGAATTCTTGAGGCAACAGTTTATATCGGAAATCAAAATATATTTTAATAAATTAATAGTTATAGGTTACAAACTTTGACCTCAAAAGTCAAATATGAATAATTTTGTTTTTTTTTAAAGAATGAAGGGAGGGAGTATGTTATAAGTGATTAAAGTATTCTTTTTTTTTAATTTTAAGTTTAAAAGACCGTTTTTAGTAAAGTTTGAAATTTGACTCTGAGTTCTACCTTCAAGTGAAATCTAGGCAGCAGATGCAATGAATGATAGTTCTAATAACCATATTTCTGAATTCACAAGATGAAGCCATTTAACCTACAAACAAAACTGAATCATAATTTAACAAACTATTTTTATCTAATCTACTATGATACATTTTTTTTAAAGATTGTGCAAATGAATTTTAGGTTTTAAAAAAATTGGTCTACTATTGTTTTGTGTCCTCTTGTATCTAAGCGTGATTTCAATCTTGAATCAGTTTATGAAAGTCATTCTCATCCACAGTAGCAGATTCTAAACATATAGAACAAAGGTGTCTACCTATTAAATCATCCATTTTAGAAATGTCCATATATATTGATCTAACCCCCCTTCAAAATATAGCTCATTAGAATTTTGGGGTTACCCATGGACACCCTAACGATACACATAGATCTGCCTATACTCATCTACAGTACTGACCGAAGTGGTGGTAGTAGTAATAATAATAATAATAATAATAATATAATAGTAGTAGTAGGAGAAGGAAGAAGATGATTGAAGAAATGCCCCAGTACTCGAATTGTTATGAGCTGCAAAAAGCAGTGCGACGTACATAAATGCGTGAGTTATTTGGTTGGTGGGGAGGTTAGATGGGAATTCAGTTTTGCAACCATAATACTTATTGCAGTGACGCACTATGCATTATTTTTCAAATGCAAAGGTAAGCCGAAATCTTTTTTCTTTTTCCTCTTTAATCCTTCGTTAATGAACTTACGATACCTTCTTTTTTGTTATCATTCATATGTTTTGAAAACTAATACTGTTTCAAGAATTTCCCGTGCTTTATTGAAATGACGTGGGATAAGAGATCGGGCTTACGTGATAGCACGTGCAGATCAGCTGACGAACTTCTTCTCCTAGGGCGGACCTGCAAAAAAGGCACCTCGGAGTCGTGGTTGGTGAAACGCCTTTTCAACGGTCAAGTCAAAGGAGAGTTCAAACGAAAGATAAATGCAGTAAAAACAGAGAGTGTGTAGAGTAAATTATGTAAAAGTGTCAATCCTTTTTTCGAGGTGGGTAGGTGAATATTTATAACCCCTGTAGCAAGGGGTAAAATGGTAACTCCGTGTTTTGGAGACCCCCTAATGGGCTGCCGATCACTGACTCCCGCTTGGGCCTCCGGTTGGGGCCAAGGGTCCCGCTAGGGCCCACCATACCTGATTGGGCCTGGTTCGTGATTGGGAAAGTGGGCCTTCCAGGAAAAACATATTTTTCGGATCATTTAGCCCATCACATTTTACCTGCACAAATGCCCGCTCATGCAGTCGGTGAAATGTGGAGTGCGCTGCACAATGGAGATCTGCTTTAGGAAACTGCCTTCCTCTGGTCAGTTGCCCACTCTTCGGGAAGCAATCTAACATTGATTTTCGAGGCTGGCTGGTGGTACGGGAACCCATCCACTTTGGGGTATAAAAGGGCTTGCTCTGGGATCACATTTCATACCCTGTTGGTGGAGTTTTCCTGTGCCCAAGTTTCTTTTCCTCTAAGATAGGGTTCCCCTGTTCATTGACGACGAACGAGATAGCGCTCTATGTTCTGGGTAACTTCGAATGGTACTGTAGGGGGTGGCATTCCACCCCTACCTCTCCCATCTAACTACAAGGACCCATTCCCGGGTTTTAACCTGGCTGTGGTTGAGGAGTATGCCTGAGAGTATGACCTTCCCGAGATGCCCCAGGTGGTGTTCCTCGCAATGCTCCTGAACGATGCTATGAAGTTGGGCATGTTGTGCAGGTGGATGATCGGCGTAATGGAATCTGCACTTAAAGAGTTACAATGGAGCACTTTTCAAGCCTGGGTAGATCACAACAGGGATAGAATCTTAGAGGCCTGCCCTCAGGAGGCGGACAGCGATCGGGACGAGGAGGAGAGCTCAGGGTCTGATGCCGCGTCCCTCTCCCCCAGTGATGACAGTGAAGAATAAAGTCCTAACCCCATAGTGTCTTTATGACACGCTTTCCCTTTCGTCCTGTGTACTCTTTTAATATTCGTAATAAAATGGCGCCCTCTCTTTTTAGGGCCCTACTTTTATTTAGATGTCTCTGTGCGGTCTTTTGATGTTTCGCGGTCGAAGGACTACAGCCCTTGAGGCCTGGCTCCCCTATCTACAGGAAGAGCGTGTGACCTCCAGACCCTTTTGTTGGGTTGCCGGCCCCCTTTTCTTAGGGCTTATGGCGTTTGAGACAAGTGCTGAGTATTCACACACCACGTGTCATGAGCTAAGTGGTACTATAGTTCTGCAGCCGTTTCAGGGGCCCATTGTTCTTCCCTCCTCTTGCTTCCCTTGTTGTCTTAAAATGTTATCGCAAGTGCGCGGTGCCCGTTATAGCTAGCAACGGAAAGTACGGGTCGTGTCCACAAGGAACTTGATTCCAATTACCAAATTCGATTTATAACACTCAATTTAGGTGAAGGTTCAATAGGGTTGAATGATTTCTAACTAACAGTTTATTCTACTGAGACTAACAAATTGTCAAATTCAATGATAATAAAGATCCTAGATTAGGATTCACCACACTATTATGCTATATGAATCATAACTAAATCATACAAACCATGCCAATGAAAACAGTCAAAGTGGAAGGGATAGCAATTTAAAGCATATCTAAGCCTTCTCTTATAAGTCAATAGACTGACTGAATTAGTCCTAGTTATCCATTTTCATGAAACTAAGATTATCAAGGTCACAAGATTATATAATCAAATAATCCCAATTGAAGCCCTAACTGTTTCACGTTAGGAAGATCAATTGCCCACAAAGTCGCTCCAAATAAAAGATTCAACTTTCATTGATCTTCTGAACTCTAATTAAGAATAATAAATAAAAATCTTTCAAGCAATTCAACAAACAGTTGGCGTACTAAGTAGGAATTCGAATTGCATTCATGGAACCTAAAACATGATTCACTTTCACAAAATAGGGGCTACTCCTAATCCAAGACTAATAGTTTAGCCTCTAATCATACTAATAATTACAGTCAAGAACAAGAATCTACAAGATATCACAAAAGATACAAACTTTGATTTAGATCATAAAGGAAAAAAAGAAAAGAAAAGAAACACACTTTGATTGATTCCAAGAGCAATAGCACAAATTCACACCAATTCAACTTTGATCTAATGTCTCAAGTTTTTGAAAGTATGAAGGATAGAAAAACCTAAAAAATCGCCTCTATTCAAGAACTACAGCAAAAATTCCTAGATGAGAAATTGTAACCGTGGCAAAGCAATTTAGTCACGGAGCTACTAAAGTCGTATAGTCGTGTCTCACAGCACGGTGCCACTGTGCCACATCCCTGGTCGCGTGCTCCTGTGTTTTTCGCTTGGCCCAACCGGGCTGCATGGCATGGGGTGCCCATGCCAGCCCTCTGGGCCTCGATCACCTCTTCCTTCGCTTGAAATCGGCCTTCTTGGCCTTCCTTTCGCATGGTATTAGCAGGTTTTTCTCTTTCCTTCAATTGAAATTCCTGAAAAACATAAAAGCACCTAACATGAGCAAATTCGGGCTAAAAGTGGCCTATTCGATCCTTAGACTTTGATGTTCAATCCAAAAATACTAAAGGAGAGGTCAAAATTGAGTTCAAAAAGGTGAAAACGGAGATTTATCATCCCTCCATAAAAGGGGGCGCTTGAACTCTTGTGAGGAATCACGTGTGCATGCTCCTCAATTCTTTATATATAAAGAGACTAGTGTCCTAAAGGGAGAAGCTCCGTTCTTTTCTTTTACATGGTCTTTCCTCCCTTTTGTGATACTGAGCGGATGGCTGATCACGTCAGGGAGACCTTCAAATGGCATCTTAGGATGGCCTCACTTCCTGCTCGACCGCTCTCAGAAGATTACCAGGGCTTATGCTTGAGCTTCACTTTGCCTGACGCGGAGGAGGTGGCGCGCGACTTCAACATTTTGCAAATTGTCCAGGCCATTTTCTATGCGATGGTGGTTAAGGATGCTGTGAAGTTATCCGTAGTGAACAGGGATGTTGCTGGGGACTTGAGATTGACCCTCAAGGGTCTGCGGTGGACTTCTTTCGAGTCTTGGCTGAGTGTTAACAAGTACGCTCTTCTGGAAGCGCAGCTGGCACCAGGAGGCAACCTTGGGCCAGCGAACGGCTAGGAGGAGAGCTCGGATTCAAATGACCCCCACCCCCTTCTAGTGATGAGTAGTCATAGTTTCCTTTGTCGTCAGTTCCTTCACCATGCTTTTCATCTTTGTAAGGCTGGTTTTTCACCGTTTGTAGTGATAATAAAATGTTGCCTCCCTCCACGGGGGCTTGATTTCTCTATGAAAGCAATCACGCTCTTTCACAATTAGCTTTATCTCATGGCTGTATATCAAGCCCCCGGTCCCCATTGGAGGTTAAGGGTATAGCCCGCATCCTTTGGGCCATATTTGCAGCCTAAGCGCTCGACCTTAGGACATAGGGCGAGAGATCGATCGGCCTACGAACTGCTTCGTAGGTTTGCAGGTCCCCTTTTGCGATTGCGAATGTTGAAGCGTTTTTTGAGTAATGCAGGTGCTACGTGGCGTAAGCAGAGTGGCATCTCGATCTTACCACCTACTCAAGGGGCACTATGTTCCTTACTCTTCCTTCCTTCTTCAGTAAAGGCGAAGTAGGACATCGAATGGGAGATCACTTTAACCAGCCTTCTCATCTTTCGCAGAGAGAGAGAGAGAGAGTGAGTGTGATAGAGAGTAGAGGTGTGCAAAAGAACCCGAAACCAAAAACCGAACCGAAAAACTAAAAAACCAAACCGAAAAACTGGTTACCGAATAAATTTTTTTAAAAAGTCGGTTCGGTTAACCGAACCGAAAATTTTTTCGATTTTTGGTTCGATTACAGTTCGACTATCTGAAAATTCAGTTAGCCGCCAGTTAACCGAACCAAAGATAATTTTATTTTTTTAAAATTATACATAAAAATAAAAAATTTAGGTAAAAAAGTGCACTTTTTTTATTATTTATAAATGGTAACCAAAGTTTAATTTTTAAAAAAAGAATTTAAACATAAAAAATTGAAAAATTTAGGTAAGGAACTATAAGTTTTTTATTATTTGTAAACGGTTAACCGGTAACCGAATCGAAAAATCGGTTAACCGAAGCGAAAACCCGGTTAACCAAAATTTTCAGTTTAGTTACGGTTCAGGTTTTGGACGAGCAAAAATTTTCGATTAACCAAAAAACGGTTAACCGAAACTTTTCGTTCAGTTACGGTTCGGGATTTTTTTGAACCGAAAAATCAGTTAACCGAAACTCCAATTAACCGGTTTTGCACACCCCTAATAGAGAGAGGTAGTCTAACTCCCGATCTTACACCATGGTGTTCCCTTACTTCATCAACACCAAGTAGGCAGCCGAGCATGTCAAGGCAACTTTCATGTGGTGCTTGAGGGAACTTGTTCGTCCTTCCCAGCCACTTTCTGAGGACTATCACAGCTTCTGCCCCGACTTCAACCTTGAAGTGGCCGAAATGTCTACCCAGGACTTCCATATTCCCGAGCTAACCCAGGCCGTCTTTTACGCCACGGTGCTCAACGATGCCGTGGCATTGGGAGTCTCCTGTGGGATCATGTCAGACACCTTGGTGCCAGTCTTGGAGTGGCTGAACTGCTGTGTTTTTGCATCTTGGTTAGAGACAAAGAGAGAGGCTCTTCGAAGAGTGCACAGCCAGAGGCTCACTCCAGCAGGGGCCAATTCCGAACTGGTGGGCGGCCAAGAAGAAAAGTCGGGTCAAGGGACGCCCCTCCTACTTCTTGTGGTGAGGAGTAGGCTTAGAGTTCTCGATCTTTGTAACAGTTAATTTGTAACCGCCCACAGTAGTAATGAGAAGTTGTCTATTTTCGTATGAGCCTGGTTTCCTTTTTAATATTCTCGCATCCTTCTTTCATGATATTCCCATACAAGCTTTGTGATTAGCCCCTCTCCCTTGCCTAAGGGGAGTTAGGTCCTTTTAAAGGAATACTTATGCAATGCCCATCCCTTATTTGTGCTTAGGGACCCTCGTCCTTAATTGGGGCCTGAAGGCATAGCGACTGACCTTGAGGCCGTGATTAATGACCTTTTGCAGCCCTTGGGCCTAAAGGTGCATCGACCGGCCTTAAAGCCGAGCTGCAAGACTCTTAGCCCTCATTGGGGCTAAGGGTATACGACCAGCCACTAGGCCGAGCTGCAGGGCCCTTAGCTCCCATTGGGGCTGAAGGTATATCGACCGACCCCTAGGCCGAGCTATAGTATCCTTAGCTCCCATTGGGGCTAAAGGTATATCGATCGGCCCTATGCCGAGCTGCAGGACCCTTAACTCCCATTAGGGATGAAGGTATATCGACCGGCTCCTAGGCCGAGCCACTGGACCCTTAGCCCCCATTAGGGTTGAAGGTATAGCGACCAGCCCCTAGGCGGAGCTGCATGACCCTTGTTAGAGTTTTATTTTTATATTTATTCTATACTTATTTACTTAAATATTTTTATTATTTATAGCATATAGTTGCATATATAGTTGCATTTGCATATTTAAGGGAAAATAATGATAAAAATGGAAACATGAGTTATTGGACCTAAATTAAGCTGTAATTTTAATTATGGGTTAAAATATTAATATTGGGCCAATTTTTGGTTTGATATTAATGTGTTACTTACTATATTTTTCTTCGTTATTTTTCAGGTTAAATGGATAAGGAAAGAATTATTAAGAACTCCTCAATCCAAGGCAATGAATAACTCAGACAAATTATGGGAAGAAAATGAAGTATTGTTAAAAATGAAGAATTGGGCCATAATTGATGAGTTGATCAGCAGCCCAATACCCTCAGCCCAGCTTTTTCCCATCAGGAAAAAAAAAAATATTAAAACCTCAGTCGTGAGCCCGTGAACCAACCCCCCCTTTTTTCTCTCAGCTCTCTCTCTCCTCTTCCCCTGCATTCTCTCCATCTTCTTCTCCTCAACTCACGCTACACCACTCTCTCTCCTCTCTTCCCCTGCATTCTCTCCATCTTCTTCTCCTCAACTCAAGCTGCACCACTCTCTCTCTCTTCTCTTCTCCTACATCTTCTCCACATCTAAGGCATAGCCACAAAACCAACCTCATCACCCTTCACTCACTCCTCAATTGGCGGCACACCATAGAGAACCATTATCAACCCCATCACAAACCAAGTATAAAGGGACGGGGGAAGCTGCGGACTGGATCATCGAAAATCAAGCATCATCCATCATCTACTCCTCATCATTCAACTCTCATCACCATCTTCACCTAATCTCCATCACACGCATCACCTCAGCCATCATCGGAACCCATCCAAACCATTAGTAGAATCATCCCCATCATCCAGTTGCATCTCCTAATATTCATCCCATTTCACAGCAAAAACAACCATCAGCATAATATCACCATCTTCATGATAATTTTCATTTTGGTGTTGTTCTATTTCATTCATTTCCCTCAAATTCTTTTGTTTCATTTTGGTCCTCTTGTTTTTTTTTTTTAAAAAGACGTTTGTTTTAGTATTAGTATGTTAGGCTAATTTAATACTTTTGCTTGACCTAATATTATAGCTTACCATGTGAAGTTATTCTTTTTGAGATAAGTTTTGTGTGTTTAAATTTTCATATTATATTTATGTGAATAATCTAAGTTGATTTGGAATAATTCTTTAATGTTGAATGTTGAATTATTTTTGTTTGGCCACCTAAATAATTCTAACATTTAAATAATGTTAACTAGTAACAACTTTTGACTATTAAGGTTAAAAGAATCAACTTAGGTCTAAATTACATGAATTTGCTGTAGAGGATTTAATGGTGTAGATTAGATGAAGTTTTCTTAAAACCTAATGTTTTGAGTCTTCAATTTGTTATGCTATAGAGTAATAAGTTAAATTACTTGAAAGAATTCATCCTTATACATTCTAGGGCGTATTACATAGTGAGAAAAAATAGGGGTTATAAACGTTATTAACCTACAGTTTAATTATTCAGTAAATATAATATACATATCAATGATTAAATAGCAGAACATGATAAAATATATATTAAGGTTGAGCAAATCTCTAATTGAGTGATACTTGTTTTCTTCTATTCTGCGTAAATTTTATTATTAGTTTATAATTTTGGTGTTCAACAATTTAATTATATTGTTAGTTAGATATTTAAATATTTCATCCAATTACCCCCCAAATTAGTTTTTTTTGTGATTGTTTGAGTCATAGAGTTAAATCTTAGTAGTCTTTACGTTTGTATTATATATATATATATATATATATATATATATATATATATATATATATATATATATATATATATATATTTATATATTTATGAGAGTATCATTGCTTTGTAACTTAAATCTATTTCCTCGTGGGATCGACCCTACTTGCCCTATCTGTAGTTCTTAACACATATTTACAAGGGTAATTAGGTTATTTAATTTGTAGGCACTGCGACACAACTTACAACCCTTAGCCTTTATTGGGACTAAAGGTATATCGACCGGCCTTTGGGCCGAGCTGCAAGACCCTTAGCCCCAATGTATATCGACCGGCCCCTAGGCCGAGCTACAGGACACTTAGCCCCCCTCATTGGGGTAGAAGGTATATCGACCGCATGACTTTTAGCCCTCATTAGGCTAAAGGTATAAGGGTCAGCCCTAAGGCCGAGCTTGAGGGACGTCAGCCTCCCTTGGGACTAAAGGGGCAGTAAAAATGTCATAGCTGTGAGGAATGGCTCTTAGGTGGTTACGTGGCACTTTGGGTGCCATGTGTCAATGTGACGTCCCCTTGAGCCCCTAGGAAGAGCGGCCCCTTCCTCCCTTCCCTTACTTTGCCTACATAAGAGAAGTCAGATTCTTTGGGAAGGGTCATTTCATCGCCTCTCAAAAATCCTCTTAGAGAGAGAAGGGAAGTTCTAGAGAGAGAAGCTTTACCTCTCCCTTAGGGTTTTGTCAAACTTAATGCAGCGCCTTCATCCCTTCCCTTTGAATCTTCAAAGGGTTTGCATGTATCTTCATCCCCATCTTCAATACCCCCTTCAAGCCTTCATCCTTTCCTAGGTACATTTCTCGTGCCTTTCTAAAGGGGTCGCACCTTGTACTGTATTTGTGTAAGTATGTCTTCATCTTGTTCATCGAGTAGGAATGTCCCTGAGAGATTGGCCGACCCCCAAATGGAGGGCCACCACCCTCAGTTTTCAAGCCTCCCAGCCCTAACTGGTGACCGGTGGTTGCACGCATTTCCCCAATGAATCAATTTAGGGAACCAAAGAAAATCCCCTATGCTGTGCCAATATGTGAGCTCGGCACCCCCTCATGGTCTAGCTATGAATATTCTTCGATTCCTAGTATCCTCCGTATTGAGGAGGATATTGTTTATCCGTGGAAAATTGATGTGATGGTTGATCGTATGCTTGACTTTTAGAAATGCAGAATGGCTAAGATCAGGGATGACCGCTCGTCTGAGGAGTCCCGATGAGCTGCTGGCCGAGGGCACTTCAGAAGGTAATCCTCACTCCCCCTCCGGCTCCCATACGTCGAGCATTGAGGTTGAATCTACCACTACTAGCTCCTCCTCGAGGGGAGAAATGAGTCGCGCAGGAAAAGCCGTGCTGAAGAAGAGAAGCCATGCTCAGGAAGAGCTGGTATAGGAAGTAGTGGCCGAGGGGACAGTCTGTCCAGGAGCCCCTGCGTGCTAAGACATTCAGGATGGACCGAGCATCCACTTTCCCAACCCTAAGGTCGTGGCTTACCTGAAGAGGTGGTGCTGGAGGAGAAATATCTCCTGCCTGTGAGGTACCAGTGCGTGCTTCTAGAGGCGGACGCCACCATAAATAAGCCACCCTCCAAATGCATAGTGATGTACCAGGCGACCTTTTCCTATGGCATAAGGTTTCTACTATACCCAGTGATTGTGGACATCCTTAATAAGTATGATTTGGTGCCCGTGCAGATTGTACTAATGTCTTGGCACAACATATGCTCCTCTATAAGGACGTGTGAGTTGCACGGCTTTATCTATACAAGTTGCGCGTTTGTGTAGGTCCATCCGATCCAAAGGGCTATTAGCAAAACCGGGGGACCTTGGGTGGTAATGTATCAACAACAAAAAGGGTTTTATGATGGCCATTGAAAACAACTCCTAGGTTAAGAATTAGAAATATGACTTTCTTTTCGTTCGCCGCGACATGGGTTGGGGGGATCTTCCCGATTGGAATGATGAGAAGCCGGTCCGGAATCCTTATAGGGAACTAACCGGTGCTAAGAAAAGGGCGGCCCACTACTTCCACTTCTATGTTCGAGAGGATGACCATCCCAGGCCAATTCCATCCTTCATGGTTAAGGTGGTGGACACTCAGAAAGGGCCCAAGTGAAAGCGGAGCCGGTCCAGTGATAGAGAGCCTATGAATTGGCTTTCTAGGTTAAAATTCTTTGCTAATGACTTTTTCAGCTCCCGTGAGCCTCCTTATTCTTAAAAATTTTTCTAAGGGTACTAGACATTTCTCTTATATGTAGGTTTTTCTATTGGTTCTGACCTGACTCTCTTTTGTCTTGTGCAAAACAAGCGCATGCAAAGTTATCTCCCCTTGAGTCTGGGGATGCCATGGTCAAGCGGATCGCTGCTGAGGCCGAGCGGGTCTGTAAGGAAGAACGGTGTAAGCGTGTGGAAGTGCAAGCCAAGAAGGTTAAACCTATGATGCTCTGCACTTATCCTTCCTTGCAGCTCTTCCTGAGTGAAACGTGCTTACTGACTTTTCTTTCCTACAGGCACTGTCACTTGCCTCTTGTGGTAAGAAACCTACAGTGGGGTCCTTGACCCTTCCCCACTGGGGTTCCCGTAAGCGACAACGAGCTGAGTGTAGGCGTGACGCGACCGCGGCGTCTGCTCCTGCCCCCTTGAGGGTCGGGGCTCCCTTGTCAAAGGGTAAAGGAGCAGAGGGGCTCACCCAACGTCAGCGATCTACAGGCCATTTAGCCTCTGAAGAGGGGCAAGGATCGCCTGTGATCGGTGGGTCTCAGGGCGATCGGGGGGTCTTCACCACTGGCCGCAGGAGATCCCTCAGTGCATACTCGGGCTCCAGCAGTAGACTTCTTGGTAGCCGATGCCTCTGCCAAGCTTGCTTTGATAGAGAAGCTGGCCAAATCGTGGTTGCTGGTGCCGGCTGACTCCACGGAACCATCCACGATTGAAGAAGAGCAAGTAGCTGTGGCTAAGGTGAGGCTAAGCCTACGACATGTATTCCTTGTTTGCTACCAGATTTCCTCAGCTAAATACATTGAGTATTTTCCACGTCTTTGATCGAGCATTAAAAATAACGAAATTGAGGTCATTCGTTTCTGCCCTAGAAAAGTGGATACATAACCTCGAGGCCGAGTGCCAAAGATCGAAAGAAGCAGTGGCTAAATACAAGTGCTGCTCAAAGAAGCTGAAGAAAGAGAAGGAGGTCCTGGAGGCCGAGCAGAAGAACTTGGAGCACCAGCTAGAGGAGGCGAGCTCCAAAGTAGAAGCTAAGGTTGAGGACCAAGACTATCGTTGGGGATACGATAAGAGTTCAGAGTTCTTTCAGAAGTTCTTGTTGACCTTGACGCCCGACGCCTTCGGCATAGAGTGCTATTTTGAAGCATACGTCAAGTACGTAGAGGATCACTGCCAGGCCCCAACCGAAAGTCAGGATCTCGAGTTGGTAGAGTTCAATCCACCTGCCACTGTCGAGGGTGGCCTGGACGATGAGGAGACTATGCCCCTAGATGGCGAAGCCTTGAACCCTAACCACAAAGGCGACGAAGATGGGCGTGGCCAAGGGCAGTGACCATGATGAAGACCCTTATATCTAGGGCCTCTAGGGTTTTGGTTTTCCTCTTTTTGTCTTCCTTTCTGGCTATTGTGCTTGTACTGCTTCTTTCATTCAGTCAATGAAAATTTCTAAGCTTTTTGCATAGGGCTTTAAGTTTTGTCACTTCTTTCTTTCTTCACTTGTTGTTCCGCTTGCTGCCGTATACTTCCCTTTATCTGTTCCTCGTAAGATAGCCCCTAAGGGGGACGATAAGTGAAAAATCCTGAATCTCGTTTGGAGAATAAAAAGAAAATGAGACCAACCCTGGGGCAGTGCTTAATGACCTTTATCCCCCATTGGGGCTAAAAGTATAGCGGTCGGCCCTGGGGCCATGCCTAATGACCTTTAGCCCCCATTGGGACCAAAGGTATAGCAACCGGCACTGAGGTCGTGTCTAATGACCTTCGGTCTCCATTGGGACTAAATGTATAGCGACCAGCCCCGAGGCTGTGCTTAACGACCTTTAACCCCCATTGGGACTAAAAGTATAGCGATTAGCCTTGAGGCCCTCCTAAACGACCTTTAGCCCCTATTGGGACCAAAAGCATAGCAGCCGACCCTGAAGCCATGCTTAACGACCTTTAGCCCTCATTAGGACCAAAAGCATAGCAACCGACCATGAGGCTGTGCTTAATAATCCTTAGCCCCCATTGGGGCTAAAAGTATAGTGACCGGCCCTGAGGCCGTGCTTAATGACCCTTAGCCCTCATTAGGGCTGAATGTATAGCGACCGATCCTGGGGCCTTACTTAATAACCTTTAACCCCCATTGGGACTAAAAGTATTTGCAATAGAGTTAGACACGAAATCGCCATCATGGCTATTGTATTTATAGCATGGAGAACATAAGTATATAGATGGTGTGCTTAAACGAAGGAAAAATACTAGTGATGGTATTTTTGCAAATTGCTGTTGTGCTATCTCAGTAGGATGGGAGTGCCTTCAGGGGTTTCTAGGCGATACGTGTCTGGTCGTATCTGGAGAGTGACCTTATATGAGCCTTCTTAATTTGCCATAAGCTTGTCGTGTTCTACTGCGCGAGCCACGGCCTCAGTACGATAAAGGATAAAGTCTCCCACATTGATGGGGTGGAGTTTGACAGCACAATCATGGAGACGTGCAATGCGGAGCTTGTAGATCACTTCCCGGAGGATGGTATCTCCTCGGACTGAATGTAGGAGGTCTAGTGCTTCTTAGAGCACAGCGTTGTTAAGCTCTTCCTGGAAGGTGGTAAGGCAGTGGGTGTGAAGTGCGATTTCAATAGGCAGAACAGCTTCCGATCCATATGCCAACATGAGTGGCATTTCTCCTATTGTGGTCTTTTCAGTGGTCCTCAACGACCACAGGACGCCATGTAGTTCATCGGCCCATTTGTCTTTGGCCTCGTCTAGTTTTTTCTATAAGCCACGAAGGATGACCTTGTTAGCTACTTCGGCCTAGCCATTAGTCTGAGGATGAGCAACGACCGCGAACCGAGCCTGACAGCCGAAGGTGCCCAGGTCATCTGTAACCTTGGTGGTGTCAAACTGATGCGCATTGTCCAAGATCATTATGCGGGGGACGCCAAAGCAAGTGATGATATTCTTCCAAATGAACTTCCAAACCTCAGCCGCGGTGATAGAGGCAACGGCCTCTGCCTCTATCCACTTACTAAAATAGTTTACCGCGACGAAAAGGCACTTGCGCTAATCCGTGGCTTTGGGGAAGGGCCCAAGTATGTCCATGCCCCATGTGGCAAATGGTAGGGGCAGACGATGGGTGTCAGAGGGGCGATGGGAAGTCGTTGAACCGGAGCAAACTTTTAACACTTGTCGTAGATGCGAACTAAGTTCATAGCATCTTCTCGCAGGCTCAGCCAGTACTAACCAGTTCGTATTGCCGTAACTGCAAGAGCGCGACCCCAATATGGGAACTGCACACCTCCTCATGCAGCTCCTCCAATATTTTCTTCCCCATCTCTGGGGTTATGCAGTGCAGAAGTGGCCGAGCAAAAGACCGCTTATAGAGGATCCTATCGTACAGTATGAACCAATTCGCCTGTCTCTTCATGTGGTCGGCCTCCTTGTGGTCCAAGGGTAATGTGTCGTCAACTAAGTACGCAAGTATAGGATCCATCCATGCTGAGCACCTGTCCAACCACAGCACTTCATGAGGGTAAATGCTTCGCTCCATCAGAATTTCCCATTAAATGTGTTTTAGCCTCCCGTCCTTAGAAGAGTTAGCGAGTTGGGGCAGTGCATCAGTCGATTCTTGGACCGTGGTATGTGAGTGATTGAGAAGAGTTTCAGCAGCTTAGTGGCCTCACGTACCCGACGGACGTAAACCGCCATAGTATCGTCCTTCACTTCACATTCACCGTTGAGTTGGCTAACCATGAACTGAGAGTCCGAAAACGCTCAGACCTAATCAGCCCCCATGGTATAACACAACTCCACTCTTGAGATCAGTACTTTGTACTCAGCCTCGTTGTTCGACGCCTTGAATATAAACTTCAAGGCATGTTCATGCCATTCCCCTCAGGGGCTTTCGATGATCAGTCCGGCCCTAATCCCATCCTTGGTGGATGAATTGTCCACGTAGAGGCTCCAAGAGGGAGTAAAGGGGTTACCCTCCACAGTGGGGTTGGAGCTCTTGGCCAAGAAGTCTACCAGAGCTTAGGCTTTAATGGCCCACCGAGTCTCAAAGATAAGATCATAATGTGATAGCTCTACCGCCCACTTCAGGAGCCGTCCGAAAGCATCCAGCTGTTGAAGGATGTTCTTCAGGGGTTGGTCAGTGAGGACAGTCACCTTATGTGCCTCGAAGTAGGGTTATAACTTCCGATTGGTCATTACTAGCGTGTAAGCAAACTTTCCGATCAAAGGATAATTCATCTCGGCTCCTGCCAGGGCATGGCTTACATAATAGACCAAGATCTGTTCCTTGGCCCTTTCTACTACTAGGACTGCACTTATGGCCTGCTTCGAAATAGCCAAATAGAGAAGGAGTGTTTTCCCTAGGAGAGGACTGGCTATCCTAGGTAGATGAGCCAAGTACGCCTTCAGTCCTTGGAAGGCCTCGTCGGCTTCCTGGTCCCAAACAAAGTTAGCGCGTCTCCGTAGGACGCAAAAGAAAGGGTAGCATTTATCGGCAGATTGGGACATGAAAAGTCTCAGGTTCGTGATGCATCAGTTAATCGTTGGACCTCTTTGATGTTACAGGGCAGATTCGCATCTTATATAGCCTGGATCTTGTCCGGATTAGGCTTTATCGCCCGGCTGCTAATTATAAAGCTGAGGAATTTGCTTGACCTAACTCCGAATACGCACTTCTTCGGGTTGAGTTTCATGCCAAACATCTTCTACAGGTCCTGGTCATGTTCGGCATCAGTCATGCTCTTTACTATCTTGTCATCTATGTACACTTCCATGGTCCGATCGATGTGGGGCTCGAACAACTTGTTCACCAGCCGTTCGCAAGTGGCCCATGCACCTTTTAGGCCGAATGGCATAACCTTATAGCAATGCAAACCTCAGTCAATAATGAATGCAGTCTTCTCTTAGTCTTCGGGACACAGCGGTATCTGGTGATACCCTGAGAAGGCATCCATGAAATTTAGTAGGGCGTGTCTGGCTGTAGCGTCTACTAGCTTGTTAATCTTTGGGATCGAGTAGCTGTCCTTTGGGCAGGCTTTGTTCAAGTCGGTGAAGTCTACACACATCCTCCAAGTCCCATTGGGTGTTTTGACCAAGACAACATTCGAGATCCATTCTGGATGTTGACACTCCCGGATGAATCCTGCCTCTAGCAGTTTCTGTACCTCCGCAATTGCCGCCGCGGACTGCTCAGGGCCTATGTGTCGTTTCTTCTGGACAACCGGCTTATGAGCGGAATCAACGTTCAGCTTGCGCTCCATAATGGTAGGATCGATGTCGGGCATCTCTTCGGGGCCGAAGGCGGCACTCTTGCAAGAGTGTAACCAAGGAGTGTCGGGTGGGAGATTCCATCTCTCTACCTAACTGGACCACACGATCAAGACATCCCTCATCAAGCAGGATTTGCTCGACGCCATCCGCGGCCCCAGGGTGAGGTCGCTCTGGTTCAACCTAGGTCAGCATATGTATAACCAGGGCTTTGGTCGTAGAAGGAGGTGCTCTGGGCCACGGCTCTTATCTGGCGGTAGCGTCCTGTAGCCCCTCGTTCAATCATTCGTTCTACCAACAGCCAGATGCTAACGAGATAGCATTCTCGGGCCCTGCGCTGGTCCCCTTGCACTGTACCTACACTCCCGTCATCGGCTTCAAACTGAAGTTGGAGCAAGTATGGGGTGATGATGGCCTTTATCTTGTGCAGGGTAGGCCGCCCCAAGATGACATTGTATTCTGTGGGCACGCCAATGACCACGAAGTCTATCTCTAGGGTTCTTACTTTGGCCTTATCTCTAAAGCGCGAGGGGATGTGGATCATCCTCGTGGGGTTCACGTCTTGTCCCCCAAATCCTAAAATGGGGTGTACCAAGGGAACAGTTTCTCTCCCTGGGTATTTCAACTTCCATAGACAATCCCAAGTGATAGTATCAATAGAGCTCCCTGTGTCAATAAGGATTCTCCACACAATGGCGCTAGCCATCTTCATCTCGACCACCAGCGGATAATTATGCGGGGAGGTGAAGCATGGGCCTTCTCCCCCACCAGATACCATAGTGGGCACCGTAATTCTGCTGCTTTGCTCAGTTATGAGAACTTACAGGGCCCCACAAAGCCGGGTCTTCTAGGCAGACCGAGTGATGCCCTCCACGTATCCCCCGGCGATAGTGGCCACTATCTCCATGGAGCATTCTTCATCCCGAGGCTCAGGCCGCGCGGGCTCGTGCTCCTTTTGGAGGAAGCGCGGTCCTTTCTTTAAGAATCGGTTGATCTGACCCTTATCTGCCAACTCATGAAGGGTATTCCTCAGCTCCCGGCACTCTGCAATCGTGTGCCTACTTATAGAACTCATAATATTTTCACGCATTTTTGGGCTTCAGTGCTGAAGTCATCGAGGGCGGCTTTTCAGCATAGGGTGCCCTCTCACCTCCACAAGGATGCTTCAAGGGTCCGTGGTGAAATGAGGGTTTACGGGCATGGCCTCCTCTCTCCTCGACCGGGATTCCGGTCGACAGGGCCTTTAGTCTTTTTTAGGGCGCCCGTGCCTTCCGCGTAGATCTTTGTGGGACAGATAAAATCAGTTGCTTTCCTCAATGCCTCCACCAGGATGGTCTCCTTTTGCTCTGCTAAGGAGAACTTGAATCGTCCACTCTTCAAACTATTCAGAAAACAGGTGTAGACCACCCCGTCCTCCAGATCGGGGATCAAGACCGCCTCCCGATGGAAGCGCTTGATAAAGTCGAGCAGGGACTCCTGTGGCCCCTGCTTGATTTTAGAGAGGTGAATGCCGGTTCGCCTCTCTTTGGGGCTGGCGATGAACTGGCTGGCAAACTTATCAGCCAAGTCCTGGAAACACAAGACACTTCCTAGCGCCAAGCCGTTGAACCAGGACTGCGCTACCCTCTTAATGGTGGCAGGAAAGAATCGACAGTACACAATGTCATCTACATATTGGACATACATCTGTGCTTTGTACACTCCCAAGTGTTCCTCCGGATCTCCCGTCATACAGGTCCACAGTGGGCATCTTCACTTTTTCATAAGGCGGAGCGTTGACGACCTCCGCGCTAAATGGGGTAGAGAAAGGGACGATCCTGCTCTGGCAGCCGTGCCGAAAACCTTAATGGGAGTCTTCGGACACCTTTCTATCTCCATTAAAGACGTGCTCCTTCGGGGGTGACCGACCCCTGGGGATCTTAGCGGAGTTCGGTCATGCTGGTGAGACCGTGCCTTTCTATATCCACTAAAGACGATGCTCTGGGGTCCTTCATCATTCAGAAGTTTTTCTCAAGGCCTCGAGGTTTGCTCCTGCTCCTCGAACTAGGCATTTTATCGGGAGTGCGTTGCACATGGCGTTGAGGCCGCGGTTGACTTTGCTGGTCGTCCGTAACTTGGGCGGCGGCTATGTAAGGCGTCGGCCCCGATGGAGCGACCTCAATTCTCTTCCCCCGAAGGCCATTTCTATTGGCATGAGGGCCCTCCCTTATCCCCTGACTATGGCAGCGGGACACCATGGGGGCGTGCCTATGAGAGGGCTTGCAGCCCGTGATGGGAACGTACTCAAAGAGAGGGAGAGGCCTCGCAGAGCTAGTGGCCTCCACCGTTTTCTTTACCTGCTTTAAGACTTACTGCATTATGGTGTCAGTCATGGTGGACATGAAGTTCTTGAGTGTATCCACTGTGACATGGGCCTCTCGCTCAGCCAAGCATTGGCCGACCGATCGGGGATCTACCCGGGAACTCTCCAAGGCGCCCTCTTCCTTGGGAGCTGCCGAGGCTTCCATTACGGGTGCTTTATCTCTCCTGATTTGTGCTCGCATGGCTCCACTGACCACCATCGTTTACCGGCCTCTCCCCGCAGACGGCGCCAAATCTGTTTCGGGAATTTTTCGTGCTTTACTGGAGATGACGTGGGACAAGAGATCGGGCTTACGTGATGGCATGTGTAGATCAGCTGACGGACTTCTCCTCCTAGGCTGGACCTGCAAACAAGGCACCTCCGGGTCGTGGTCCAAGGAACGCCTCTCCAACAGTCAAGTCAAAGGAGGGTTCAAACAAAAGATAAATGTAGTAAAAAGAGAGAGAAAATGTAGAGTAAATTATGTTAGATTGTCAATCCCTTTTTCGAGGTGGGTAGGTGAGTATTTATAAGCCCTATAGTAAGGGGTAAAATAGTAACTCCGTGTCTTAGAGACCCCCTACTGACTCTAGCTTGGGCCTCCGATTGGGGCTCTAAGGGTCCCGCTAGGGCCCATCATACCCAACTAGGCCTGGTTCGCAATTGGGAAAGTGGACCTTTCAGGAAAAACATATTTCAAATTAAAGTCCCCCTCTTCAGTATATTAAATGATTAAAATTGAGGTTATAAGTATATTATGTTTCAAATTAAAGTCCCCCTCTTCAGTATATTGTATGACCTTCGCGGCTCATTTAAATCAATAAAGAAAGTAATAGAAACAACTTAGAATAGCCGCCTTCTCTTTTTATCCAAAAAAACATAAAAAGTTTCCTTGTACTTCTTAAGGATTATTATTGCCTTTTTGCCTAATGCAACTTGTAAGTTCTTGATCTTTTCTTTATTTATGTATTTCACTGTGGTTGTTTTTTTAAATAAATTCACTCTCTTCATTTTCGAGATTAAATTATAAGTAATTCCAATATTGGCCTGGAGTGGCATCAATTGTTTGAGTTTGTAATACAATAAGAGACAATTTTTTTCGACAAGAAAACAACAAAATAGAATGTTTAGTGACGTAGTACTTAATTTCTTGGACAAATGATTTCTTTTTGTTGAACACTGATAAATTATATGTACTTTTTTAATTAATGAATTCATCCTTTTCTTTTCAAAAATTAAAAGAAAAGCAACACCTATACTTCAATTTATAAAGAATAAAACTCTTTCAAAGTAAATTTTGTTCATTCACAAAATTTAAACCAGTACACTTTCGCCATTTTAAATTATTTGTCCCTTTTATCTTTTATAAAAGTACCAAAATAAAGTTCATTCTTACTACATTTAATATTAAAACTATTCTGTCTTCTAATGGCAATAGACAATAATATGTCAAGTAACACATTTTTAAAAGATTTCGTTTCCTAAACAAGACAAAGATTAGGCCTCAGAGGAAATATATTATTCAAAAAGAAATAAAAACTTGACCATGTAAAAGTGCTGGACCACCCTGCTATTGATTGGCCAAGGATCTCTGTGATTTTAGGAATCTCCCACATCTCTACCTCTCAACTTTTAGTTTTACGTCATGTGGTTCCCTCTGCCGTAAATTAGCTAACTAGTGGTAAGGGTAGTTTATTAGGTATGTTTCGTTTTGGACAACGACCTAAAAAAAGAATGCACAAAAATTTGAATCAAATGCTAGACTGTTTAATTAATGTCTAAAAAGTTTCAAAAATTTTTGTCCGATCAATTTTAATGTAAATCTTAAAAATTCAACACTTGAACTGAAAATTATGTAGAACATGCAACAATAAAAAAAAAAAGCACATACTATTCTTTTAAAAATGAAGAATAAAAGAAAAGGTTATGATTATATTTAGTCGAGTAAAGATGACCTCTCAAAATAAAGCTCAAACATTTCCCATTGAATGTTTTCTTAGCTCTCTATATTAGCCAATGAGCTTGCCAGTTTGGATAAGGCGTCGATTCACTGAACTTGAAATACTGGCGATCTAAAAGTGCCAAAGGTGCCTAGCTGCTTCCCTTACCTGTTGGACATATGCAACCATTGCCTCATCCTTGGCATCATAGTCCTTATTAAGTTAACTGACCATTAGTTGTGAAGCTAAGAATGCCCATATAGAATTGGCACTTGCCACACAATATAGCTCTATACCTTCTATCAGGGCCTCGTACTATAATTCATTGTTACATGATTTCGACATGAACTTTAACGCGTGCTCCTGTCTTTCCTCTTAAGAGGTTTTTATGATCAATCTAGGTTCGTTGCCATCCTTAGTAGAGGACCCATTGAAAAAAAAGTTTTTTTGTGTGGTCCTGACAGGCAACGGTCGTACGTTCCCACAAGAGCTCTCTGGGAAGAAATCAGCCAACGGCTGTGTTTTTATGATTGGTTAAACCTCAAACTCGATCCCGAAGGGTAATAGTTCCTAACACCCATTTTAGCTTCCTCCTAAGAGATCCATCTTTTGGAGGACGTTCTTTGAGGGTTGGTATCTAAAGACTGTTACTTTGTGATCTTTAACACAAGGGTAGAAATTCTTCTTTCCCAACTCATGTGCAAGTAAATTTCTCAATGAGAAGATATCTAAGTTTAGCCCTAGCTAAGGTATGGCTCATGTAATATACCAAGACACAACGAGATATAGGAGCAATGGCTTGTTACGGGACGGGCTAGCTTTCATGAGGAAAGGAGTTAGGTATTCCTTTAGGGACTGACATGCCTCGTCAACTTCTTAGTTCCATTTAAAGTTTGCTTACTACTTGAGGATGCAAGAAAATAGCTGGCACTTGTCTAGGTTTGCCTCTATCCCATGTCATTGATCGTGAAGCCTAGGATTTCCAAACCTTATCATGAAAATGCACTTCTTGGGGTGTAACCTCATCCAATGACTTCGAAGTACCTTGAACTCCTCCTCTAGGTCATCCAAGTGTGTGGCATCTTACTTGCTTTCTCTATTTTGTCATCCCGATATACCTCTATGTTCTTACTAATAAGATGTGTGAAGGGCTTGTTGACCAATAGCTACTAGATCACCCTTGCGTTCTTCAAGTCGAACGACATCACTTTGTAGCGGTAATGTCCATGATCTATGAAAAAGGTCATATTCTCCTACTCCTCTAGATTCAAAGGGATTTGGTGATGACCCGAGAAGGCGTTCATAAAGTTCAGTGCCATGTAGCCCCCCATGGAGTCAACAAGTTTGTCAATCTTTGGAGAAGTAGCTGTCTGTAGGGCAGGTCTTATTGAGGTCGGTAAATAGATACACATCATCCAAGTTCTATTAGCAATTTTATAAGCACCACATTGAAAATCCACTCAGGATGCTAGCATTCCCTAATGAACCTAACCTCCAGCAACCGTTGTACCTCTTCAGTGGTTGTTAGGCAATGCTCGATCCCTAAGTTTATCCTTTTCTTGACGGTCGGTTGTAGGTGGGGTATATGTTCATTCAGTGCATTTAACCTTGGGACTAGGACAAACATCTTATTTGAGCTAAAAGCAAAAACATCCTTATATTCACACAAGCAAGTGATAAGGATTCCTATAGGTGGAGGCGATATGTCCTATTCTACTGTGACCCTCTGGTGTGTTTGGCTGTCCTCTAGAGGTTTGGATTCCATATCGTTGACATCTTCAAGATGGGGCTTATCCTGATACTCTGTTGTCATTTCACATATAGTCAATGACTTAGTGGTGACTGGGAGCCCAGCTCGAGGCTTCTTCACTTAGGCACCCTCCGTTTTCAACTAGTACCTTAATATTGACCTAGTAGCACTCCATAGCTGTGCTCTAGTCACCATATAATTTCCCAATGCTTCCTTTATGCAACTTATACTGGAGCTGCAGCAGATGAGGGATACCATAACTTTGATTCATTTAATATTGGCTTTCTAATGATCAGATCATAAATAGTAGGGATGTCTACCACCAGGAAGTCCATCTCTAGGTTTCGCATCTCATCCTAAATGGTAGCTTGATCATGCCAACTAGATTGACAGTTCGCCCCCTAAGTCCTAAGATAGGGTCTACAAGGGCCATGAGGTCACGCGCCAAGTATTTGACCTGCCTCAGGCATTCCTAGATTATGATGTTCGCTGAGCTCCCTGTATTGACTAGAATTCTTAGTATGAGGGCATTAGCTACCTTTAGCTCCATGATGAGTGATTCATCCTAGAGAGTGATGACTCCCCTATAATCTGCCTTATTGAACATCATCGTTGGTATGTTAATGGGTACTCTATGCTCGACAATCATTACCTATTGGGTGACACGAAACTGAGCCTTCCACATCACCTGGGGGACACTTTCAATGTATCCTCCAAGAATTACAGCCATCACTTTCATGGAGCATTCCTGTTTGGAGGGCTTTTCTTGGGTTGGCCCCTTGCCCTTCGGGAAGCCCTTAGAGCCTCATCGGAGGAAGCAATAAATCCAACCGTTGTCCACGAGCTCATGGAGGGCCTTCTTTAGTTCCCAGCATGCCGACATAGTATGAATATTTTACTCATGGAACTCGTAATATTTGACAACAGTGCATGGCTTGTGCAGCGTGGACATCGGTTGTGGCTTTTTCAGCATAAGGTGCCCCTTAATGTCCATCATGACACTCCTGGGTCCCCATTGAAGCATTGATCATGAGCATCATTCTTTGCTTTCCTATCGGGCCTATGTTGAACTCTTTCCTCAGGCCCTTTTCATCCTTGGCCATCCTTGGCTCGATATAAAACTCGGTAGCTTTGATGAAGCTCAAAGCCCTTTCCTAGGGCTTCTGCAATGGTAGTTTCTTTTTGTTCTACAATGAGAACTTAAATTACCTCTTCCTAAAGCCATAGGGAAACACGATGTAGGCCAGACACTTTCCAAGATTTGGTATGAGCACAGCTTCCTAGTGGAACCTCTTCACAAATTTGGCCAGTAGCTCATAATTGGCTTGATCTTTTAGAGATGAATGCTCGTTCTTATTTTTTTTTATGGCTTGCAACGAATTACTGTTGAGTTAAAAATACCGCAAGTGCACGGTGTAGGTGTAGCTAGCACACGGCAAGTACGGGTCGTATTCCACAGGGAACTTGGTTCCAATTACTAGAACTAATTAGATTACTCAATCTAGGCGATCACAATTATTAATTGAGAATTAAACTAAGGGAAATTCTAATGACTAACTAATGAAATAAGCAGCAGAATGGAAAATACTTAGGTTGAAATTAATAGCACGACTATGCCAGTCAATCAATTATTAACCTCGCCAAACAAACCCAAGCATGCATTACGAGTGGATAGATTTTCAGTTAAGCCTATCTCCTCCCTCTCTCAAGGGTCGAAGACTAATCGTACAACTATAGTCACCTATTCTCATGGGACTAAAAGTCAAAGGATTACAACATTTACAATCTCAAATCCCAATTAGAATCTTAATTATTTTTATATTAAAACTTTAATTGTCTACTAAGCTGCACTAAGTAAAGGTTTCGTCTCTCAACGTTCCCCTAAACTCTAGCAAAAATGGATGAATACTCTTTCAAGCATTTCATCGAGCATGTGGCGTGCATAGTAGAAATTGCAAACAAACAAGGGGAAAGTAAGGACTAAGACTAATCCATGATTCAACAATACATAGATGGCATTAATCCCAACCCAAGTTGGGAGATTTAGCCTACAATTATCTTTTCAACAACAACAACAATATTCAATTCAATAATCATGACAAACCTCAAAATAATCAAGAACAAGAGAGGAGAGAGAATTAAGAACTTGAAATTGATTGAATGAACTCAAGGTAGCATAAACTTCAATCCAATAGTGAAATCAAAAGTGAAAATAGAACTCTCTAGTGAAATCTAAAAATTACCTAAGAAAACATCTGTGAAGAGAAAACTGAATGAAAACTGAATGAGCACCAAAATAACCTCGAAGGACAATTTAAGTCACAACACAGAACGGGGGTGGCACGGTCGTGCCCCGAGGCATGGTGACACTGTGCCAAACCTCTGGCAGAAACCACCCAAAACCGCACAAGTGGCACGGGTGTGCCACTTGGCATGGTCGTGCCACATGCCACGGCCAAGCCGTTCCATTTGGCTACCTCGGCCTCTTGTGCCGGTTTTAGTGGCCCGGTTGTGCTACATGTGTTCGATCCCGTGGGACTTCCGTGCAATGCTTTTTCACGGCTTTACTCGCCTCCTTGGCATTCCTTTTTGCTAAATGTCGTTTATCTTTCCATTTCTTCGATAAAATCCCTGAAAATATAGGAAGATGCTATATGAGTAAAAAGTATGCTAAAAGAGGCGGATTTGACCTTTTCTTAACACGATCGAACGTGAAAACGCTGGAAAAAAGGAGTCAAATAGGAGCTAAAAATGGGATAAAATAGAGGTTCATCAATTACCTCATGAAGTGGTCACATGGCTCCCAGAAGCATGTAATACCCCTTGGTGCAAGTTTGCTAAACCAGTCCTGAGCAACTCCTTCAAGATCGCATGGCAGTACCTATCATAGGCCATGTCATCCACATTATGAACTTACGTCTGAGCCTTATATACTCCTAAGTGCTCTTCAAGATCTATTGTTCTGTGACACAGCTCCAAATTCTATGCCTTGACGTTCCTCCACCACATCTATGATTTCTCGATAGAATGAGGTTGAAAATGACAACACACTAGGTTAAATGCTTGTTCTGGAAATTTGGATTGGAGGGGATACCTGCACCCAACTTCACCTATGTAAAGGCTCCTCAGTCATATTTTGTCCTTGTGTATGGTCCGCTGAGCTTATCCTAGACATCCATGGTTCTATTTTAGACCGTTCCTACTATAAGGTATGGGACTCCAACTCCACTCCCTTGTCACCAAATGATCAGGGGTTCTATCCCTTTCCCGGGGAGTAGGCATCCATCAATCGATCCTGTCTTTGAGGCTGGGACATGCGTACGAGGTAGAGGTCGATTGCGAGAGTGCCACATTCTCATTAGCCTTCTATAAGGCTGGCCCGACCTGTATGATCTATTTGACATCTGCTTCAGTCGTCTGTTCTATGTGAACTCCAAGAGGGTATTCACTAGCCGACGACCAAACATAGTCACGGGTTGGCGTCCAAGGGCGACTGGTTCTAGTCCACGAGAGGCTCAAGGCCTAGAGTGGGCGTAAAGTCGAATGCATGAAAAGAACGTGCGATGCTCACTCCCTCCATAATCTTCTTGACTTGCTTGCTAACTTGCTATAATAAGGTGTCGGTTTTTGATGTTATGAAGTTTTTGAGCGCGTTCATGGTAAAATAGAATTCCTGATCGAGCGGCCTTTGCCTAACAAATTTTGAGCTTGTAATGTACCTTTTTAGACCTCAGCAGGGTCCATCATGGATACAGGGCGGGTTTAGTTGTACCCTCACCCATACCCATTTTCAAAATTAATACCCATATCCATACTCATAACCGTCGGGTGTTGTAAAGCTATACCCATATACATACCTATTGGATATAGTGGGTATCCGGATTTTATTCATGTACATATAGATAAAAACAAATTAAACCCACTTGGTACCCATATTCGACATCAAATAACCAATATATCAAGTTAACCCAAAGTTTCAAACAACATATCATATCACATCGAATACAAATAACAGTTTGCCAATTAAAGCAATAAATAAGCACTTGACAATTATAGTTTTTAACAAAATATCTCACTGAAGTCTTGAATACCATACGACTCAAAGTAACTACTAAAATATCCAAGTATAAGCAACAAATTAGAACTTTACACAAATGGGTACTGATTTTATATAGGGCAAATATGGGGCAGGCATTAATAAAACGGGTACGGGATGGGTATGGGGTATGTCAGACCCATGCCCATACCCATTTTAACAATATCCGCTCCATACCCATTTTTTTTCCATTTTCACCACCCATACCTATACCCATTGGGGTGGATTTTGCGGATTCTAAGTGGGTATGGGTTTTTTGCCCAGACCTACTCTTAGCTTTAGCTCGAGCTGTAGTGCTCGTCACTATCGTTCACGACTAGTCCACTACTTTTCTCACAGATAGTGTAATTAATTTCGAATGAAACTTCTTTTGATGAGGTGGCAAGAGAATGGGGTTACGCAGTGGCAGCGACTCCGCTCTGGGCCCTCCTTGACTCTTTACCCTACAACAAAGATGATCTACAGGTTTTGTGCCCGAAGAATGCCCCTCTAATGCTCAAGTTAGAATCTCAAAGGATAAAGGAAAATGACTAAGAAAGAAGAATAAAGATAGGATCTCTGAAAAGGTGTTACTGGTACTCTGACAGGAAGAGGAGAGCTTCTCCATTAGGTCTTGGGATTGGTGAAGCCATCAATATCCCCTTCTCAAATGAGACTGGTGTTTATTTATGGAGGCCTTACTAGGGGTAAAATGGTAATTTTGATAGCTTTTGGTCAGTTGGGCTAGACTCCTTCCCACCCAAATGCACTTAAAGTTCCTTTGGGCTGGTGATGCTTCCAATTCATCCAAGTGTCCAGGAAGGAGGGCCTAGCCTTGGAGTGTTTTTTTTTTTTTTTTTTTGGGGTTCCTTATCTAAATCAAAGGTATAAAGATATACATTCATCATTTTTGTCTCTCGTCCTCTTAGGTATTCTCTGGGGGCTTTCACTAGAATTGCAAATTCGAAAGATTTTCATGTGGATTGTGGAATATTTTAAAACTAAATTGACATAAGCCATCATGTTGATTCAAAGTTATGCTTGATGACTACTCTTTTCAACTTTATTTTGCTAAATTTCTATGAAGTGGACTTATCTAAATTTAGCTAAACTTAATTATTTCTTTAGAATTGAACTATTTTTTGCTGAACTAAACTGTGTTTACTGAATTTTGAACTTTGTTATGATGAACAGCTAACTAAATTTAGTTTTGCTAAATTGAAATAGCTACAAAGTGCTTTAAGTCAACAACTCAACTTCCCCCTCTTAGAAAAAGTTTCATTGTGGTAAAAGAGGTTTTTTAAACTTAAAAAAAAAAACTATTTGCCAAACAAGGACATTATTAATTTGAATGCGTGTTTTCAAGTAATTCATCCTAAATACACTAATATGGCATAATTAGATGAAAAATGTGAGGGTTTTTGGAACACAATAATCTAAACTTAGAATTGGCGGTGGTGAAAATTTAAGGTTGTTAGAATCGAGATTCTAGTTAAAATTTATGAAGGGTCCTAGAATTAGGATCGTAGAATCGGACCGAGGATTGTAAGATTCTAATATTTGTTTGGAATAGTAAAAATTGTTTTCATGAGAACAAAAACTTTAATAAATACCCACAAAGATTATAGAAATTCAATTTTAACTATATTTTGTGGGCAATTTTGTTGCAAAACATATATCGTTGGAGTGATTTCTCGACTATAATTAAGTATGACATTTTGTGAATTTATTTATGATTGTGGATTGGATCATACTAAGATCTTAGAATTGTTTTATGATCCTACTTTACATTTTTTGAACTAAATTAGGACCACAACATCCTAGTTAATTCAAGATTCTAGTAGGAGTAGGGTCGATGGAGGTTTTTGGATCGTAAGATCTGGATTGAGAGTTTAATAACCTTTGGTGACAAACTAATAGCTAAACCTTAAGATATAGCCCAAATGCTCCAAACTTTGAAGATATTTATTTTCAGCAGTACAAGGCCATTTTGAATTATATTACCTCAAAAATAAAATAAACATATGAAATTCAAAGTGGCTGTATTCATTTTGAAATTCAAATTTCTTGAAAGATAAAATATAAAATGAGTCTTTGACGATAAAAAATAAATACCCTCAAAGTTTAGACCACTAGAAGCTATTTCTTAAGATTGGATTATTGATTTCCATCATCCAAAAGTTCAGATAATTATATTCCAGAAAATCGTAAGTATCACTATAAAAATATGTCCATATATTTCAGTATACTTTTTGTTCGTGTAAACCTTTCTTTTTAAAGTATATGAAGCAAATATTCCAATTTAGGTATAATCGAGGACAAATAGCCACAAAAGGTTGAATTTACCATTAATACTGCTTTGATGTGGTCCGGTCCAAGGTAAGCTCGAAAGAGAAGCAATGTTCATGCCGGAGCTGTAGAAGAACATCAATGGTATCCTCATCATTATCATCTCTAGGCCTATTGGGATCAAGGTGATCATCAATGATTTCATCATAAAATTCATCCATTTTCTTAAACACCTTCTCTAGCCGGGATGACAGTCTGGTTAGTTTATCAAGCCAGCTTCCTATGAAAAGGAAATAATCTGTGAAGAAAGGAGCTGCTACCATGATCTGAACTTCATTCAGGACCACATGAAATCTACTCCTCTCAACACCCTCATCGTCATATCCGCATGTATTGCATTGGGAACAATAAAGACTTAATACATATGGTTTTGCTATGGTCAATTGGTTAAGAAAATAGATGTATATTTGCAATTTGAAACTCTGGGGTGTCCTAACATTTGTGGAAATAATTTTTAAAGGATAACTTTTTTAGAATGTATTCTCAAATACATACTAGTTTAGAGAAACTATTAGTAAAGGTCAATATTCTACAAAACAGTTATTTTTAAAAGTTTTTTCTTTCAAATCCGACCCTCAACCTTTTGAACTTTCTATTTTTTGGCCTAAATGGGGTTAGAAGTGTAATGTGACACCCCGAATTTCTAATTCTTTTTCTTTATTCCTATTATTGATCTATGTGGCAGCGAAAGCCTATGCAGGGTGTTACCGCCATATTTCCTTCTTGGAAATACCAGGCTGAGTATGAGGGACCAACCAAGAATAAAGAGTTAGAAATTCGGGGTGTTACAAAGTAGTATAAGATCCGACCCGCGACTGTGAGCTGTGCCAGTAGATGGAGAGCCCATGGACAGTGACCTAGCGGGGCAAAGGTACTGGGTGTGGACCGCCGGTCGAGAGGACTCGTAAGTCGGTCGCTTAGTAAGGCACAACGAGGATGTTGTGCGCTTCAAGTGGGGGGTAATTGTAACACCTCAAGTGTGGTTTAAAAGAATCGAAGTGATTACTTATATCACCAAAGGTACACCTTTCTTTTCGGGAAGCCCACTCTTAAGAACTCCACAGTTAAGCGTGCTTGTTGGGCAGCAATCTTGGGATGGGTGACCTCTTGGGAATTTTCCTAGGTTGCGTTTGAGCGAGGACGAAGTACGTCGAAAAGGCTTGTAGTGATTTATGAGGCTAGTCGACGATCCTTAAAGTTGTTACTGGTAAGGCCCGCGACCGGGAGGAATCGGGGCATTACATGTACTCAAACTTTTGGATTTTTTATAAAACTAAGCTTATATTTTCGTTTGGACCTCTTATAATGACTTTACTTACATTAGTTATCACAATCTACTACTTATATGTGTTAAGTTTAAATCTTATCGCAAGTACACGGTGCCAATCGTAATTCACAATGGTAAGTACAGGTCGTATTTCACAAGAAACTTGGTTCTAGTAACCAGACTGACTTTAACACTCAATTCAGGCAGCAACTGATTTAGGTTTATAAAACTGAATGCTACTAAGTTGTGTGATTCAACAATAACAAAGATCCTAGATTGGGGGTTCGCCACACTATTATGCTCCTTGGGTTGTGCACTAGATCATATGAATCTACCCATGCAGCCTACTGAAATGGAATGATTACAAGTAGGAATATATCTACGCCTACTTTCAAAGGTCGTTAGACTAACTAAGCAATCTTAGTTATCTATTTTCATGAAATTAGAGTTAACAACACCACAGGATTGAGTAACCCATAATTTCCAATTAAAACCCTAAATATTCTCATGTTAAGGTATCGATTGCTCGCAAAGTAGCTCTAAGCCGAAGATTTAACTTTCATTAATCTCTTGAACCCAAATTAAGAATATGAATACATCCCTCTCAGGCAATTCATCGAGCACATGGCATACTAAGCAAGAATTCAAGCACAACCATGGGTTTGCATTCGTAAAACCTAGAACATAGTCCCAAGTCGCATAATAGGAGCTAATCCCAATCTAAGATAGAAAATTTAGTCGCTAAACATTATAACAACCACAATCACAAATAAAGAACTGAAGAACATGTTTAAAAAAACAAACTTTGATGAAAATCGCAAAGAGGGAAGAGAAATGTACTTCAATGAATTGCAATTCACAATTCACAATTAGAACGAGGAATTCAAACTCTCAAATGAAGTCTAAATTAATATGTAAAGATTGAGCAAGAAAACCTCACAATCGCCTTCTTAGTGCTCTCTCCAATAAAAACCCCAGATAACCGTCTAACTGTCCCGAAAAAAGAATTAAGTCGTGATTAATCAGGGGATGCATGACCGTGCACAAACGCATGGCCAGCCATGCACCTATGCAGGATTGCTTCTGCCTCTAGCGCATGGCCATGCTTGATCTGCACACCTGGCCGTGCACTTTTCTGACTTTAATTCCAACTTGCATGGCCATGCTTACATGTATGGCTGGCCATGCAAGAGCCTTCTCTTTAATTCTTCAAGCCTTCGACCCTTCTAATTGATCCTCGAACGTCGTTCCTTCTCGTAACATTGCTCCTCGCTCACTTTTGATCCGATAATTGCTGAAATTCTTTCATTTGGGACCAACATACCTACGAGGAAGGAGAATTGATCCAAGTAAGATAACTGTGAGCAAAAACAAGCAACTCTTACCAAATCTTCGACCAATTCTAGGAAATATGTGGAAGGAGTTAGTGAAATCAGAGGGTCAAAACAGTAAAAATAGAGGTTCATCGATATCATAAAAATTATATTTTCTGTGATTAACGACCCACCATACTTAGCAAAATAATTAAAATTTAGTTAGAGACTTTTGATCATTACCTGAACTTAGTCGGCATTGAACTCTAGCGTTTCTCTAGCTTCCACTTTACAGTGATTACTAATCTGAATTACACATTTCTTAGATTAGGCACAGCATAAATCCGTTTCGTTTCTTGCTTCCGACTATAGTCACTAATTAAGTTTTTTTTTTTATGTTCAAGCATAGTGAGACTTTAATCAAGAAATTATAATATTTAAGACACACTGTTCGATTGAATAATATTCCCTACTGGGAAACTTCCTTTATTGAAAGTTTGAAAGTGGAAATATTACAATGAAAAGATTGAAGAGCGATTTAAGCTACGATCATCAGAGATATTTGCTCATAGAGAAATGGAGATATCCGACATCTATTTTGATCAAGTATACTTAAATGATCGAGTCCCTTCTTAATACTCCGCATTTCTTTTTTTAGAGGATATGGAATATATAGGATACCCTAACGGTTACAATACTGTTCATCAAAAGATCATGTAATTTTATACTTCTAAACCTATAATTTTCGCTCAAAATAATTATTATTTTAGAAATTTTATTTGGATTTTGTTTATTTTTGCAGAAAAATCAAAAAAAATTGAAGAAAGTGATAAATTATGCCGAGAAGAGAAGTTGAAATTACAATCCAACAAAAATACAATCCAACCCATCTCATATTTTTTTCTTTTACTATCATAAAATAAATTTTAAAAAATCGAAATTTCCCACCCCTCCACCCAATCACGTGCTCCCCCTTCTTTTATTTTCTCTCTCCTCCTACATAAATCAGAAAGCTCATCTTCATCTCCTTCTTTTTCTCACCTAGCTCCATCAAACTCCATCACCACGATTGATATCAACGGCTTGAACGGTTGGAGCAAATCTCTTGAAGACCTAGTCATCACCTTCATTCTCGCTGAATTTGACTGATCAAGCGAAACAAGACGGATCCATAGCAAGATAAATGAAGCCTTCACCAATTTTCAAGAATGGGACCTTGGCAAGTTCATGTATAAATAGGGGTGGAATGAGAGGGAGAGAAGATATTAGAATAGCCACAATCAATTGTTATATAGTTTCCTATTTGTTCCCATTCCTCTGTTTCAGATTTTAATAATTCTTGGGCTCTCCTCCATTGTTGATTCAACAGCTTGGGAATTCGTTGTTGAGCTTGAAACTACTTGAATAATAATTCTCTTCTCTCTCCATTTTTGTCCCTTTACTGAGAATTTGACTGTCAGTTGAATTAATTTACAGAATTTTGATTTAGTTTCAGTCATTTTGGTTGCTCTGTTCTCCATTGGCTACTCTCTTTTCATTTGTTTGATAGTCATCCTGGAGCCTTCTCTTCTCGACCTTTGTTTAAAATTAATTTAGTTTAGTTTATTTTGTTTTGTTTTTCCCTTCTTGTTTTGTTCGATGCCGTTTTTGTTCTTTGGGAAAATTACTATAGAGTGTTGATTTACTTTTAATATTACTCAAAGAATACCCTTTAACTTGAAAGTGTTATTTTAAGCAGACAAAGGCGTCAAGCTGTTTTGTGCTGGCAACATCTCTGTCCTTGTTATTTTCCTGTTGTGCCCTTATGGTGAGAAGAAGACCAAGTGGGACTAGTAAGGACTGTGCTCACTCTGCAAAACATGCCCAACTTCAGCTCTTTCTCTCTCTCTCTCTCAATCTCTTTCTCTGTCTACCTCTCTTTCTCTATCAACCTCTCTATGTACCAAACTTAGTAATGGGTGGCTAAGTTTGTGGCGTGGACACCTACCCGAGTTGGTCAGGAGGTTGGTCAGGAGGTGAGAGAATGGAAGGGTTTGTCTGATGCCATTGGAGGGAAATAATCATGGACCAAGAAGCAGCAAAGAAGCGATAAGTATTTTCCAGTTCAAATAAGTTGTCTGTTGAATTGAAGCTAGGGGTTGGCAGTCTCAGTAACTAAGTGTGTAGATTTGTATGTGCTTGGCATGTTGGTAGTCAATTTTAGTAAGTGAGGAAGAGTGTTCACTGTTGTGGGTGAAGTTAGAGGGGTTGGAACCTTATATGTGTTTGTTGTATTGAGTTGTAGTCAGTTAATGTAATGAAATGTTACATGATGTAAGTAGGTAAAGGTTGTGGGGTGTTAACATCTGGGTGAGTCAATATGTCAGAAGTAAATGAGGGAGGTATATCCCAGGATAACAGTAGGTGTCATCCTGGGATGACATTGTTATGTATGAAGGATAGTTGTAGGCAGAATGTAAGATGGTAACCGGTGAAGGTATGGATATGTTGAAGAGGGTAGTGGTGAAATGTAGGGCAACAAATGCATGTGTAAATGTGGGAAATACGCTGTCATTATTGAGAAGTATAGTTGGTGACACTTGATTGTTGTGTGCAGGTGGCGTCGTCGAATTTATGAAGCAGTTCAAGTTGGGTACAAGCAGTAATGATGATGCAAAGCAATTCAATGGGGGACATAGTTGTGCATATGAGAGAGATTGCTGTGTATGTCTATTGGGGTGGGGTGTTGGATGATGGGGTGAATAGGTTAATGACATATGTGGGTGGGAGGAATGCATGTATATGGATTTCACCGAGCATGGGAGTTGGTGACGTCTTGAAGTTGTTAGAGAGAGAGAGATAAGGGAGAGTTTAAGAGGGCGGCATGTGTGGCATAGTTTGAAATTTAACCGGAGAATGTTAATGGCACTGAAGAAAGATGAGGATGTTGTCAAGTTAGTCAGAGGCAACGATGGGCATGCATACGTTTATATTACGGGGAAGGATGGCCCCCGTGCTGGTCCAGTAGGGGAATATCAGCAAGTAGAAGTTGGTGGTAGGGGTGCGTCAGTGGCAGGTGTGAGAGGTGTGGGGGCAAGTGGGGGCGGGGGGATGACGAACGACGGAATGGTGGTGGTGTTCCCTGTGTGCGGAGTGGTGCAAGGTAAATTCTGTGATATGTGAATTCATTTGAGATTAACTGTGATATGATGTCCACATAGGATTAGGGTATTTTAATATTGTTATGGATGGATTAATATGATATGTATGTAGGGCTGATGGGTCCGGGGGATCGAAGGAGGCCGCAACAGCAGGGGGGAATGAGGTGGGAAGAGTGGCACAAGTGAATGTCATACCAGATGATGTTTTCACTAACTCGGACTCAGCGTCTAAGTCCGATCAAGATGAGGAAAGAGTCGTATGGGTGCGATCTGGAGTGGAAGCGGAGGCGCACTAAAGGAGGAGCTCAATTTGGAAGAATGTCATAAAGGGAAAAGAGCAGTTGTTCTCTTCTGCCGATGCATTCAGGTGTACGATATGGAAGTACTCGATAGGAAACAGATTTGAGTATGTGTTTGAACGGAACTGCCTGCAACGAATTGTAGTTAGGTGTACTGTAGAAGGATGTCCTTTTTACATGTACGTTAGGGGCCACCGGAAGATGGATGGAATGATTGTGAAGGACTTTACAGGGGAGCATGTGCATAGTGTTAGTGTGCAATGTCAAATGGGGAGCTGGGATCGTAGAAGGATGAGGGCGAAGCTACTGGCGCGAGTGATTGATGGTAAGGTTCGACTGTCTATGGATTACTCACCGACTGATCTGACGAAGGACTTAGAGCTAGAGTTGGGAATGAAAATGACATACATGCAAGCGTGGAGGGCGCGGGAGTACATGCGTATGCTTGTGATGGGAAGGCCGGAGGATCACTACAAGGTGTTGCCATGGATGTGTGCAGCAATTGTGAGAGCCAATCCTGATTCCAGAGCATTCTGTGAGGTAGAAGGTAGTAGGTTCAAACGGATGTATGTCGCATATAGGGCGTCACCGAATGGGTTCATATTGGGATGTCGGAAGATGTTGTTTGTGGATGGCACACATCTAAGTGGGCCGTACGAGGGGACGTTGATGGCCGTAACTGCGTTGGATGCTGATAACCATCTGTTTGATGTAGCATACGTGGTTGTTGCAGGGGAGAACAAAGAGGACTGGTTGTGGTTTTTGACAGTCGTGCATGAGTGCATAGGAGGCCTGAAGCCTGTGATAATATCTGATAGGAATGAGGAAGTTCTGTATGCAGTGGCTAAAGTGTTTGGAGTGGAGAACCACTCCTACTGTGTTCGACATTTGAGGGAAAATTTTTTGGGAAGAGCAGCTAAACTTGGCATCAGGAGGGACGCATCGAAGGATCTACTGAAGGAAATGTTCAATCGGGAGGCATATGCTCCAATGGCGGCCAAGTATGAGTTGGCCTTAGCTGAGCTAAGGAAGTACAAGCGGGAGTTGGTGTGCTGGGTGGAGGAGAATGAACCAGAGCGGTGGGTGCACTCGAAGTTCTTGAAGGAAAGGTGGGGAAAACTAAACAATAACCCCATAGAAAGTTGGAACAATTGGATGTGTGTGCTGTGACAGGTGTCCATCCCGAGCCTCATGAGTGGGCATCTGCAGAAGTTGGGGTGTAAGATGGACAACCGCAAGGTTGGTGTTGACAAGTGGAAGAATGGTGCGGGTGAAAGGACAAAGAAGAAGCTCAAGAAAACTTGTGACAAGATGGGGTCCGTTGTTGAGGTGCAGCGGTTCAACCGTAGCATTGGGGAGTACAGTGTGCGGTTAACAAATGACCGCTGCTTGGTTGTGAGACTAAGAGACGGGACATGTAGTTGCAAGTGGTGGCAGCTTTGTGGCCTTCCGTGCGTGCATGTCATGGCTGTCATTGAGCGAGAGAAGTTGTACGTGGATGACTATGTCAACCCATGTTACAAGGCCCATACACAGAGGACTATTTATATGAATGCAATACATCCGATGGAGACACATGATACAGGACTTGTTGATGGTGATACAGGGCTCGTCGTTGGAGGCGATGACCTAGATGAAGACTTCAACAGGTGCATACTGCCACCTAAGAATCCATGGGGAGCAAGGAGGCCAAAAAAGAGAAGGGTTGAATCTCAAACGCAAGGGTTAAAACCTCGTAGGTGTTCTAAATGTGGTGACATTGGGCACTATAAGAACACTTGCCACAACCCGCGTGCGGATGTCGATGCTGATTACCCCGGTGATGTCGTCGCGGTGGAGGGTTTGTTCAGTGGCAACTACCCACATTGAGTTGCCACTGCTAAATGTAGGTCTCGGTAACAGCTGAGGTGTTCATGTGCACTTATCAGTGCCACACAGCACAATACTTACGTTCCGAGATTCAGTTGTTTGACTACGATGCACTGTGCTTTTGGAAAAGGTTGACAGCTATACATGTAATCGTATCCATGTCATTCACATGTAATGTTTCTGCTGTTAAAGTTGATGGTTATGTATGTATGTATGTATAACATGTAATGGTAGTCATCTTGTTTGACAATGTTGTGGTTGCATTTGCTGAATGTGTATGGGAGGATATGTTGATGGTGTGCCATGTGCGGCTGCCGTTGCAGTGGGCCCTAATGTCTTCCGCTGTGTAATTTATACACATTGTATGTGTCTTCTGGTTGTAGGCAGTAGGTAATTTGGGGACTGACTGTGCTAACCCAACTTACTATGTTGCACAACCCGGGATGACATTTGGTTTAGGCGCGGATGGACACTGCAATGATCCCGGGGAAACTACTACTCCCAACCTCCCATTATTAAATGTCGTTGTGTGGCTGCAAAAGTGAAACGATGATTATCTCAGATGGTGGTTGGATTGTATGCCATTGTGGACCACGCATGTGTGAAATCCCTTGCATGTTATTTATTGCATCCTTTAATGCACCCCATATTGCAAGTGCAGTTACAGGTTTTGCACTTTCGCTTTAATTAATAATATGGGGGGAAGGTTAGTGGGCCTCATACGTTGTACTATATGTTGTTCAGGAGAAAGTGTTAATGGGGTGGGATTTACTTAGTATTTAATGATCATAACCATTGCCCATGCAATCAATTCTTCAGTTGATCACTTTCTCTATTTAACTCTACATTGTATGGTAACAATCCCATTCCCCTGCTTAGTAGTGTAAATTACAATCTCCCCCTCCCAACTGGGAAACTGGGACTCACTAGTACAGAGTGGTCCACAGGCTGCAGCTGTGAGAGGTCTCACAGTAGTAGTTCTTTCCGAGTGCAATATGACGTATCACTGTGACTGTCAGCTAGAGGCCAAAATTGTGGAGCACCATGACAACTACCGTAGAAGATACGCTTGTTGTCCTAAGCAGGTAAGGTGTTTTGTTTGTGTTCAGGTTCAACTATATATCCTACTGCATACTGTGAACATCTGTGATACTTGTCATGGTCTTATCTTCTACTCATCTGCTCACACCACTTCAATTTTTTTTTCTTTGTCACCAGGATGACTATGCATGTGGCTACTTTGAAGAAGTAGACCCTCAATACCCCAGTAGGGCCATGGAAGTTATTGATGACTTGGTCGCAGAGATGAGGGAGGCACGCGATGTGCTGATTGAGGAACGAAACAATCAGTACTGGATAGAAGAGGAGGACAGAGTTGTCGAGGAGGGAATGAGGGCAGAGCTTGATGACCTGAAGGGCATTGTTAGGGTGGCTTTTGCAGCTATTGTGGTGCTTGTTGCAGCTCTGCTTGTGATGTGGTCCTTTTAAGTTACGACATGTGTCCACCGCTGTGCTTTTTGGAAATACCATAGTGCGTCGTACCATATTTGGTCAGGCCCCTGGCCAATTATTGGACTTACTTTTTTGTGTGCAGACGTGCGTGTGCTGACTGTGGTGCGCGTAGTACTCCTTAAGTTGGGAACGGTTTGTGGTATTGTCGATTGTGTTGGTGTTTACCGTGAAATCTTCCGATCTTGTTTGCTTCTTTGTACTTTCCGTTTAGAATGTTATATATCAGATAATGTCTATAATTGTACATATGTATACGGTGACCACTATACATATACATATATATGTATGTACATATATGTATATATGAGCCCAACACGACTGACATCCCCCCAACGGTTCTATGTAAACCCGAGTTAGGTACCGCATAAGTCAGGGCTAGTGCACCAAAGGATGCACATGAAATCGGTCCCTCCAAAGCTGTGCATATATATATATATATATATATATATATATATATATATATATATATATATATATATGATATATATACATACATGTACAGATAAATATATGCATATATGTGTGTCGTACCCACGTACATGTGCGTATATACCTTTATATATATCCCTATCTATATTTCTATATACTAGCATACATATATATGTATATATATATGTGTGCGTGTGTGTGTGTGTGTGTGTGTGTGTGTGTGTGCAATATAACTATATATGTGTAACTACGCATATATAACTACACATGTAAATATGCACTCTACGCGAATGTCATCCCCTAAACCGGACTACGTAAACCCGAGTTATTCTCCCAATATATAGCGGTTCGTCCAAGATATGAGACCCCTTCTATTGCTATATCTATATATGTATGTATGTATGTATGTATGTGTATATATATACACACACACACACACACACACACACACACATATACATATATATCATATATATATATATATATATATATATATATATATATGTACATACACATATGTATACATATATATATATATATATATACACACACACACACACTTATGTATGTATATACGTATATGTACATATACATAAGTACACATGTATGTGTATATATATATATACACACACACACACACACACACACATACATATATATATATATATGCCGTATTGTGATGTTATCCTAAACGTTGTGTTGTGTTAAGCTGGGCTAGCCACGCCAAATGTTAGGGCACCAAATCATCAACGTGAAATTGACTCACATATATATATGCCTTATAGTGATGTTATCCTATATGTAGTGTGGTCTTAACCCGGGTTATCGAAGGCAAATGTTAGGGTTAGCTATCCGAACCATGAACGTGAAATGGACTCGGACACAGACAGATGTACATATATATATGGCGTATAATGTTGCTATCCTACATGTTGTGCCGTGTTAACCCGGGTTATCGGTGCCAAATGTTAGGGTTAGCTAACCAAAGCATGAATGTGAAATGGACTCACACACAGAAAGATATACACACACACACACACACACACACACACACACACACACACACATGCACACACACACACACACACATATATATATACATATACATAAATGCTGTATAGGGATGTTTTCCTGCATGTTGTTCTAGGTGAACTCGGGATAGGTACGTCATAGTTTGGGGTTACCGGATCAGAGGATGCACATCCCACGGACAAATATATATGTATATATGTGTGTGTGTGTATATATATATATATATATATATATATATATATATACATATATATATATATATATATATATATATATATATATATATATATATATATATATATAAACATATATATGTACGCATACGTGTAAGTCCATCGGCCATGATGGCCACATGCATTTCATATGTTGGTGGGCCACCATTATGTGCACACCCTCAACGTGACATTAAAGGCTTCCACCTGATGGCAGAGTTGATTTGATTGTTGGGTGCCACCTGTCCATGATGTTTGGCGGGAAGGACTTTCCAGCCGAGGGAAATCTCTCGACTTCTGCGTTGGGAATACCAGGGTAGTACCTGCATCTGCAATGATGAGGCTCGTATTTATTGCCAATTCCATAGCCCCCTCATAGTGCATCAATTGATTGCAGCTATTTTGGACTGCAACCCCAATTAACGTCAGGCAACCACCCCCCCAAAATTAGGTGAAACCTTTAATGGCTCATAATATGGGTATTCTGGCAGACGTGGATGGCATCTTGTGCACCTGTGGCAACAGAGTGGACGTAATTCCAGCTAACGGGGATCGTTTTCGTCGGCACACTATCTGCCATCAGGTAATACTGTACTACTCTTTGTCCGTATCATACAAGCTAAGTACACCGACTTCCTTCATGTTTCCATCTGCCCCCTGTCCCCCGTAACAGTGTTATGGTTCACTCTGTCACCACCACTGACGTACGGCGTTCGGGATGTGTTTTCTGTCAGTGAAAATGCTCTCATTTTCAATGGGTTGATCATCCACTGACACGGGCAGAGAAGGTCAGCGTCCTCGATGTGGAAAGGGAGAACCAGAAGCTTAAGGCGATCGTCCTTTCCAAACAGGCAATGCCACAAGTGGCCCAATCACAACAACAACAAAAATCGACGGCAGAAGCTGCCATCGTACAACTTATGCACGCAGTCCTCACTATGACCATGTTCGTCGTGGCTTATGTGGTGATCGGGATCATGTGCACGCAATTGACTGTACGCGTACAACAAGCGGGGCTTGCAACTTTTTGGTTTGCCCTGTGATATGTCCATGAAACGGGGGGCATGACACCTGGGAGGAGCAGATGCCTTTTGGACCATATATACGTATAGGTAGTTATCATGGTAGACGAACCACCACGACAACTCCCATTATGTGTGAAGATCACGTGCAGGCAGGGTGACTCATGTATGTCGGTTTTGGTTTGGTTCGGTGCTTTTGGGGTGCGCAAGTAATCATAAAGCTGGTGTGCTTTGCGTACAGAACAAATCATAAAATTTTGTAAATGGGCACCGCTGACTGTGGTCGGACATTATGTATGGGCCTCGTCCCTCATATGTGATTGTGTAAGTATATATGTATGATATTTTAGATCTTCCTTCATGGTCATTGTACCACATTTCAAGTGACGCATATCACCTAATTCCCACTTGCAATGCCATATACACAAATGGTGTCGTACATGACAATCCCCCACAGGTGGCGAAACAATCCACGGTTAACCTCAGTGTTATCCCGGGTTCAGCGGAGTTGACATGCCAAACAAGTAAATGAGGGAGGGCACAATGAAAAACCCACTCCAACCTACTCCGGCCACCATAGTCCCACAACCATGACTTATTGACTGCAATGCAAGGGAATAACACGTCCTTGTCTACAAGGTTACACATACGAATATTACAATAACACCGAACTCACACATACATTACAAAATTCAAGGTTCGTCATTGTTAGGTTAACCGCGGCGCAAAGTAATATTCAGCACGGTACAGCAGGCAGCCAACCCGGTTGACTGCGCGTAAGTACAACAAAAACAAGACATGTCAGATGGTCGTTCATCCTCGCACCCAACGTGATGGCCGGGAAATAAACCCACGCAGATGCCCCAAAAATGAACAGCCCAAGCACTGGAACGGATGACCTCAAGTGTGAACACATAACATCATCCTGGTCACATACACGTGGTCAAAACAACATCGTTATTTACTACTTTATGTACACACAGGGGGATTCGGGAGTTAGTCCCCCCTCCCCAAACCTCCATTTACGTACCCTGTAAGAAGGGTTGTGGGAAGTGAGCAACGCTCCCCTGCAGAAGGCCAAGAAGTAGTTTGTCACGAGCCTGGCGCACATAAGGCTGACCGAAGTAGAGCCCGTCAGCCCTAATGGACAACAAGTCCATGAACATGAGCATGTACACACCGCAGTCATGACCACTGCAATAATGCAGACAAAAATAAGGGAACACATCGTAAGTTTCACTGCATTGTCCACACCAAAACTAACTTCCCCTTGTAAACAACACCCATGTCCACTTACTTATCCTGCTGTGGGCAGTCTGCATGTTCCATCTCCCATCTGAGCACGTCGGTGAACTCAGCAAGCTTCATCAATGCAAGGCCGATGGCCACCTTCTGTAGTGGGAGTTGCACAAACGTTAATGACAACAACATGCACGTAAGGGTAATTACATAGGAAGGTGGGTAACTGACCCCACTAAGTAGTAGACGTTTTCGAGGACCGTCCCGCTTACATTGCAAGGAGTCGTACGCAATAAACCGTCTATTATTAACATCTACCACAAGGAGAAGCCAATGCTGGGAAACACTTTCGAATAATGGCATGAATACCTGACCGGCAGGTGTGAAGCAAAAAGCATGTCAGTGACCTCCACTACAAACACGTGATCAGCCTCAAAACACAAACCCTAATGGAACTGACTTACATAGCATAGGTTGGACTCCTGTTGCGCCTTCAACGTTTCCCAAATGTCACGAGCAGCATACTCAGGTTTACTCAGAAGCCCCTGCAAGAAAGTGACATATCCGCCATTCACAGTCGATAACTGTAAACCTACCACAATGCGGAAGTGCATTCATTTCTGATACCTGATCATGGCGGTTGAGGAAGACGGACATGTGATAGTATCTCTTATGATTGCCCTGATGGAGATGGAGTAGTTTGCAGTACTGGTGGACCGCGAACGAACCTATGCAGTACCTGCCAGGTCTGTCCGCGGCACCGCAAGTTGGGACGACGTTAATTAGCCCCTTTACAAACTCGGCATTGATATGCTTCTCGCTTGCCTTGGGCAGATCAAAATTCCTATATCCATGTTTGTCACATTACGAATTACGCAGGGAATTACTAGTCACAAACAACCGAGTTTTGGACTGCAGAACCTTACCACTGATTGTCCTTGATGCCCTTGCATCGAGCACGAACAGCTGCGAGTAGGTCCAACTCCGTAAGGGAGAACGTCCACATCAGGTACGCTTTTACACCCTACAAACCAAAAACGAGAAGCAGACATCGACATCAACATAGTTATCCGGGATGACATATAGTTCCGCAGACCATTACAAAGTACGAGTCCAAGTATTTTAGTCATTACAATAGTTACAACCGTAAA
>JAKOGI010000057.1:327500-337500 GCA_029747015.1 Carnegiea gigantea | reverse complement strand
CGGTTAAATTGTGGTATTCGCGGTAGAGACTTCCAATGTACAGCTAATGAAATAAAAATACCACACCCAGTCCAGTCAGATATGAGGCAGTCAACAATAACACAAACTTTTGCAGAATTAATTCCAACTGGGTTTCTGCCTAATATTTTCGGTGGTTTATGCAACTTCTTCTGAAATTCATCTATGATGTTGTTCGTATTTTATATGCAGTAACTACTGAATAATTACACATACATAGCTGTGACAACTGTTCTCTGGCAGGTTTATGAGGTGAACCACCCTACACATACATGATTCCACATGTAAGAACATGCTCTTCTTTGTCGTTCTTCCTCCCATTTCCGTCGTGTCATTGTATGTGCGTTGAAGTAGATGCAGGTGACGTCGGAACTCAGTATCCAAAGGGTACTACTGACTGTGTGAGGGGCACTAACATTATTACTTATGTATTTTGCTTGAAGAAAGTTGGAGAGAGAGGATGAAAGAGAAATGGGTGTCTGTCAAGGAGGAAGACAACCAAATAGAAGCAGGGGTGTTAGACAGAGAGACTGAGAGAGAATTGGGTGTTTGTCAGGGAGCCAGACAAACTGAGAGAAGCAAGGGTACCGTTTGCCGCTTCTCACATGACGCACTACTAACTCACTTCAATCGGCCACTAATCTCAGCCCTTCATTATAAATCCAAGGGTCGATATTACTTTCTCTCAGTTAAAAGAAAGGCGCCACCTAACACATAGCTCTCACATGAACGTCTGACAGTACAGACATATATATACATATACATATATGTATGTATGCATATGTGTATATATATATGTACATATACATTTATATATATGCATGTATGTATGTATGTATGTATATGTATATATATATATATATATATGTGTGTGTGTGTGTGTGTGTGTGTGTGTGTGTGTGTGTGTGTGTGTGTGTGTGTGTATATATATATATATGTATGTGTGTGTGTGTGTGTATATATACATACATATATTACCATATTTGTGTTTATACATACACAAACACATATATGTATATTTATATATACATACATACATACATATATACGCACACACACACACACACAAAACATATATATATATATATATATATATAATATATATATATATATATATATATATATATATATATATATATATATATGTATGTATGTATGTATTTATAGACCTTGGGTAATATGAATTACTGTTTATCGTGTCACCCATTCCCCAGCCCTTCCACGACAGCACCAACCACCTTTGCGTCGCACCTAATTCCATTAGACACATTACGACTATGATGCATTGCATACAACATCACCTATCTTCACATACAATCACATAAACATACACATGAAATTTTACCTCACTCTTTTGTACTCTGCCAGCAGCTCCGTCGCATCATACATGCTGCCATGATCAACTTTGCGCCAGCTCTCAAGACGGGGGTATCGCTCCCCATCTTGATTAGAGAAGATCATTGTGTGCTCGTAAAACCATACCTGCGGCAACAAATGCGTAAGTGCCATATATATGCCCCCACCCACAAAATAACACACACGGTGGTAAATGCGACTAAATTCGCAGTATCCCCCCATTCTACTGCAGTAATTGCACCATAATCACATCATACAACACTTACTCCTACACAATGACTTGTACCTGAATTAGAAGGCATAATCCATTCAGTTGCACCTCCGACAACGGACCACGACATAGCTTCCTCTGCGTGTCCTCAATGAAATCGACAACTACCTGCCATATGGCATCCGCCCATGCATACTGGCCCATGCCTTCAACATCATCCACATAACAGAGTAGACTCCAAGCCGCTCCGTACGGCGTGCGATGAAATAACACACCACTCAATACAATGAATGCATATAGCCTGAGCCATATCCCAACTCGGTCCGCCTCAGCATTCTCCTCGCACAACTCCATCATTACATTCACATAGTGCTTAAAAAAGCGTCGTTTCCTCCCAGATTTCTTCGGTACACTCCTTGCCATCTCCTCCCGTTCCCATTCACCCATACACGCTCTAACCATGTCCCCTACCTCCGTCGACACTTCTTCCCCATCCAACTCCACTTTCTTCCCTATTCCAGGTAAACCGGTAAATAATACCACATCAAAGACCGTGAACCGCACCTCTCGACCGCCAATCCTGAATGCTTTCCTCCGTCGATCCCATGCCTGGATCAGAGCCAGCGTCAAATGCCTTTCCATAGCCATCTCCCCATACTCCAAGACTGGCCGCAACACTGTCCCTAGCACCGCATCCCTCTGATATGGGGTCAGTCTCCCATGCAGTGCACATATGCTGCGCAATGTGCACCTTAAACGTAGAATCACATCATTCACTGACCCGCTCACCCCAACACCATCTCCTCCGTCACCCGGCACATTACCCTTCTCCCTCCCCTTACCATTTCTCCCCTTCCCACCATCAACTTCTTGCTTCAAATGCTTCCCTTCCCTGTTTCCCTTTCCCTTTCCCTTTCCATCCTTATCTGCGTGTCTACTACATGACACGCCTTCCCCAATCTTGGACACCTGAGCATCACCGGTGCTTAACTTTGCACTGCTCATTCTCCTTTTGCGCTTCCCCACTGCTGCTGAAGCTTCCTCTATTGCACATTCTCCCCTCACATTGCTCCGTTTCGGACGTTCGCGCCGTTCCTGTGCACTTCTCAGCTTCATCTTCAATCCCTTGCAGCACCATATCACATGCTCACATATAATCGTTCTCAACATATTCTGCTCTTTCTCAGAAGGATATATAAAATTTATCTCCCTACCATACAAACATGACCTACCCATACCACATACACACATTACCAATTACACCACAATTTACAACATCTTACAACCAGGGATAACCCCTTCTCTTGTCCAGGATATCATATTATACACATCATTACCCGACGTTAACACCTTAAGGTTGCCTAATTTCACATCAGGGATACAGCTAGGTTCCACTGTCAGCCATGCCACACCATTCCATTTCACTAACACTCAATGTTTGTCTTCCAAAACAATTCCAATCGTACATTGCAATCACCTACTGTATCGTCAAACTTCAAACCCTGTATTCTCTAACTTCCTCCCTTCCTACTACAGACCCTTACACTGAAACCCTAACTTTCCCCCTACAAATTCCTATCCCCGACCTTTCCCTACATACACCTCCCTCTAATTGCACACACCATTGAAACTCCTTACTCACACTCACTTCCACCTACCTCCACACAAGTCGCCCTCTCCAATACCCTCGTCCTCACTCCACACACACAGTCACCCACCCTTCCCCACTTCATCCTCATTGAACTGCAGCATATTGCTAACAAGCATAATGCAGCAAGCAATTGAATCCCATATCATAAAATTTCATGGAAGCAACGCACATACCTCAGTTTCGAATTTGAAATGACACAATCCCGATCTGCCAAGTTCAAGGACCGGCTGCACACTGCCTCCCCTTCCTCCTACAATTACATGGCAGCCCCGACCTCCCTGCCGACTGTCCTCCTTCCGCTCACCTTCGATGGTTACTCTGCAGCTACTGCCTCCCCTTCTATAACTACCTCACAACTCACTCGACAGTCAACCCCTTCTCCTGTTTCTCCCTCCTTCAACGTCTCCCCCCTTGCTCTCAAAACACTAGACTTTCAATTTCAGGCAGTTTTCGAATTTGGAAGTCCAGCGTACAAGTTGGCGCTATTTTGGATATTTTTGCATACCAGCACGCCACGTTCAGGCCCTCCACGGACCCCTCACAATAAAATAGTAAATAAAAACAACACCTTTGAGTAATATTAAAGTCACAGCAACACTCCCAAGTAATTTTCCTTTCTTTTCGTTTTGTTAGGCATTGCATTAATTGCCAATAATATTATTTGTTTATTCTTTTGACATAGCAACAATTTATATATGATAATGCCCCAGAATGATCTTTCTAGTTTTTAGTTGCTAATTAGCAATTACTGTTACTTTTGCTCAGTGTTACGTGGGTGTTGATTGATTTATTTTTGTTATTATTATTTTTTTAATTCTCCTTCCAATTCGTGCGTGCCCCTTTGTTTGATTTTACTATTGGGGCCAATTCTTATATCCATTAGTAGACGACTTTTAAGTTGTTTGTTATTGGCGTTTTGGGGCTGTAGAGTTAGTTTTACTTAGGGTGAGAGTCTTGAGTGATCTTAATAGCAATTTGGTTATTACCTCTTAATTCTATTTACTTTATTTGTTTATTTAATTATTTATTTAGTTATTTATTTTCTTTGTGTTAACTCAATTTAATTTAACTGGTGTTTAGTTGATGAGTCTTATTAGTTTTTTTAATAGTAGTTAGCGACAAAGTGGTAGAAATTGATACTATTATCCTCTTGGAAACGACTCATGTTCGCTGAATTATACTACAAGTTTGATACCATGCGCTTGCGGTTACTTTTTACATCAACAAATTTTTGACGCCGTTGTCGGGGGTGGTAAGTATTTAATCAACCACTTTTTGTGCTTTGCTATTTTTGTAGATATTTGTGTCTTTTATTAGTTTTGCACTTCATTTTATTTAGTATTAGTTTTTATTTATTTATTATTTATTCTCTTTCTTGAATAGTTTTAGTTAGATCACTTTTATTTATTTTCTTTCTTGTAAAAAAAAGACCAAAAATACAATTATGGGTGTGGGACTTGCATGATTGTTTGAATTAGGGAACCTAAAAGAAGAAGACTCACTAGGATTGAACCTGAACCTGAACCTGAATTTGACCTTGAAAAAATGACTAGATAAGATAGGAATGAAGGGGCTTTAAATGAGATCTTTTACCCTCTATGTTCAACCTTATGTCCATGTTCTAATCTACCCACCCTAGGTGGCAGGTACTGATGTGAATCTGCAACTGCAACCACATTATATTCAAATGATTCTTAAATTCACTAGACTTGAAGATGCTTATTTATTTTTAAGTGAATTTGAAGAAGCATGTAATATGATACATTTTCATAATGTGAATACTGATGTAGTTAAACTGAGATTTGTTCCTTTCGCTTTAAAAGATAATGCCAAGATATTGATGCATAGTTTATTTGCTAACTCTATTTTGAGTTGGAATGATTTCATTAAAGCCATTTTATGAAAATATTTTTCTAATGGCAAAACTGTTAAATTAAGAAATAAAATAAATCAGTTTATTCAATTTGACAAAGAACTTTTTGGGAGGTACAAGGAAAGATTTAAGAACTTGTTGGCCCAATATCCCCATCATAGTCTTGAACAGTGGCGTCTTTGTCAAATTGTGTATGAGGGTTTGGACCAACAAACGAGGACTATGCTAGAGTCTATGTGTCAAGGTAGATTCTTATCTAAGAGTCCTACTGCAACTTGGGAATTCTTAGAAGACCTAATTGAAAAGACAATGTAGCAGAAAACTACTAGAGATGATAGTCTAGGTTCTAGATGCCAAGGGTAGTATGCATGCAGTGTCAGATTCGAGTCATATAGAGTATAGGTTTGCAGCTTTAGAGAACCAGTTAAAGGGGTTGACTATTCATCAACCTCAGGTTATTCAAAGTGCCTCATTGACTTGTTCTCACTGTCAATCTCTAGACCATATCTTGACTGCTTGTCCCTGCTATGCTCACCCGTTATCAACTGGAACTGAGTAAGTGAACATGGCCTACCAAAGGTCAAGAAATGATCCTTTTGCCCCAATCTATAATCCAAGTTGGAGGAATCACATAAACTTCTCCTAGAGTCAAGGTCAGAACTTAGGAGGTCCTAGTGACCAAACTGAAATGTTCCCTGGTAACACTTCTGTCCAACCCCACCAAGGCCACCAAGGGGCGCCAAGACTCCCTCCTCGCCCTGTTGTTCACACACAATTACCTCATGCCCATAATGAGATTGATAAAAGATTTAACAATCTAAAGAGATCACAGAATAGCTTAGAGAAGGTAATGAGGATTATAGCAGAACACTTGTCTCAACTAGTCACTGTCAATAGGGAGAACGAAACATTTCCTAGTTAGACTGAACCAAACCCAAATGTAGGTCCACCCTCGATGCAGCCACCAGTCTAGGGTATTCTAAAAAGGGTCAATGCAATAACTTCACTTAGGTCTGGTCGTTTAATTGATTATAGCTTAGAAGACTTGGTGGATGTTCTTGTTCTACTCTCCCCATGTCTGTCTCCACCACCTTTCCCTGATGATGATTCAGCTTCTCAAGATGCTACTGACGGCACCCTAATTGACTCTTCTCCTTCCCAACCTATTGACTTAGTTGAACACGAGACTAAGCAAGATGAATCCAAGAAGGGAGATGATACATCTTAGCCTTTGACTATTGAGTAGTTCATGAATCTATTGCACCCTTTTCAAATAGGCTAAGGAGCAAGAAGGACTAGACCCATGTTGATAAGATTAGAGAGACCTTCTCTCAAGTCAAAATCAACATTCCCATCTTAGATTTCATCCAGCGGATGCCTCCCTATGCCAAGTCCCTAAAAAAGTTGTCCACCACTAAGAGAACGACCAATGTTCCAAAGAAAGCTTTCTTAGCCTCAAATGTGAGCTCAATTATCTCACGCCAAATCCCAGCCAAATACAAAGACCCCGGTTGCCCTACTATCTCCATTGTCATAGGGGAGCAGACCATCTATAAAGCATTGTTAAATTTAGGGGCCAGTGTGAATTTACTTCCATACTCGGTGTATGAGAAGCCGGGATTGGGAGACTTAAAACCCACTAGGACAATCCTTCAGTTAGCTAATTACTCCACTAGAGCTCCTAGGGGAATAGTCGAGGATGCTCTGATTAAAGTGGATGAGTTCATATATCCTGTAGATTTTGTTGTTCTAGAAACTGAGTCTGTTGCAAACTTTGAGACTCAAATACCTATCATTCTTGGTCGACCTTTCCTAACTACTTCAAATGTTTTGATCAACTGCAAGAATAGTATGCTAAAGTTATCTTTCGAAAACATGACTGTTGGGATGAATATTTTTAATCTGCATAGACAACTTGCTATTTTTGATGAGTGTGATAGTGTTAATTGGCTTGACATGTATACTTGTGATGACTCGTGCTAATGGTTTGATTTATAATGACGTATTTGATGAGATTTATTTTTATGATGAGATTAATTCGCTCTCCCCATATTCTTCTGATCCCCCTTCTTTCGTACATACTCTTGATCCCGCATTAGAATTGAAACCTTTGTCTGATTCCCTTACGTATGTCTTTTTGGATCCTAATAAGACTTTTCCTGTGATTATTACATCTGACCTGATTGAGGACCAAGAGGATAAATTGTTAAAAGTACTTAGGGAACACAAAGAGGCCATAGGGTGGACTTAGGTGACATTAAAGGTATTAGCCCTTCCATTGTGTAACATAAAATTCATATTAAGAAGAATGCTAAACCTTATAAAGACTATCAAAGATGTCTAAACCCTACCCTGTAAGAAGTCGTCAAAAAAGATGTCATTAAGTGGTTAGATCACGGAATAATCTACCCAATTTCTGATAGTAAGTGGGCCAGCCCAGTTCAAGTCATTCCTAAAAAGACCGGCATTATCGTGATTAGGAATGATAAGAATGAGTTAGTCCCTACTAGAGTCTAGTCTAGGTGGCGTATACGTATTGACTATAGGAAACTGAAAGCAGCCACTAGAAAAGACTACTTCTTTTTACCTTTTATGGACCAAATGCTTGAGAGGTTAGCTAGATATAGTTACTACTACTTTGTGGATGGATACACTGGCTACACCCAAATCTCCATAGCACCTGAGGACCAAGATAAGACCACTTTACATGCCCCTTTGGTACCTTTGCCTTTAGGAGAATGTCATTTGGTCTTTGTAATATTTCTGCCACTTTTCAACGTTGCATGATTTCTATATTTTCTAATATGATTGAGCAATGCATTGAGGTGTTTGTGGATGATTTTTCTGTGTTTGGTTCCTTATTTGATGACTGTTTGGTTTCTCATTTGATGACTGTTTAGCCAATCTAACAAAGCTTTTGTAAAGATGCAGGGAGAAGAATTTGACTCTCACCTGGGAAAAATGTCATTTTACTCTCAACTGGAAAAAATGTCATTTTATGGCAAAGAAGGAAATTGTTTTAGGGCATGTAATTTCACATTATGAGATTGAAGTTGATAAAGTAAAAATTGATTTGATCACTAATCTTCCCTCTCGCACTTGTGTGAATGATATTAGTCATCTTTAGGGCATGTAGGATTTTATAGACGGTTTATCCAGGATTTCAGTAAAATTTCTAAGCCCTTGACCAATCTTTTAGCCAAAGATATGTCTTTTGACTTCTCTTTTAGCCCTTGAATTTTCCATGTGTAGATTTGAATGGGTTTTTTCCCTTTTTAAACAGGTGTTTGTCAATTAGATTTGCCCTATCTTTTCAAAGTTAGCATGGGTATTAATTTGCATATAATTAATATGATAGCATTGAAGGTCTTTAAATTTAATTAAGTGTAATTTTTTAAGGATTCCTTAGAATTAACAATAGCAAACTTTGTTACATGGAAGCCTACATTTGTACTCCTATTACATTAACTTGCAAAATTACTTAGTAGTATATATAATATTGACAAAATTAAAAAAGCATCATTTTAGAAACCAATCAATTTAATTTTCATAACTGGTACCCAATACTGAGAATGCTCACAAATATTAAGAATGTTTTCCTCTAGAAACAGACGCATTGTCCCAATTTAAAGCTTGTAACAACTTAGTCTCAAAATCAGGTCTCCAAGTTAAAGGCTTAATATCATTTTGGTCCTAACATAAGAATATTATTTTGGTTCAATATTTATTGTATCAGAGATTATGGATTTGATTTGTACATCTATAATATTAGAACTAGTACTATTAATTTGGTACCATAGTGGGTATGTGAGTGTGTGTATTGTTTGAGTCAAAAATTGGAAAAAAAATTACTAAGTTTGCCTATAATTAATTGTTATTGAATGAATGCCAGGGATAATCTAAGGATGTACTTTGATGAGGAACTAATATGAACATCAAGTTGTAGTATATATGAATGGACAATTATAATGTTTAACTATGATAAAAAGAAATTACTCTTTGTAGAGAATTTGAATCTAATTTTTTCAATTGCTAATACCAAAAGTATTATCTAATTGTAATAAAAATTTTTATTATGGGCGTATTATTCCGACCCCCTTTCCTTAAAATCTTAGCTTCGCTACTGTTAAATTTATTTGCATATTTATTATGTTTATGAAACGAAGGGCGTATCAAAACACAGGTCATGATGTAATTACCAGCTAATGTTTAGAACACAAAGTTAATCCGGCAAATACATATGAGAAAAATTCTTTCATCATCTCATATGTATAGTGAATGTTGTATATCCCTCAAGTATCTATTACATTTATCTCCGACCTTTTTTAGCAGTATGGTGGCGTACATTAGCTGTGATTTAGTGCATATATTTAAGTAACATAGTTTAAGTGTACAGTAAATATTGCGCATCGCATAGAATAACCCACACACATCAGCAATTTCAGGTGTGCTGACTTGGATGTCATATGTTGGGTTTTATGGCCCAAAATCTCGAGTATCGGCACGGGGAGCCCATGCTGCACAGACACGGGCGTGCCAAGACGAAGAGCCGAAGACGAGAGGGACAGAAAATTGGCACAGGGGCACCGTGCCATATGGCACGGTCGTGCCATGTGGCACTGGGTGATCGTGCCACGTGGCACGGTCGTGCCTCGGGTCTTCTCGCCGCCGCTTTCGGATGGCGGCTAGGGTTGCGCTTTGGTGACGGTTTTTGGAAGGTGGTAGCTAGGGTTTTCAGGGGGAAACCCTACCTCGCAGACCCTATATAAAGGGGGTCTAGGGCCTTGTTTCAAAACACTTCAGTACTCATAAACACATTGAGAGGTAAAAGTCGTTTGTGAGAGATTACAATAGAGAGATTGTAATTCTGCTCTTTGATCGAATCACTGAG
>JAKOGI010000057.1:250000-322500 GCA_029747015.1 Carnegiea gigantea | reverse complement strand
CTTCAAGCTAATTGTGTTATTCTTTTAAGCTCTGTTTGGTCCTTAGAAAATTTAGTGGAAAGAAACGTTGAAGGAAAAAAATGTGAAGGAAAAAAGTAGAGAGAAAATGAGTTTTTTTTGTTTGGATTGAGGAAAAAATACAAAATTTTGCATGAGAAATTCGAATATTGATGAAGTACTTGAATCATATTGATGTCATCTAAGTAATGTGAGGTTAGAGGAGGTTGAAAATTTTTCTCAAACTTTTCTCATAATTTTTATGAGAAAAATTTTAGCACTTATTTCTAACAATTTTTCCTCCTAACTTTCCTCTATATTTTTTTCTTTGTGATTTTCTCCATACCAAACACAAGTAAAAAATAACTTTCTCAGATAATTTTTTTTCCACAAAAATTTTCAAGGTCCAAATAGAGCCGTAAGGTGGCTTTTGTATTCCTCGAGATAAACCTAATAATTAATAGAAATTGTATTTTAGTTTCTTTCTTGCCTCCGCCGTTCTCGATCTTTCTCCTCTTTTTCGCCTCATGAGACATCGGCTGTATGTGGTCTAAGAATCACTGTAAATCAAGCACTACGTAGTGGTTAGTCACATCGCTTCTAAGTTGACATATGAAAGACCTTTAAGAAAAAGTCGCAATCCATATTATCATGAGCACGGTGCGTGTTGTACTCTCGGTCTAGGTTTGTGAATGCTGGAATTATGTATTTGTAATCAAGGATTCAAAATGTATTTTGGTCTCGATGCGAAAAATTATTCTAATGTGAAAATTGTGTTTTATGGCGCGACAAAAAATACATTTCGACCAACTTAAAAACCTTTCCATCGTCGGAATAAGATGCAACATTGTCGTATATGTAGCTACTGGCTGTCTATGCACATGGTTCGACCTCAATGTGGTTCATTTCTAGTGTTGTCTTATACAATTGACCATAATTTCTATATTATTCGTGGGAATCTGTATTCTCATCAATCATCAACAATAAAAGTATACCTATGTAGGTTAGATTCTTCTATTATGTCAAGTATGTATCTCTTTATTGTAAGAAGAGATATACAGATTAATATAGAGATGATTTACATCATTCAAATTTTTTGTAACACTCGTAAAAATTTTATTAATTGAAGTAATACGTATGTACCTACAACATAATTATTTGGTGGCATTAGCAGTTGCCAATATTTGTGGCATTGCTTGATAGTTCAAGCACTTAATTATCTAGTCGAATTGTCTTGTATTGGCGACATTTTCATGCATATGTGCTAAGAGTTCACAGTGGCTTGAGTCACGGTAGCATCGGATGATTGAAGCTATACGAAATGATGATTTTGATTTTTAATAAAGTTGAAATTGAAGTACGAAAACGACGTCCAATGTTAAGAGTGGTCATGTACATAGTTTTCTTGTCCTAATTTGAGGAAAAGTCTATTGTTGACACGAAAATTTTGTATAATATCAGAACCAATGAATAACATACAAAAAAGACGTCCAATATTGAGAGTGGCTATGTGCATAGTTGACTTATCCTAATTCGAAAGTAAGTCTGTTATTGACACCAAAATTTTGTCTAATATCAGAAACATTGAATATCAACCATAACCATCTTATATTCTCCTGAAGAATGTCATTCATATTAGCAATTAGAAGATATGTTGTCCTACTTGAATACTTCTTCTGTTTCAAAAAAATAGTCCGTCTAAAAAATAAGAACCTCATTTATATCTTATAAAAAGGAGGTTTTTAATTCTAAGAGGGACATGAATTTTGAAATCAATTGGGTGTGGCCCAAAATCCATTTATGTTGGATGCTTGTGATTAATTTTTTATAGCCTCAAATGGATATCCCAAACTTTGGTCATGTCACTACTATTTGATTCGCCCAAAACAACAATCAACCGAGTTTGATGATAATTTGGAATGCTCAGTTGTGCTCCTCGGTTTTGTCTTCGACATTCCAAAAGACTACCACGAGGGCTCCGTGGTTTGAGGCACGGCCCGCGCGGACTGTGGTAGCAAAGCGTCGGTTCAACTTCCTTTATTCTGAAAAGTTTGTCGTGTTTATCGTAATGGGCATTGTTCGTGGGTTTTCAGAGCGTTATTCAAGAATGTAAGGTTGGGTTTTTTTGGCTATTAAACGTCATCTATACTCATCCACCACCAATATTCACATCCACTATATTTCTTAGATTTGTGACAGAGTGATTTGAGCGAGATTGCAATCTCCTTTGTTGATCTCTTTTTCGGCATATCGCTTTTGTACTCTTCAATCTCTATAATAAGTTTATTCGCTCATTGCCGCCCACAATTTTTCTCGAGTTTGGTTTTTCCATGTAAATATAGTGTTCTTGGTGTAGCTTTATTTATCTTTCTTATCATGTCTTCTTTCGTGATTTGTTTTACATACAATCGATCGTAAAATTCCCAACAAGTGGTTTCAGAGTCCAGATCGTCAAGGATAGCTACTACTATGTAGTTTGATATTCCAAAGTTCCATAGCAGGATTATCTTTAGCATCTAGAAGTTGCAGATGATAGCTATTTTTACTCAGTATGGATTGAAGAAAGCCCTCAATAGAGAGGGGGGGGAAGGACTGCCTCTATGACCGATGAACAATGGGAAGAGCTTTACGAGAAGGCTCTTTCGGCTATTCAGCTATGCTTAGTGCCCCATGTCCTTCGGGAAGATACTTGATTAGACCACCACTTCGCATCTTTGGCTTCGATTGGAAGCACTATATATGATCTAGACTCAAGAGTCTAATAAGATCCGTCCTTGCAAAGAACTTTTGTCCTCATTCTCTATGGCTGAATGTACTGCCATTCAAAATCAACTACTTCTATTATAATTGATTTTGAGAGTTTGGATGTAAAAATTGAGGGTGGCAAGAAAGTTACATTGTTGGTAGTCTTGTTGTGCCTCTTATGATCATTTCAACGAAATCTTGTTATATACTGTTGTATCTTAGGAATTGGAAAAATAAGACGCAAGTGTACAACCATGGTTGTAGCACTATACAGGTTATCCACAGATATGGGTTTAATTTAATTACTAGTATTAAACTACTAAACTAAACTAAATTAAACAACCTAACTAAAATTAATTAGAAATAATAGCAAAGAATATCACAAGAATCCAACCTAAAAATGGAACATGAAATTGAAATAAAACCATCGCAATTAAAGAGGAAAGAAAGAGATTGCCTTAGTCGCTTAAAATTAATTGAGAAAATTCTTAATCATAATAGCTAGAAAAACTAATAGCATACAGAGGGCAATTACGTAATTTTTTTTTTTGGGAGAAAATCCGAACCTTGAATGAGTGATTGCCACAAGACTTAAACATCGACCATCAACCAAAAGGAGTAATAAAAATTGAAACTTTGAATGAGAGAATTTTTTAGAGAGATAAAAATTGAACTAAAATTGAAACTATTAAACTTGACTAACTAGAAGTAGAAAACTTGAATTGAAACTACGACTAGAAAAACCAGAACAAGAAATTGAAATTAAACTCAACTTGAAAGAATTTCTACGGTTATAATAATATCTGAAACTCTAGAAACTGATGCTATAATTGCGAGGGAGAGGAATTGTTGATTTACGAGGTGCCTCTAAGCCCTCTGTTTATACTAGGGCTAATCCCTCATAATTTTCTAATTACACAAATTTCTTTGCAAAATACTTCTCTTAATTCCAAATAAATTCCAATGCTTGGAAAATATTTCACCACCTCATGTTTGATCTGCTGGGAGTAAACATTGTCTCAGGCTGCATGTCCATCCTATGGGCATATGCTTATGTAGAGTTTCTTCTCGTCATAGGCACACGAGAAAAAGTAGAGCTGGAGTGGACTTGTGTTGGCTGGGCTGTGTGGCGGCTGGGCTAGATTTTCCCTAGGCGTCATTTGCTGGGTCGGTGCACGAGGGAACATGAAGGCAAGCCGTCTGGCTTGCGTCGGATTGAACAGGCTGGAAAATTGGGTTGGAACAGAGCCGCTTCTTCTTTTTATACTTCGCTTCTTTTTTTTTTTCCCCCCATTATTTCCGCTAGGTTAGCTGTGAATTTGCATGAAAAAATAAGCCCATTCGTGCTGAGCTGGGTCGAATCAAGTTGATGGGCAATTGGGCCTGTCCCAAATTGTTGAATTTGCACTTGGATCATATTGATGTGGTCTCAATCTCTTTGTTGCTCGCTTTCCAGGACTATTATTTTGTTAGACCATCATTTCTTATCAAAATCACAAAATCAAATAAAGCCCAAAAATAATTTCGAAAACGATTAAAACCAAGTGATTTGAAGAAAAATATAGTAATAATGAAATAACGTCTTTTGAGGATGTCAAGACTAATCTGGTGTTCAAAATGAAATTTGATCTTGAAGTACATTTAAATGACAAAGCTAAGGGTTTATCTCAGAGGTATATCCTTTAAAAAAATAGGGCACTAATAATAGAAAGTCCCGATCGAAGTCTAAGGGACATAAATCCAACAAGTGTTTAAAGTATTGTACGAAGCAAGGGAACCTAGTTGCTGATTGTTATAAATTGAAAAATAAAAAAGAGAGAGAGAAGAGAAGAACAAACAACCTCAAAAATCCACTAAAGCATATATTGTTGATTCTAAGTTAAACGGTGATGTATTACTTGTTACCACCATTGAAAATAGGTGTGCTACTGAACGGGTTCTATCTAGCTACACTTACCATATCTGGCCCGATAGAGATTGATTTTCAACATATAAGTTGATAGATATTGGGCAGCGTTCTCATAGGCAATGATGCTCAATGTAATATAGCTAGCCTTGATACTATTCAAATCAAAACTCATGATAGTATTGTGAAGACCTTGTTTAATGTCCATCATATTCCTAATTTGAAGCACAAACTTATTTCACTTAGTACTCTTGAGTCTAATAGGTACAGGTATTCAACTGATGCTGGAGTTTTGAATATATCCAAGGTGCACTAGTTCTTATGAAAGGTGTGTAAAACGTGGAAGCCTCTACATTTTTGCAAGGTTGTATTATGAGAGGTTTTCTTGCTGTTTCTACTACCTCTTCTGATGTTGATCTCACTTGTTTGTGGCATGCTTACGTAGGTTACATTAGTGAGAAAGGTGTCATCCTAAGGATGAAAGGTCTTTTTAGTTGTGAAGGTATAGGTAAACTTGATTTTTGTGATCATTGAGTCTTTAGCGAGTAAAAGAAAGTAAGTTTTTCTACTACAAAACCCTAACCAAGGGTATCCTAGAGTATATGCATTCTAATTTGTGAGATCTCTCTAAAGTTTTTTCTTTTGGAGGAAAACGCTACATACTAACGTTCGTAGATTATTTCTCTCGCAAAGTCTAGGCTAATTTTTTGAGGCATAAAACTGAAGCATTTCCCCTGTTCAAGAAGTTCAAAGCCATTGCTGAGAACTAGACCAAGAGGAACATGAAAATACTTAGGACCGATAATGGTCTGGAGTTCTGCTAATCAGATTTCGATGAATTCGGCACCGGTCATGATATTTCTAGACACAAGACTCCAGCTGGGAAGGCTCAACAAAATAGGCTTGCGGAACATATCAACTGGACTCTATTAAAGAGAGTCTATTGCATGCTTTCCAATGCTAGCTTATAGCATCACCGTGACTGTTGGGCCAATGCTCTTTCTACAGCCTTTTATCTTGTGAACTACTCTCCATATTCCTCCATTGACTTCAAAATCTAAGAATAAGTTTGGTCAAGTAATCTCATTGACTATTCCATTTTGATAATTTTTGGATGCCCTACTTATGCTAATGTTAATAAAGGAAAACTAGCCCCTATGGCTATCAAATTCATGTTTCTGGGCTATGCATCCAAGTCCAAGGGATACCATTTATGGTATCCTTGTTCTAAAATGGTCATTCAAAGTCGAGATTTACTTTCAATAAAACTGCTATGTTTTCTCCTCAAATAGAGTCTACCTTTTCTTCCAGTTGTACAGGGGACTAGCAAGATACCAATACAAAGATCAAGTTCGAGGTTCCTGCTAATGTTCCTTAAGGTGGAATTACTACATCTACGCTACCTCATTCCAATATTGAGCACCATTTTCATAAGCCCAATTCCAACATCTCAAGTCTCCAGAGCTTTGGGTGGAGGATACTTATTACATTGTTCGTGATAGGTCACGAAGAGCTATTAGAAAGCCTTCTTGTCATGGTAATGATGATGATAGTGGTTGCTTGCATATACTCTAGCGGTAGCACAGGAGACTCTAGAAAGTGTTGAACCTTCCATTTATTCTGAGGCTATATCCTATCCTAACTCCTCTAATTGGCCCTTCGCAGTTTACATAAAAATGGGATATGAAATTTATGTGAGCTACCAAAAGGCTGTCATGCTGTGAGTTCTAAATCAATCTATAAGTGCAAGGAAAGCATCCCTAGGGTTGAAGATGCAAGGTGGAAAGCATGTTTTAGGTGTTTGTGGTTGCAACCAAGAGAAAGATATCGACATTAATGAAGTATTTTCTTATGTTGTTTACCATACCTCCACTAGAGTGCTAAGGGCTTTTGTTACTTTATTTAATTCGGAGTTAGAGCAACTAGATGTAAAAACTTCATTTCTCCATGGTAAGTTGGAGAAAAAGATCTGCATAAAGTAACTTGGGAAAATTGTTGTTCCTAGAAAGGAACATGATGTGTGTCATTTGAAGAAGTCTTTACATGGTCTTAATGGTATGAATGATTTGAATATTTGATGCTTTTATGATTGGACAAGGCTATACACATTGTCACTATGATAATTGTTTGTATTTTAAAAATTTGTTGGTTCCTTTGTTTATTTGCTACTATATGCTGATGATATGCTTATTGCTTCTAAGGATAAGTCCTTGATAAACAAGTAGAAGTATCAACTAAAAAATGAGTTTGAAATAAAGGAACTTGGTGTTGCTAAGAAGATCATTGGCATGAAAATTCATAGGGATTGTAAGGCAGATAAGCTCGACCTATCTCAAGGGAAATATCTTGAAATAGGACTTGATAGGTTCAATATGAGTGATTGTAAATTGGGGTCCACTTCTTCAGTCGCTCGTTCCAAATTATCATCTGAATTTTGCCCCAAATCTAAGGAGGAAATTGAGAAAACATCTTGTGTTCCTTATTCTAGGGAGTTGGTAGTCTCATGTATGCCATGATTTATGTTAGACCTAATATTTCCTATGCGGTTAGTATTATGAGCTGCTTTATGCATAATCATGGCAAAGATCACTTGAATGCTGTGAAATGAACTCTTCACTCTGTGAAGGGTTCTATTCATAAGGGTTTGGTATTACAAATGCAAGTTTAAAATGTTCAACATTATTGGATATGTTGGTTCTAATTATGTTGGTGATCTTGACCGTTGACGCTCTATTTTTTGTTACATCTTTACTCTATGTACGGTTGCTAGTTCTTGGAAAGCATTCTTATAATATATTGCAACTTTACCTACTACTGAGGCCAAATATATGGTTGCTACGGAAGGTGTCAAAGAAGCTACATGGTTACAAGGTCTTATTATTGAGTTTGGTATTGCATAGATACTACCAGTGTGTGTTCTGATAGCTGGAGTGGTATTCACCTAACCAAGAATGATGCTTATTATTCCAAGACCAATCACATTAGTGTCAAGTATCACTTTATTCGAAATATTATTATTGAAGGTGAGATTGAAGTGAAGAAAATTCGTACTTTGGATAATCCCCATGACATGCTTACCAAACCACTTGGTATCGCTAGGTTTGAGCATGGACAAGAGAGGAGTGGGCATGGCAGTCAAGGTAGAGCGGGAACATGTGGGCAGTCCAGGACAGAAAATATTGTCTTTTGTTTAACCGACTATACAAGTTATAGGTAAAAAATTTTAACGGTCGAGATTCATTTCAAGGAGATGGATGGTTCAGATTTTTCAACTATAATAATTGGAAAAAAATCAACTATGGTAGAATTATACTTGTTTTAAATCTAGTTAATTTTTTTCTTTTACAAGACAACCATAGACATCCACTGAACTCCCAACCTCAGAGGAATCCAGTAGGCCAGTAGGATCATAAAAGGGAGAAGAGGCCCATGACAAAGCACAAATCCTCCTTTCACAGCTCTCATTATCAAAGCTTAGAATTCGAGATCTCCTAGTTCTAGGCTTGTACCCTAGGGATGGCAGTGGATCCTGAACCCAACCCAGACCCATCAATCCCGACCCAAATTAGAGGATTTGGGACCAATTAAATGAGACTTGGCGGGCCTTAAATGGATTTGGGTTCGAGGAATGTGGATTGGGATTGGGTCTCGGTCTAAAAAATTTCAGACTCATTCTTGGATCCAGGACCCATTTAAGACCCATTAATTTTTTTCTAAAGAATGATGACAAGGTCATCGGCTAAAGTAACTCTGAACCAATAAACCTTAAAACAACTTTGCTTGCTACTAGTCGTATAAGAAAAATTATTTTGTTATGCTTGTTTAAAATTTGATTAACTTTATCTTTATGGTTTCTATTGAAAATATTACTTTTGGTGTGCAAGACATAAGTAAGAATACCTAGTTATGACTTATTTGTCTCTAGAATATGGTAATTCATGTTAAGATGCTGAAAAAATGATCTTTAATGTTGAAAACAGTCATGATCCATTTAGAATCGTGGACCTGTTAGACCCACAGGGTCTGATTCTAAGTCCCATCTTTTCAGACCCAATAGGTTTTGGGGGGGGGGTCTGGGTCCAGGTCTAGGCCTAAAAAAATTAAATGGGTCTGGATTCAAATGGATCTAGCTTAGACCCAGCCCATCTCCATCCGTAAGCCCTGGTGCACTGGTTAGAAAGGATACCAATCAAGTTGAGGTTTGATCGGTTTTTAATTTTGTCAATTGCTAAACCCTAAATTGGATCAAAATAAAACTTTATGTTGAGTTGGAGATTGTCCTATTTACAAGTCCAGATTTTCTAATTTTTAGGTAGTAAATATGATGACTTGTAATGATTTGGGACCAAAGTTATTCTCACACTTAGGTTATGTTTAGCCAAATTGGATGTTCAAATATTAGATAGTGATTTGAACACTAAAATTTCAACGGTTTGCTTGAGCTATTTAAGAAGATGTTCGAAGATAATATATTCACTTAAATCAGTTGCTTTAATTGATAAATATAAAATGACCAAAAAAAAATTTGTGTTGTTGTTGCTACCCCATAACTGCATGTTATTTAGGAAGATACTAGCCAAGACCTGTGCGTTGCCCATAAGGTAAGTTTTTGAATAAGTCAATGGTAGTTCAAAAGTGTTGTCAAATAATTGCTAGGTCGATATCAATACGTTGATATAAACGAATGATGAAGCTTTCAGTCCAATTCAAAAAGATATAGGCTAAATAGTGAGAGCATGATCAAAGAATAAAATTTATAGAAAATAATTACATAGTGGATAACATAAAAGAACCCTAGAAATAGGGATTTGCCAAGGAAGTTGTCATCAGACCTTCAAGACAACTTTTTTTTTTTGGGTTGGGGGGAGCGGGGTTGAGCTGAAGTTGACATAAGTTTGTCTCCAATAGGCTAAAGGAGAGAAGGGGGGGGGGGGGGGGGAAGCTTAACCAAGGAAATTGACATTGGGAGCTTTAGGACAACTGTTTAAATTTGTTTAGTTTCGAAGTATGCAATAAGGCAACAAATTATAACATATGTTTAGCAATCCCCTGTAATTAATAATATACAACTCAGCCAAAATTTTGCACTACTTTCTTCTTGTTTTTTCAAATTCTACTTTCTTATTTAGACATGTCAAATTAGGTATTATGAGGATCTTTGTAGGGATTTAATCATGAAATGGGCATTGTACCTTCCAATTCATAATCATGCATTATCTCGGGATTAACTTTTTTTAAATAAGTTATGGTATCAAGAAAATATCATTATATAATTGTCAATGTTGCAACTAAATAAAAAAGAGAGATGAGAAACAAAATTTATAATGCTACCAACAAAATCTAAATTAATCTAAATTATTTTGCAGAATTTTCATCTAACTTTAATTCATAGTCACGGGCATGCCTTAGCGGTTGGGACTTGGCTTCCACCTTCAAGTACATTGTCCAATTCAGACAATAGAAAATAAAACAATGTAGTAACGATTGGAAGAGGCTATATGAGCCCGACCAAAGAACTCAAAACTAATGGCAAAGCTGACTCAAACTATATGTAAATCTATCTATTGCCTAGGGCAAGAAAAAGGGGTGGAGAATATAGGTCAAAATAAATTATTTTAGATCATGAAGAAATTAGCAGATAGTAAAATTTGGAAAACAAAGTGTGGATATCAGCATCTCTCGCCCCTCCTTTTCTTTTCAGCAACAACACCACCGTTATCTCAGGAACCATCTTGTATACTCTCCAAAAACAAAAAGGAACTATCTTGTAAGTAGGTAAAGATATATCGGTATATAATAAAGAATATGATGATAGTCATCTAGCTGTCAAGCAGTTTGAGATTGGCGGACAGATGGCATAGTTGGCAAGATCAACTGCAATATTTTAGCAACATTTCGGGGTCATTTGTGTATTACTACCAACAAAAGCAAATTCCTCCATTGGGATATAGAGATATCGAATACGAACAATTCTAAATAGAAAAAAGCAAAAAGAGGGGAAATAAGACATTACACGAGAAAATTCAAAGCTAATACAGGAGATAATAAAAAGGAAACTATTGGAACAATGCAATCGACTACATTAGTCGGCGCCAGGTGGGATGAAAGCTGGTGTCGGAGGCAATAAAGAAGAGATTGAAAAGTCATTTGCTACGTGCAGACTCCCAGTAGCAAATTGAGAAGAATATGCGAGTTGCAATAACTCCGTACCCTAAAGATTCAAACAAAGAAAACCTGAAATTCTTTGAGGTGTTGACATGAAAAAAATAGTTTTTCTATCCTGAATGAGAAGATATGTCCCATTCTAATTAATCCAAGAGCCTCATCTCTCAAATATCTAGTTAAACCAACTAACATGACTCACACTAACACATAATCTATAACCCAACTGATGCAGGCAGACTCATTTTCATTTTTCCCTGTTTTTAGTAATTTCTGCTATTTAGTTTTATTTCCTTATTTTGCTTGGTTGTTATGATGAGCTGGCAAGTGTCAAGTTAGCTAGCCCGGGAAAAGGGGAAACCGTTGTAATACTGCTAATACATGCACTGAATGTAAGGGAGGAATGGCAGATTTTGACGTGAATATTATCTCCTCCTATCTCTCTCACTCTTACAAATCATCTCTACTCAACCTTGATCTAGCATCAGTAATTTTCGAGGTCCCTTTTCTTTCCCAAACGGGTGATCTCCTAGATTACTGTATAATTGGTATCAGAGCGATTGGATTGCTGGGTTTAAAAACAACGTTGCAAACTGGCTACCACTCGTAATCTCTCGGCCATGGAAGAATCTCTTAGAGCAATTCTGGAAGAACAGAGACAGTGGCTACAACAGCAAATTACTGACCAGAACCAGAGAATAGCAGTCCAGCAACAGCAAGTAATTGAGCAGCAACAAAAGAATACGCAGGATCAGCAACAACATTTGGATCAACAACATCAGCAGCTGCTCAACCAGATCCTGAATCGATTGGGAGAAGGGAAAGAGCAACCTGGAAGGGTATTTGGAGCTGTACATAAAGGGACAACCGAAAATCGGTTCAATAGAGGTAATCAGATACTATTTAATCCAAAAGTGGAATTTCCTTGTTTTGATGGCCATGACCCAAAGGAATGGATTAAAAGATGCAAAAGGTATTTTGGGTTGTGTAAGGTTGCTGATGACCAAAAGGTAGACCTAGCTTGTCTACATTGAAGAGGGGCAGCTGAGACTTGGTTCGGATGCTATATCACTGGAAGGAGAGGATTGACCTGGGATGAATTTATTGTGGACATTTATGCTAGGTTTAGGGACAACCTGGGTAGTAAGGTAGTAGAGGACTTTAATAGGTTGCATCAAACTGGGACATTAGATGATTATCTTGCCAAATTTGAAGAGCTAAAGGCTCTGTTGTTAATTAGAACTCCCACAATGCCTGATTCTTATTTTTTGGAAAGTTTTATTGGGGGGTTGAAACCTGCTGTCAAACCTCTCGTAAGGGCTTTCAATCCTAGAACCTTGGATGAGGCCATTGAGCATGCCAAATTTCAGGAGGAGCATATCCAAACCCTCAAAATACCCCCTGAAAGACCCCACAGAAACCTAACCTATTCTGTCCCAGCTCCTTTGCAATCTGTACCTCCACCACCTAATAACCCTGTCCAAGCTTCACCAAAAGCCTTACTTCCAACCCCTAAATACCCCCACCAGATATGCAATGCCAAACCTGCAACTACTATGTGGCAGAAACCCCCTCGTTTTATTCCTGCAGCAGAAAGGCCTAAAAAGATACCAAAGGGATTATGTTATTAGTGTGATCAACCCTTTGATAAAGGGCATAAGTGTGGTACCAAAGGAAAGCAACTGTTTTTGGTGGACGTTATGGATGACATGGGAGGGGAAAAAGAGGTGGAAGAACCTGGAGATGAGGATGAGTCAAGGGAAGAGGACATCACTCCTCAGATTTCCATAAATGCAATGAATAGCAATATGGGATTCCAGACTACGAGGGTTACAGGACACGTGGGCAAGAAGCAAATTCACATATTAATCGATTTGGGAAGCATTCATAACTTCCTTGATGAAAAATTTGCAAAAAGATTAGGCTGCAAGCTAGAGGCAGTGATAGCTCAGTCAGTGACAATAGCTGGAGGAAACAGGCTGCAGTGCCACTATATCTGCAAAGACTTCACGTGGTCACTTCATAGTACTGAGTTTCACTCAGAGGTTTACCTCCTACCCTTAGGAAGTTGTGATTTGGTTTTAGGAGTCCAATGGCTGTCCACCTTAGGCACCATTATATGGGATTTCAAACAACTGAAAATGGAGTTCACCTATGACAACAGGCTGCATATTCTCAGAGGTAAGAAGGGAGGTAAGGCTCAACTTATGTCACAAGAGAGCCTCCCAAAAGCTTTACAACCTGCTGCACAGTTGTTCATGCTGTAGTGCTTACCTGAAGATACTACCCCTTCCCTGATGTCTCTCACTGTAGTCCCTTCTGCAGTCTCTGAACCCATCAAGGCTCTCTTAGAGGAGTACCAGGATATTTTTTTGGAACCTATGGGGTTGCCTCCATCAAGGAGGCAGTTTGATCATAGGATACCCCTGAAGGAAGGAACATCTCCTATCAACATTGGGCCTTATAGGTACCCACTCAAGCATAAGGATATTATTGAAAGGTTGATTACTGAAATACAAGATAAGGGGATAATACAAGTTAGTGCCAGCCCCTTTGCATCCCCTATAGTATTGGTGGGCAAGAAGGATGGATCTTGGAGATTATGTGTTGACTATAGGAAACTCAACAAACAAACAGTCAAGGATAAATTTCCTATTCCTCTCATTGAGGAGTGACTGGATGAATTGGCCGGAGCCATGGTCTTTACCAAGATTGACTTGAGGTCAGGGTACCATCAAGTAAGGATGAGCAGTGATGATGTTGCTAAGACAGCTTTTAAGACTCATTCTGGGCATTATGAGTTTCTAGTGATGCCCTTTGGGCTCACCAATGCCCCAGCCACTTTTCCGTCCCTCATGAACTTTATGTTTAGGGATTATTTAAGGAAGTTTGTGCTGGTTTTTTTTTTAATGACATACTCATCTACAGCAAAAGCATGGAGTTACATTTGGACCATGTTAGGACAGTCTTTCAAACTATGAGAGATAATATTCTATTTGCTAAGAAAAATAAATGTGCCTTTGGAATTCCCAAGGTTGAATATCTTGGACATTATATTTCTGGGGTAGGGGTGGAAACTGACCCCAGAAAGATTGAGGCAATCACTTCTTGGCCTACCCCTAAATGCCAAAGAGATGTCAGAAGTTTTTTGGGACTTACAAGTTATTACAGAAGCTTTGTGAAGGGGTATGCTAGCATTAGTAAACCCCTTACTGATTTGCTTAAGAAGGATGGGTTTAAATGGGACGAAGACTCAGAAAATTCATTCAAAGCCTTAAAGAAGGCCATGACCACTACACCGGTATTGGCTTTACCAAATTTTGAAGCAACTTTTTAAATTGAAGCTGATGCTTCAGCTCATGGCATAGGTGCAGTCTTGCAGCAGAATAGGCATCCCATTGCCTACATTAGCAAGAAACTGGGTCCTAGATGGTAGAAGCTGTCTGTATATGAAAAAGAACTCTTAGCCATTGTGTTTGCAGTACAAAGATGGGAGCAATATCTGTTGGGAAGGCCTTTTATTATCCGGACTGACCAGAAGAGTTTGAAGCACCTTCTGGAGCAGAAATTGTCAACACCTTTCCAGCAGTTGTGGTTGACAAAACTCATGGGATTTCAGTATGAAATTCACTATAAACATGGGGTGGAAAATAAAGTGGCTGATGCTTTGTCTAGAGTTCCTGGAATTGATTTTCTTTTGATGGCCTGTCCACTATTCAATCTGATTTAATGGCATTAATTGAGCAATCATGGCAGCAAGACCCCATAGTGCAGAATATCATTCAGCAAAAACTTCAGGACCCCACTCATTTTCCGAAATATCAACTTTTGGAGGGCCAATTGAGAAGGAAGGGAAAATTGGTGGTAGGGGCCAATCTTGAGCTCAAAGGGAAAATATTACAGTGGGTACATACATCCTCTGTAGAGGGGCATTCAGGTAGAGATGCAACCTTAAGAAGGCTCAAAGAGCTTTTTTATTGGAAAGGTATGACAAAAGAAGTGCAGAAATTTATCAGAGAATGTACGGTTTGTCAGGCTTGTAAGTATGACCATTATTCCCCTTATGGCTTGTTGCAGCCTCTACCTATACCTAATGGAGTATGGGAAGATATTTCTATGGATTTCGTGGAAGGGTTGCGTAAATCCTTTGGAAAGGATGTCATTTGGGTCATCATAGATAGACTAAGTAAATATGCCCATTTCATAGCTCTTGCTCATCCCTACACAGCTGAAATAGTGGCTCAATCCTTTTTGGACAACATCTACAAGCTGCACGGGTTGCCTCAGAGTATTGTTAGCGACAGAGACCCCATCTTTCTGAGTTCCTTCTGGCAATCTCTCTTTTCAGTACTGGGAACAGACTTATTATTGTCCTCAGCCTACCATCCCCAGACTGATGGGCAAACAGAAGTTCTCAACAGATGCTTGGAGTAATGTCTACGGTGTATGTGCTTGAGTTCCCCTACAGAATGGTCTAAGTGGCTTCCTCTTGCTGAATTTTGGTACAATACCACCTTTCATTCAGCTATATAGCTTACCCCCTATGAGATCCTTTACAATCAACCAACCCCATTGCACTTACCTTATCTAACGGGAGAAGATGCCAATATCCATGTGGATAGGACCATGGCCAGGAGGGAAGAAATGATCAGAACTTTGAGACAGCACTTAACTATGGCTCAGCAAAGGATGAAACAACTGGCAGATCAGCACAGAACTAACAAAACATATCAAGTAGGAGAGTGGGTTTGGTTGAAGTTACAGCCATACAAACAGATGTCTGTGCGATTGAGGGGCAACAACAAGCTCGGTCCTAAATATTTTGGACCCTTTCAGATTTTCGTTAAAGTGGGCCAAGTTGCATACAATCTCATTCTTCCTCCTGAAGCTCAGATTCACCCTACCGTTCATGTATCTCAGCTTAAGCCATTTAAGGGGAGACTGCCGGAGCACCCTTATATTCCTGAATGGTTAAAAGCTACTAGAGTGGATGTGCTGCGTAATCCCTACAAGATACTCGCTCGGAGAGTTGTCAAGCGACAGAACAAACCCGCTGTTCAGTACCTAGTTCAGTGGGAGAACCAGGAGGAAGGTCATGCTTCCTGGGTATTTGCCAATGATTTTGAGCAACAATACCCTGATTTTCCAGTTTGATCACTCAGCCTTGAGGACAAGGCTGTCAGAGGAAAGGAGCTTTGATGCAGGCAGACTCATTTTCATTTTTCCCTGTTTTTAGTAATTTCTACTATTTAGTTTTATTTCCTTATTTTGCTTGGTTGTTATGATGAGCTGGCAAGTGTCAGGTTAGTTAGCCCGGGAAAAGGGGAAACCGTTGTAATACTGCTAATATATGCACTGAATGTAAGGGAGGAATGGCAGATTTTGACGTGAATATTATCTCCTCCTATCTCTCTCACTCTTACAAATCATCTCTACTCAACCTTGATCTAGCATCAGTAATTTTCGACGTCCCTTTTCTTTCCCAAATGGGTGATCTCCTAGATTACTGTATCACCAACTAGCCCCTATAACCTGCTTGCAAAAGATGTGTAGGATTGCACAGATAGCAAAGTAAGGATGAATATACTATTCTTCCGTGATCAAAGAGTGTTTCAGAAGTAGATTTAATGACTCAAGCGCTATATTTCTGCAAGGAGTACAAAAGGCAATCTAATTATGTATAGAAACATAAAGTACATACCATATAGTCTGCGTATCTTAGTAGAGTATACGAACATAAACTATATACCAACTGATCTGACACTTTCATATGATAGTTATTAGTTACTTCTTTCATCAAGCATTTTCAATCTCCCTTACAACATGTTGAAGAGCTTCTAGACATAGTTAAAAGCTGAAATTCTAACTGAAAGACAATATGCATATTAGTAGACTGCTTACATATTAGAGAATATATATGCTTAGAGCGGTTATGCCCAAGTGAAAATTGGGTACATTGACCAATAAAGTTGCGAATTATGGCGAAAATCAAGTAGTAAGATCTAATAGAACGAATTATTACCCCCCATCCGGAAAAAAAAAAAAAGAGAGAGAACCTAATATAATGACACCTATAACGACTTAGGAAGAAGTAAATTAAAGGCTCTTGTTCCCCCTTGAAGAATTAGCCTTCTAGATACAAATGTTGAAACTCATGACATTCATTAACATCCATGAATAATGGTTTGCAGGGACCTCTATTTGAAGTTCCTTAACAACAAAAGTATTTGAAATTCCTTAACTTACAACATGAGTCAAATGTATGAACTGCTATAAAACTCTATCAATCATTGAAGTCATGTCAATACTCATATATTTAAACGGAGAGAAATCAAGAGAAGGAATTTTGTTGAACTTTTTTACCAAAATGAACATGAGTTAGTTGAATACATACAATCATACACTTCCAAAACATTGACTAAAGCTCTTTCCAATTACAAAAAGCCACCAGATCCATAACCTTCCATGTGCTCAGGGATAAGTGACCAAGACAGACTTTCACCTTGCAATGAAATACCGTAGGAAAATTTTCAACTGATCTCAATCAACTGCAAAAGAGATCCATAAACATGCCATCAACCATTGAAAATCCGTATCTTATCCTTGTCCCAAATTGCCGTTTTTATTTGCCGTTTTTATCATTAAAAATCAAAAAGCATGAAAAAATTACCAAAGCTATCCCCATCCATCAAATCTGCAACCCCAGTGGAAATTAAGCTGACCATTCGCAGCCAAGAACCAGTAATTCTTCTGCCAAAGCTTCTCTGCGAGTACTGGAAAATTAAGCAAAATTAAACTCTCAACTTTGGTGTGAAACTTTACAAATAAATCATAATGGCACCACCTTAATTTGGTAAAGTAAGGAGAAGAGATTAATACAATACACCTAGAGAGTTCAAGAAAAATGAAATAAAAGCCCAGACACCCACACTCCCGACCCCCATCCAATAATTAAAAAAAAAAAGAAAGAAAAATCGTCAACAAAAACCAAGGGAAATTGAATCGTGAGACCTCAACTCGAAAACATCCAAAAAGAATCATACACAAAAGGAGAAAAATAAACTCCATACTAATAAAATTAGACACAAATTACACTAAACTCTCTGTTTCGCTCATAAATAATCACAAATTCCATTGCCAAACTCCATGAATCTACTCATCTCTGTTAATCGAAATACCTTGCAATAAGAGAAATTTTAAAAAATAGACCAAAATTTCTTTATGACGAAATCAAAGAGACAGATTAAAATGAGATGTAGCTAAAGCAACAATTATGAATTAAAAAAAAAATTAGCGCTTAGAATTAGCAGTCATGTTTACAGTTACTTGGTAAGGTAGGGAGATGTTATCAACGACATAGTGAGATACTTGAAGGAGTAATAATCCAAAGTAGATCTACAGCAATATGAGCCTTTAAAATTGGATCTAAACCTCCTTTCTCAATCTTGGCCTGTAGGAAGAAAGAAACATACCTTAGTCGAAGCAATAATTTAGTAAACTGGGGAGCAAGTCAGATAGAGTCTTCTTTTACAATAGTAATAGATTATTGCTTTAACAGAGTATTCAATGTACCAAATTGAAATTGCGAAGTCAGAGAGTAAAAAGTCACCACGACGCTGCTGAGCATCCGACTTAGGATCTATCTCATCGAGACAGAAGCCCAATAATCCTCACCTCTCCGTCTCTGTCTTCCCCCACTTAGAGATCTAAACAACTAAAGTAATCATCTCTTCCACAATTTCTTTTTTTTTTTTTTTAAATTGGGGCAGGGCGCCTAGGCTCCTAGAGGAACAGCTTGTCCACTGTGAATGGGTAAGAAGGGTTGAATTTTGCATGGTGGGTTTGAACCCCAAACATCTGGAATACACAGCGCAAACAAAACATTTTGATGCTGAGGATTTTGGCCTAAATCCTCCAAGCATTGAATATCTGATGACTATTGAAAGCTTTCAGTATTGCAATGCAGATTCTCAGAACCAATCAGTTCCAGAGAGGCCAATATTGCAATGCAGATTCTCAGAGCCAATCAATTCCAAGGAGGTCAATCAGCTGAAGCTAAAGCAGTTACCTCCTATGTGGACAACAACTGCGCCTTTTTTTTTGGGGGGGGGGGGAGGTCAGTAAATTTGAGGAATAAAAGCTCTTGGATGTGGAACACACATAGTATACTATGGAAGCTTAGTTGATCCTAAACCACATGACAAAAATAGTACATATTCTTCACAAAGTATAAAGGAGATGAAAGCAATCATGGATGCAATTGTGATGAAATGAGTAACAGAAGCAAAGGTAGGTCGATAGCTCTTTATAATTGGCACAATGCTTTCGCTCCTTAATCATAATCTACGTATGTTGCTTTGCTTCTCTAGCGACACACGAAATGCAATACCAAACTCCTGAAGTCTTTAAACTTCTTTTCTATGATTCCCTAAGATCTTCTCAATTGATAAATTAAAATAAAGAATAATAACTACATCAATTAGGTAGAAATTGCAAACAAATTAACCAAAAAGCAAGAAAATTACGTTGATGAAATCAATCCAATTAACCAAATCAACCCTGAATTTATTAACTAAATGCAAATTTTAAAACTATTACCTATTCTTAAGCGAATGCTCTTCCCGCAAATGGAAAAACCCAGACCTAGAATTGCAAATTTGACAGCACTCGCATGCTTCAAAGATTGTCATGAACCCTCTGATGCTGGTATTGGAGAGCAGCAATTTGTCCCATCATGGAGGGAGCATCCATACCTATTGATAGAGTTAGAAAAACCCATACCTGTTGATAAAGTTACAGAAACCCATACCTGTTGACAGTGGGAGAAACCCCAGAAACCCGTGCCTGTTGACACACTGGTTCTCTACAAATCAGAGGAAATAGAAATGGAATAGCAGATCTGGAGGATGTGAGAATTGGGATGGATTCAGCGGTTGAAGAAAGAATCGCCCAGGACTGGGAAGTTTTGTGAGAGCGGGAAACTGAGAGACGGTTACTCGGTGTGTCAGGAAGAGGGACATTGGCAGTGCGTCAACAATCAACACACTTAATTTTTTGTTTTAAATAATTAGTTTGTGACCGCGCTAATACACGGAAATTTCAAAATGAAATTTTTTTATTATTGAACAACAACAATAATAAAAGTCATAAGGAGTAATTCAATTATTATAATGCTTTCATACTTTTGTTGAACATTGCTAAGGAAGTTTAGAAAGATAATATTAGTTAATTTAAATTTTGCTTATTTGCTTTTTTGATTAATAAATCTCCCAACTTTTAGAGTTCAGGCTATTTTTTTTAGTATCTCCCATCTAATTTGGTTTTTTGGGGGGGGGTTTGGGATGCCATTAATCTAAATCTATGGATGTAAGACTTCTTCATCCAACTTTAAGAAATGATTCCGATAATACCAATTTTGAGAGTACTTATTTTTTTGAGTCTAGGGTAATTTGACATTGATTTTTTTGAAGTAATTGGAATTTCAAGATGAATGTATGCAACTTGAATTTCATATACTTGTATTGTTTTAGGGGTAACATTATTTGAAGTTACCTAAAAAAATACAATCTCAAATGATCCTTGGACCAAAGCAATTACATCCTTCCAAAGTTGAATTGTCAGGAGTTATTTCTTACGGTCGAAGTAATAGCGTTCAAAACTTCCAAAGAAGAGATTAACGGTGTTCAATTTTTAAAGATGTACGGGTTGAGATTATATTAGGCTCCTTAATACTAAAATATTTGTCCTTAAGTTGACTAAACAACAATGCCAGCAATTCTAAAATGGTTGCATACAAACCACTTCACATTTATGCCCCTATTATTTGTTTTCGTACCCTTTTAAAAAATATAGAATTTAAAGCAATGTTACCAGCTTATCACCTAACTTTTCCCATTTATTTTAATTTGATCTCTAGCCCACAAATCACTGATGTATAATTAAAGAAAAATGGGCCTCCTGATAGTTAACTGTATATACAATAGGCATCTTGTATTAGTGTTGAGTTCTTATCATATTGTTAAGGTTCTTTAAATCATCAAAATATTTTTCTTAGAACTTCACCTATAAATATGTTTTTAATTATGACATTTACATATATTTATTGCATTATAATGCTTTTAGGCTTTTAGCTACTCAATTTTTTCCGCACAGATAACTTAATTAACTTGGTTAGAGTTATTTTATTCTTTTTGACTCTTAGTATGACTTTATCAAATCATTTACTCTAGGCATATAATACAACAACTTAGCTCCCTTCTCCATCCCCATAGAAAAAGGAGGCAAGAATAAGAAAAGTCATGAACGTCATAGAAAAATAATTAGCTAAATAACAAAACTAACCAATATCATATATATACCGTCTATACATCTACATGAAAGAATATAATTAAGTTAACTAGAATAGAGAATCTGATGGAATTAGTTATTATAAAAACACACAAATTAGGGGTTTGATTATTGATTGTATATAGTCCTTCAGTCTCATGTTGAATACCATCATATGCATGTATGGTGATAAATACTTGAATTTATACATATTCATGTCAAAGTCTTTAATTTATTGGACAAAAATACTCACCATACAATCATTTATATTTGATGTAATATAATAAGAAAACATAAGCATAAACAATTCACAATTTCATATTGAATGGTCAATAGTTTGATTCGACATTTTTACATTTTTCTTTTATTAATGTTATTCTCAATCACAGTGTACAGGTAGGATACTCAAATAAATAAATTAACAAATTTTATATTAAAATATTAGAGTCCATTGCCCATCATCTTTCTCTCTTCATAATCATCCTCTCCTATTACCCCATAAATAGTACATCTTCTAATTAAAAAAAGTATAAAATATTAGAATGCAATGAGGTATCATGCGAAGTGAATCTTTTACCTTGAGTTTACGTTTGGTAGTAACTCACTTCTTGTCCCTCAATTTGTGCCCAAATAGAAAGTGAAAGAGAAATGGTTCTACCTTTATGGGAAGAAAGATCAAGATCACAGAGATCGTCACGAATGAGACTGACACATAAAAGGATACTACTTCCATTAACCTTTGTCCATAGGAATAAATGATTAGTATAGATCAATTCTCAATTTGGACGAAAAATTTGATGTGAATTTCAGTGATTATAAAGAACACTAATTAAGAAACTGGATATGTATGGCTTAGATTTGAATAAGAAGATGAGAATTTTGGATGGGATTATTTTAAAATTTGAAAAGTAGGAAATCAGAGGGAATGAATTCTAAGGGGGTCAATGAGGTGGGATTTAATGTGGTGCTTTCTTTCGTTTGAAAAAATATTTTAATTATATTATAGATTCTATTTTCCCTATCAAACCCAATATTAATGAAGTAATCAAGTAAATATATTGAAAATTTAAAAATCTTTATAAAAAAGAGGGAGCAAATATATATGAAGCCTTTTTTTAGATGAGATTTAATGTGGTGACTTTGGTCCTGCTCGGCAAAATTAGCAGTTTAAGTAACGAATAGCGACTTAAGTAGCGGATAGCTGTTTAGGTTGCGTATAGCGTTTTTAGTTTAGCTGTTAGCGAATAGCTGTTTAGTTGAGCAGTTAAAATAAATGTGTCGGTAAATTTAGCTGTTAGGTTTGCTAATTAATGTAAATTGACAAAAAGGATATGGAAAATTTCCAAAGATAAAATTCACAAAGGATATTTTGGGCCAAAAAATATGAAACACTACTTTTGAATGTCAAACGTTGATACTATTAGCTTTTCAAAAACGTTGCTTAAAATGCTAAACGCTACTTAAAATGCTAGTCAAAATACTATGTTACCGAACACTAAAAATTACCTGATTGGTGTATTGACTTAGTAAAAATGCCAAATGCTATCCAAAATACTCTTGCCGAACTTGCCCTTTTTTCAATTGAAATATATGGTAATTACAAAATATATTTAATTTTTTCTTTAATTAGTCAACACATATTGATGAAACTTGCCATAGATGACAAACATGTCATAAATTAATGATTAAGTGTCAATTTTTATAAAGAAATAATATTTCATATAATTGCACGGTGTGAAGATTTTGCTTTCCATTCATCATTTCATATAAAATCTGGAGAATTTTCCCTATAAACTAATGTTTAAAATTTAAAAATAAGCGAAAAGGAGGGAATGAATGTAGACGTGCCATGTGGACATAGTAGTTTTATTATAACGCCATATAAGCAAAGGGCTGCATCTAAATTATAATATAGATTTATTTACTTTTTAAAGTTCAATTTATTGATTTGTTACTCGTCCATGTTGCACTTAGATAATTTATGTTAAATTTCTTTAATTTTAATTTATATTCAGAATTTTCCTAGGGATGGGGCTCTTTCCTGAACCCTGTGTGAACAGGGGATGCTTGTGCACTGGGCTATTTTTTTTAATTCCCACGCCTGGTTAGTTAATGGACCCCAACTAACGAAAACATGAAATCCAACCCAAACCTAATTTATAATAATGGTTCAAAACATCTAAAAAATATATATACCCAAACTTAGCCCCTTTTTTTGTTTTATGGGTTCTATTTAGATATATAGGTCACATTACGTATCCTATATTTTAATTAAATTAACTAACAACTTAAACTCTTACTATTTCAGTATTTCTCGTATAATATTTGGTTGATGCAGTATGAAATTAGAGACATACATGTCATAGACTAATATATTAGTCACATCTTAATTTAAATACTTTAATTAACATTTAAATACAATTGATATTAACATGGAAGGACAATAAATTGAAAGCATGTGAGATTGAGTATGAAACCATAAAAATTTACATAATAGCCTTGATAGAGTAATAAAAGATACAATTAAAATTTTAAAATTAGAAACTATCACATACGTAATTGATTAAATCAAAGTAACACTGAATTTAAAATTTATACATATTAAGATTAAAATAAATTAAAACACAATAAATAAACTATATATATATATATATATATATATATATATATATATATATATATATATATATATATATATATATATACATATATATATATATATATATATATCTATATATATATATATATATATATATATATATATATATGGTATCATGATAGAAAGAGTTAAGTTGGTGGAGAGGGTTTAAATAGATGGATATGAGAACTTTGAGAATAAGATTGGATGGAGACATGGGATGAAGAGTTAGGAAGCATTTGATTTGCATGAGATAGGGACGGATATATGTGATAGAGTTAATGGAAGTTGATGAGAGAGAGAAGTTAAGGTGGTTAGGATAGTAAGATACTAAGTAATTTTTGAAATTTGAAATTTAAATAAATAGCATCAAGAAGTTATTTTAAAGGGATTGCGCATAATTCTAATATTGATGGAGGGAAGACTTATTAATAACTTATCATTCTATTATTTATAATATAAAGATTGGAATTGCTTTAAATGAAGGGCTACAATTAGACCGAAGATGGAATTGACGGTGAGACATATTTGACAGTCCGCGAGTCACGAGCAGCCCAGAGAAGGATACATTTCTTTTATTTTATTTAAAAGACTCCCCGAAGTAAATAGCATAGCAGGCCCCTAATTAATTAAACAAAAAAATCACCAAACCTAATCATCAATCAAACAAAAAACTTTTTATCTTTTCACAAAAACCCCTAATTCTACGGCTCTTCTGCTTCCCCTGAGTCGTTCACCGCCTCGGCAAAGTACCTGCTGCCATCCTTCGTCTTCTTACTCAACGATACTGGCGGCGGCTCCTCTGAAGTCTTCGTCGGTGCCGATGTTCTTTTCATAAGTTGTTCTGATCCCTAACTTAGTTGTTCCTAATACTCCCCTTAGCTCTTGCTCTTCAGATCTATATTTAGGGTTTGTCTAATTTTGTCTCTCGTAACTCTGATGGTCCTTTCTCACTTATTTACTATCCAATCTCTCTTATTACTCATTGAATTTGTTCAAAATTGCCCTAATTGAAGTTTCTTGAGAAGGAAAGACCTTGGTGTGGCGGGATTTTAGGTTATAAGCTGACTAAGGAGTTGAGAATGTGTGCCTTGGTCACATATTATCTTTCTTGTATCTAGGTTTTTTTACTCCTTTCTTATTTGTTATCTTACTGCCACCATCTTCTGGTTTGTTTGGCAAATTACTGTTTTGTGAAGTGCGTTTCGAGGTGTATGATGATGGTGGATGTTGCTTTGTATTTTGACTAGTGGTTGTGAGGAGGTTGTGGCCTGAATTTTGGTCTCACCTGACTTTCTCTAACCGCCTTAATGAAGTTAGAGTGTAGTCTTATTAAAGCTTGACTAGTGTTTGTGACGTGGCTGTGACTTGAAGTTTGATGTATAGAATAAAACTTTATTTGGGTAGTCCTTGGAAGGTATTTTGTATTTCTAAAGGCAATAACTCAATATGAAAGGGCACTCCAACTCTTCAGTTTTTAGGAAGATTTTTGTGATCAGGATACCAGATTGATGCAAGAACTTGCATTAACTCTTAACTTAAATGTAGCGGCATGTTGGCTGAAGCTTGAGCAATATGAGGAAACTGAATTTCATTGTGATCTTGCATTGAGGTGCAACCTCAATAATGTGAAGGTCATATATTGAAGGGCCAAGCTTGTTTGAGTATGGGTGTAGTGGATGATGCTCGAACAGATTTGAAAATTGCGCTAACATTTGAGCGCAAAATCCATATGGTGTTGAAAGAGTTGAGGAAACTTAAAGAAAGCTTTGCTGTCGAAGAGCGAGGCGAATCTTCAAGTAATGTCAAATATGATGAATTGACAGTTGGGTTGGATCAACCCAAGGAGACTTTGGGACGGCAAGAGGAGGTGCATTGTGCTGAAGAAACTAGATCTGGCAAAACTGACCCGATAACCAAAACCTAAACTGAATAACCCGGATTCATACCCGAAATGGGATGAACTGAATTGGACTCGAACACCCGAAGTAAACCGATGCATAACCGAACGAAACTCGAATTGTAGTATGACCCGAAATTACCTACACCCGAAATGACCCGACCCGATATAAACCCGATCCATAGTGACCCGACCCGAAGTGAACCGAAAAAGGACAATCCAAACCCGAACCAAACCGTACCCGATTTAAAACCGATCCGATTCTTACCCGACTCAATTTTATCCGAATAAGCAGTAACTTTTTTGGGGGGCCTTATGTTAGAGGATAAACTAGAGTTCGGAAAAGCGGACCCGATACGATTACCGACCCGAAACCGACACGAAATTTAGTGGGTTTGGATATGAATTTTCGACCCGTTTAATTAAATGGATTGACACGTTCAACCCGTTTAATTAAATGGGTTAGGTTCAGGTTGAGATTCTCCATACGAAAAAGTGCCTATTTAACCCGTTTAATTAAATAAGTTAAATAAGTCAACTTATTTTTCCATTTGTTATTTATCCATTTACTTTTTATTAGATAACTAAGAATATGAAAAATTTTAAAAATTATGAATTATGACGAATTAAGGGAATTTTAAAGAATAATTACTTAATGTGATATGTAAACTTAATTTTTAACACTGTAATTACGTATTAGTTGAAAATATTAAATGCGTAAATAGGTAATTAAGCGACTGAACTTGACCTGTTTATCCTAAACGGGTTAAGCGGGTCAACCCGTTTAAAAATTAAATAGGTAAAGGTCAAGATTTTTCAACCCGTTTGATAAACGGGTTAGGTTCAGGTCGAGGAATTCTCAACCCGTTTAAGTTCGACACGAACACGAAACTGACGCGACACGACACGACCTATTACCCAGCTCTAGGATAAACCTATTCCTGGGCCTTCAACCATCCGCTTAAGCTTTTGATTTGAGTTGGTTCTTGCATATGGTATCAGAGCATTTCTGAGCGAGAGGTCTCAAGTTCAAATCTCAGCAACCCCCCTATTGATTTATTGCCCCAGGTAGGGGAAATCTTTGCAGCATCCACACTTCAAGCCCAAAGGGCATTCGCGTGAGTGGCCGTGTTAGAGGATAAACATATTCCTAAGCCTTCAACCATCAGCTTAAGCTTTTGGTTGAGATGGTTCTTGAATATTTTAGTCTTTCGTCTTTTTGGGGAAATTTTGAATTTTTTAAACTCAATTAGTTCAGTTTAGGTGGGAAAAGAAAAAAAAACTTAACAGTGAATTTTTACAAATGAAATCATTAAAAACTTAAGAGGAAAAAATAAAATAGTTGATAGTTTTAAGTTTTAATTTGATAGACATGTAGTAAAAATATAAGAGAAAAAATGTTTTGTCACAATAGGAATTAAGAAAAGATAACTATAATTAATAATTTATTAAACTTATTTGGATCTAGTAATCCTAGCGAAATGCCAACTTCTTTTCTTACTTATTAGAAACTTACTCATAGCATAAAAACATCTTATTGTGCTGGCGAGGAAAGATCTACACTTGCCCTAAGTGAGATTATAACTCACAACTTACGTTATCCCCGAGGTATACGTACATAACTTTTGGCCAAAATGTGTCTTAGTAGAGCAACTCTTAACCTCTATACTGTCCTCTGTGGAGCAACAGCTCACACCAGAATAATCATATCCTGAGTCCAGTCCCCCTCAAGATTTTTATACGCGTCACACGTCATAACTTATCTGGGGAACAACTCACATCAAAATAATTCATATCTTGAGTCCAGTTCCCAGGAACAGCTCACACCAAGATACCTCATATCTTGAGTCCAATTCCTAACATTTCTTTAGGGGGAAACAGCTCACACCATCCTTGCGTCCAGTTTCTAGGAACAGTTCACACTAAGATAATTCATATCTTGAGTCCAGTTCCTAACCCTGGCCAATTGCCTAGCACTTTCTTAGCCTTTAAAAACGCATTTCATTTCTCTTCTTTGATTGCTTACTATACTGAAAACTTACTTTTAAACAAAACGATTATAATCCTTTGAAATGCTTGTAGTTCATTCGTTTTTGGCTTAAAAACTTCTTATAAACGGAATAAGTTTGCTACTCATAAATTGACTTCATAAATAGCTTAAAAGTTTCTTATAGACGTAATAAGTTTAATAACACGTAAATCGACTTCCTTTGAAACTTAAAAGCTTCCTAAAAACATAATAAACTTGTTAATACGTAAACCGACTTCGCTTTAAATTTAAAAGCTTCTTATAAACGTAATACATTTACTAAATCGTAAAACGACTTAGTTTCTAACTTCAATGTTTCGCACGAACGTAATAAGTTTGCTAAATCGTAAAACGGCTCCGTTTCTAGCTTAAAAGCTTCGTATAAACGTAATAAGGTTGCTAAATCGTAAAACGACTTCGTTTCTAACTTAAAAGTTTCGTATAAACGTATTAGGTTTGCTAAATCGTAAAACGACTTTGTTTTTCAACATAAAAGCTTCGTATAAACGTATTAGGTTTGCTAAATCGTAAAACGACTTCTTTTTTAACTTAAAAGCTTCTTATAAACGTAAAAAGTTTGCTAGTTCGTAAATCGACTTCGTTTCTAACTTAAAAATTTTTTATAAACGTAATAAGTTGATAAGTCGTAACACGAAACTCGTTTGAAACATAAAGTGTTTAGCTAACGTTTAATCTGAAGTACATTTGAAATCAAAACTCATTTGAGACTTAAGTGCTTAGTTAGCAATACGTGCAACTGGATTTGTAATCAAAGCTCATAGTAATTTAAGGTAATAAACTTATTCCAATGTCTAATCTAGGTTCGTTTGAAATTCCCTTTTTAAACTCAAAGAGTGGTGCTTAAGTAAATCAAAACCTTTGATCGCTTCCAAGCTTATTATTATTCAAAACTTAAGGCATTTAGCTTATTTTAATTCAATCAAGGTTTTTTTTATATATTTTCAACATAAATGCTTCTTGAAACATAATGGCTTTACTAGCTCTTAACTTGAAACTCCAAAGAAACTCAAGTAAGCAAATAGCATACAAATCAGCTAAACTCACATTTAGCACCTTAAGATGCTCTTTTTTTCAGGTTGTCTAAATTCTTTTATACGCAAGGAGAAGTCATACACTAACCGATGTCTTAAAACATTTTTGAACTCACTTTTAGTTCGCTTTTAAACTTCCTAAACCGATCAACTATTCAATCGAGTCACTAACTAAATAGTTTGACGATTTACGACCTTTTTACACCTTGGACGTCCTAACAAACGAATAGACAACTAACAAACTTAAAAGCATTTTCAAACGTGTAAAACAAACTTTCTAAATGACCTTTTCTTTTTAAATACATCTAAAGTTTCAAGAATTAATCACATAACGTCACGTAGCATATCGGGGGAAAAGGGTTCATACATAACACATTCATGCACTTCATATCACAACTCATTAAGCCATACATGGGCTCGCAATCCACACGATTGCGGCAATTCACAACCCTATCTCCCTCCTCACACAGCACCGACCACAAGAACCTCAAACCACTCAATAGTTCCACCTCGAGCCATCCAACTTCCAACTCGGTTCAATATTGTCATCAACAAACCAACAAGACATAAAACGATCATATATAAGTATGACATTCATGCTTAATAGTCAAATTAGAATTCAGCGTATACGAAACTGATACAAATAAGAGACTTCAAGCGGTATTTACTTTCCAGTTCGCAAACCATTGATCATAGGCATAATATTTCGTTGCAACTCCCACAAATAAACTGTCGACGCACCCAAACTGATTTAGCCATGACCCTTTAGACATTATTCAGTTCATTCCATAATCATTTCAATCACTCGGCTAGCATCTTTAGGCTTCAAGCACAATTTAACTAATAAACTGATAAATTAATCACGCTATGACAACATCCTTTTGTTAAGCATTTCTCCAATATGTCAGGTTATTAAAACTCGACATCGATTCGATATACGACATTCCCAAAGTCAATACCATGCTCGTAATATCTCAATCTCGAATTTAATTCATCCAAGCTAATTTCTAAACTTATATTCAACATGCCCTAACTAATTCCATTAAACTCATTGAAATTAAGGAGGAAAGGAACCCTCACATTGAGCCCAAGCTAGAGGTTCAATTCACAACTGTGGCTCGACTTTAGGGGCTTGAACAACTCCAATCCTTCACCTCTTGCTTAACCACGCTTGATCAGGAAACAAGTCACGCCCAATTTCCCAAAAATTCGAACCCTAAAACAGACCCAAACTCACTTACTGAACTGAGGTTGAATTGGGGTTTGAAAGCAACGATTTCTACTCTAATTTATAAGAAATTAAAGCAACTAAGAGTGGAATTGCACGGCCTTACCTGGGCACGCGTTCGAGTTTTAATTCGGCGCTCAAAACCCTCCCTAAACGTGGCAAAGAGCTTCGAATTGCAACCCAAGTTCGTTCCAAACCTACGCCAGTGTAACACCCCCGACCTCACGCGGATCGTGTTACACGCCACAGTCTTTCCCTGAGGAGAGACTGTTAAGGCAACTTGCTTAAACCTATTTGAAACATAACCTATTGAGACTTAATATTTAAAACTTAATCCACTATAACATAATTGGATCTTGACAATTTTCTGGGACAAAACGGGCAGAGTTTTCACTAAAAACTGGCCGTTTCCCAGGCTAAAGCCTTACATAAAGATCCCTGAAATGTATAAAAGTTTAAAGGAATACCAAAAACTCAACGGCTACACACCGGAGTCCACAACTCTACAGGTCACATGCCCGGAGTATACAGAGCCTTTCTAATTTTCATAAACCTTACAAAAGCTAAATAATTACATAACCTTACAAACATAATCAATATTACATAGTCACGTTATAATCAAACCAAGCAAGTCCATCCTTATTGCACTCCACGCGTCAATCACATACCTGTGGATCTGGAAAAAAGGGGAAAAGTAATGGCAATGTGCAACCACCGCTCAGTGAGTAAACCCTCTCTCCCAAAACATACTTAAAATACATATTAACTTACGCAAGCCTTTCGTAATTCATTTTAGTTGAAGAGCTTTCATATAATACATTATATTCGAACCATAAACTGAGTGAAGGAATAGTCATACCAAAAGGCTTAACTTTAGAAGAAACCGTAATGCGTTGACTTAACATAATAAAGTTACGTAAACCCGGAAACATGGCATAAAAGGGGTTTTACGCATAAGTTTCACTTACCGAAAATCATACATAGTAACTATATTTATGTAAATGAGGAGACTAGACTCTTAGAGGTACTTTGTTACTGCCATCTCGAGTCGGCCAAACTCGAGCGACAACATACGCCTATCCGGACAGACATCATACTGCGCTGAGATATAATTTTCATACTTAGACTTCAGGCGGGAATCAAACCACCATCCCTGAATCTATCATAACGTAACATATGTGATACCAGGCGGGAACTAAGCCACCATCCCTCGGTCTTAGACTTAAGTTTAAAGTTTTTAGAGTAGCTCCTCCACGTACACATAGACATAAACATAACCATTCGTACACATACATACTTATACTTATTCATATATATATCTTAGGAACTTATAACATTCATACACATACATACTTAGTAGACAAACATGCTTATACTTATTCATATATAGGTTTTATGAACTTAAAACATCAAAACATAATTTTCTTACAACTTTAGCTTTAGGAAAACAACAAGAAAGGCCTCTTAAAAACATGGTGAGTATACTAACTCACGATTCAAAACTTGGTAGTTACTGCCGTGCACTTGAAAGCTAGGATTCGTAAATAATCACCTTCAGTTGCCCTTTTTACGCTCATTATAATCTTTCAAACGTAAAAGGATGAACATGATACAAGCCAAGTTTACTAACTCATAAATCGATTTCGTGAATAGTTTAAAAGCTTTTCATAATCGAAATAAATTTGCTAACGTGTAAACTAACTTCGTAAAATACGTTTACGAATTCGGAAAAAACGACTTCGTTTCTAACTTAAAAGCTTCGTATAAACGTAATTAGTTTGCTAAATCGTAAAGCGATTTCGTTTTCAACTTAAAAAGCTTCTTAATAACGTAATACGTTTGTTAGTTTGTAAAACTTCTTCGTTTTAAACTTACAAGCTTCTTAGAAACAAAATAAGATTTGTTAGCACGTAAATCGGCTTCATAAATAACTTAAAGACTTCTTATAACGTAAATTGTTTATTAAATCATAAAACGACATAGTTTCTAACTTAAATGCTTCGTGTAAATGTAAAACGACTGCTAACTGATAAAACGACTTCACTTTTTAACTAAAAGCTTCTTTTAAATGTAATATTCTGCTAAATCGTAAATCGAAACTCGTTAGAAACATAACGTGTTTAGTTAATGCTTAATTCAACTAAGTTCGAAGCTTAAAAGCTTCTCATAAACGTTATGAGTCTATTAACACATAAAACGACTTCCTTTGAAACTTCAAAGCTTCTTAAAAACGTAATAAGCTTGTTAAGTCGTAAAACGATTTCGTTTCTAACTTAAAAGTTTCATATAAACGTAATACGGCTACTAACTCGCAAAATGACTTCGTTTTTAACTTAAGAAACTTCTTATAGACATAAAACGTTTGCTAGTTTGTGAAACGACTTCATTTCTAACTTAAAAGCTTCGTATAAACTTAGTACGTTTATTAACTCGTAAAACGATTCCTTTTAGACTTAAAAGCTTCTTATAAAGGCAATAAGTTGGTTAATACTTAAAACGACTTCACTTTAAACTTAAAAGTTTCTTATAAAGGTAACACTTTTACCAAATCATAAAACGACTTAGTTTCTAACTCGAATGCTTCATATAAACGTAATAAGTTTACTAAATCATAAAACGACTTTGTCTTTAACTAAAAGGCTCTTTCACGAGTTAAACATCTCTTCATAAATTCTTATGTAAATGCTCCTTGAAACGTAACGGTTTTACCAGCTCTTGACTTGAAACTTCATAAAGACTCAAAAATCTATCTTGAGACGAACTTATGAAGTAATGGATTTTCAAACGCATTGACCCTAGACTAGGTAACCCAAGTTTGTTCGAATGAAATAGTTAGTATTTGCGAACTTCTTAAAACTAGGCTTGAATGTACACCATAACAATAAAGACTTCTTTTACCTTTAAACCACCCTCTTGTATCTCAAACGATCTTTATCGATTGCAGTTAATATCAAACGCAGGCTCCTTCCTCACACAACACCAACCACAAGATCCTCAAATCGCTCAATAGTTCCACCTCAAAACCATCCTACTACCAAACTCGGCTCAGTATCACAATAATTCCACCGTTTAGTTCACAAACCAACATTCACAGGCGTAGCATTTCTATGTAATTACCACAAATAAAATATAAACATATCCAAACTGATCTAGCAATAACCTTTAAACATAATTCAGTTTACTCCACAATTACCTCAATCACCCAGTTAGCGTCCTATGGACATAACATTCACCTGCACCCCCTTTCAGAACAAAATTTAGGCATACTAAAATTGAATTAACAATAACTTTATGTCATAATTTGCTCGTTTCTCAATTCTCCAAACTGATCGATTAGTAAGCTACGCATCAACACAACATGCGATAGTCCCAAATTGGCACTCATATGAGTAATCGTTTAACCATATTAAGGTCTAACTAGCAGCGTTGATTGCTCGGGAATTCATGCATCACATTCGTGGGTTACCCGGTTCACATATACGCTTACGAATTGCTACTACATACTCATTTTCACATACAATTTAATTGCTTAAACTTAATTTCATAAACATTATACGTAATCTCTTATAACTCAAAATTAAAGACTGAAAATCCAAATTACCCACACATGTAATCGAATCAAACGACAATAATTCAATTCTACCAACTGGTAAACTAACTCATATCACCATAATTCAAAATCCATAAAATAGAGTGGGATTAAGAGTTTACCCACCTCAAATCCAAGCTATATGCGTGCAAATTGGCTAGATTGAAGCTAAATTTCGAACTCCACACACCCAGAAAATCGGCTGCCTTCGCGTGAGGTTCGAACACCACCAAACTAAAAACCCTAACTCAATTTTTCTAAGAAATCAAACACAATTACGAAGAATCTAGGTCAAGAATGCAATTTATAGATGAAGGAGGAGTTCGAAATCACCTTGCATGCACCAGATTGAGTCGGGCGTTGACTCTGCTCCGGTCAAAATCAGCCCAACCGTGGCTGATTTTCGGCCAGTGACGCCGTGGTGTGACGCCCGGCAGCTAGGATGGGTCGACTGGGCTCAAGACCGGCGGCCGGCTCCGGCGTGCGTGGTGGAGAAGCGAAGGAGGAGATGAGGAATAGGGGAGAGCAGAGCAAAGAACGGGAAGAAGAAGAAGAAGAAAGAGGAGAGAGAGGGGGGGTCGGGGTTTCACGCGTGAATCCCCCCTTTTTCCTTTTTTTTTGGGTTTAATTCTAGCCTACTAACCCCACACGACTATAGCCTACTGATTATTCCTCGAGTTCCCGAGCCTTTAATCCTAAACCGAAGTCCTAAATATAATCGCGGGTCAGCTTACCCACCCCCGAATATGTTTAAGATCGATTTAGTAAATTACATAACTGTTACCAAGGTTCAATAATCTGAACGTATTTGGGAATTGTTTTTGTTAAAACTTCAAGGAATCGAAGGCTTGTCTTGTTGCACAACTTTAGGCAATCTATTTTTGGGATCTAAAGTTGAATAGATCAATAACTTGGACGATATGGTAGTCGTAGGTTGGCGGATATTAAAATAAAATTTTTCAACCCAACAGGCATAATATTTGTTAAGCAAGTACGACAAAAATGCGGGTCTCACAGCCAGCCGGTAGGGGCGGTCGAAAGGAGAATTTTTGTAGCAAAAAGTGGCAAAATTCTCTGGGTTTGGGAGCTTGGGTGGCCACGTTAATGGAGGAGGAGAGGAGGAGGAAGAAGCTGGGTAGCAGGTGAGAGGAGAGAGAGTCTCGAGGGGGGGTGTCGCGTGCTGGAGGAAGAAAACAGGGGGTCAGGTGCAATGACGATAATACCCCTCCCTTCTCTCTCTTTTTTTGTTCAAGCTCGCTCGATAAATAACACCGCTAGCATAATCTCGTGCTTCATACTCTAAACTCGAGTTGATAACGCAACCTTCCGTCGATTACTCGCTCCCAAATACATCTAGGTTCAATTTAATAACATCGAACTACTTCTAAGGTTGACAACCTAATGTATTCGGGTTCCTACTTGAATTAGTACTTGCTAATAACCGTTAATAGCGCTTATTAAAAATCATTGAATGATTTTCAAAACTAATAACAATAATATTATTACTGGCGACAAAAATATTCTTTTTTAATAAAATCAACGCTCATATAGGCACTTAGAAAATAATTTTAGCTCATATCGCTAATAAAATATAGTTTTTATAACGCAAAAAGGCATCACGAACAACTCGATGGAATATAAAGTGCGCGGGCCTTACACTCTTCATCCCTTAAAAGAATTTTGTCCTCGAAATTGCTTACTTAGAGGAATTAGAAACAGTTAGAAACAGCTAAACCGTCCTCCTTTCGAAACCTGGATGCATTAAAAGTTGAGACGCTTTCTAAATAATGAGTTAAGGTTTTTCTTCCGCATTAAAGACCTTCTTAATTATCTAAGTTAGGCCCTACTATTGCGTCTAACGACGTGCACTTGTTTTCATTGATGCTTAGAATACCTACATGCCAAAACGCGTACGATGCTTGATGTGTTGATAACAAGTTGTTAGTAAGTAATTCAAGATTGTTTTCTTGACTAAAAGTTTTTTTAAATGATACCTCTTTTTACGAAATTTCTTATTTGCTAAATTAACTAAGTGAGAACTTGGAATGCGCCCATATCAATATGGGTTATTGTGATAAAGTCTTACAGATTGTTGCATAGTGTTATTCCGAGCCTTCCTGATATGTGTGTCATTAATGCCTAGATGACACCTTAACTTGGACTGCCACCTACATAGAGAGCCTTCCTTCCCTTCCAACACGTAACTACTACTACTCACGAGTTGTCTAAGCATTATGCTCATCGGGGTATGGAATACCATTCCCTTATATAAGAATGATAGTATCCCCACTATATCAACCCCAACACACCTAGAATGGAGATGAAAGGAAGAACCTGATAGACTTTGGAATTGTAAGTGGTAAACAAACCCTACTAAGGCGAGTGACATAAGCAGTAGAACTCCGATGATCGCCCATGGGGCGGTGTGCCTCATAAGACCCCAACCGGTACCTATGAGACCATTAATGTCGACCGTACTCAAAACAATCATAGCCATAGCATCACATACAGTCTAAAGCCTATAGAGGCTTATATAGTTATTTAAGTTCATGATTTCTTACTAGTTATTTGTTTTATGAATGAGTTGTTGCACTCCTTGGAGTTTACTTGACTTGTGTCTGGAATTGGCATGTTACTTGATTATTCAGATAATTTAAGTTTTGTAATTCATGACATGGCATAACCTCTTACTTGATGCTTGCATTCCATGAATTCTATGATTTCATGTTATACCTGAATAACTGCATACACGCATATTTAAATGCATGTTGGGACGACCCTAGAAACCTACATTGACATATCTTTGGCCTTATATGTTTGATTAAAGTAGCGTAGCGGAGGGTTGTAGGCCCATAACCCATAGGTCCCGGGAGTGGTGGTTGCATATATTTCGTTATGTGAATTGCTTGCTATATATGTGTTAGACGGTTTCATGTTACTTACAATTCTTAGGCTCGAGAATGCTGAATTGCTGATACTATGCGATGCTATGTGATGCTAATGTGATACTACGTGGTACTATGTGATGTTCCTATTACTCTAATGTGTTATAGAAGTCTCCAATTTAACCGTAGTGATCCTAAAAGTGCCTTGATTTCATGATTGGAGTGAGACTACATGTGTATGCCTTTGAAATGTTATTACCTAATTGCCCTACTTTCAGATTTAGAATCATGAGATATGCACATACATATAGGGCTTGTTTACTATGCAAACTAAGTTTAGATAATTGAAAGTTCTTTTCCTTTTGAATTCTTTTAAAAAGTAAGTTTAGTATGATGTTCCACGCCAACTCATTTGCCCCTCTTCGATGCAATTTGCCCTCAGCGCTAAATAGAGTGAGTAGACGCTCGAAGAGGATTGGCGAGGAGGAAACTGGATATCATATGCCGTTTTTCAGTTTAAATTGTTTGTAATCGAGATTTAGATTTTAGTATGATTTGTGCAGATCGTGTCAACTGTGTGCACGTTTTAAGCACGACTGAACACAGCTTGAGAATTTCGGGAACGAAATTCTTTTAGGGGGGGAGAATGTTACGCCCGCATTCGTTGTTTTACGTTAAGTTGATTGTATTGCTTTCCTACGTTATAAAATTCGTGTTTTTATTAACTATACAGGTTGAATCATTATTGATGTGCTTATAGGAGTGATAATTTTATTGAAAGTAATGTTTTGTCGCCATTAATATTATTATTATTATCATCATTAGTTTTGAAAATCTTTTGATGATTTTCAGTAAGCGTTAATATAAATTATTAACGAGTACTAGATCAAGTAGGAACCCGAATACGATTAAGTTGTCAATCTTAGAAGTAGTTCGATGTTTATTAAATCGAACTTCTATATTTTTGGGAATGAGTAATCGATGAATGGTCACGTTATCGATTTTAGGTTTAGAATTCGGCTTACGAATTAGACTAGTGGTGTCGAGTATCGAGTAGTTTGGGACCCCCAAAAAAATAATAGAAGATGGGCATTTTTGTAATTTCGCTAACCCCTTCTTCTTTCCCCTCCTTCTTGTCGCGACCCCCCAAGAACCTCGACACCTCTCTCTCTCCTCTGCTCTTCTTCTTCCTCTCATCTCCACCACGCTCGCGACCTCCATGCCCCAATTTCGCAGAGAACTTCCGCCACCCACAATCGCAAATCCCACACATCCGATATCCCCACGAATTAGCCTCCATCTGGTGTGAATTTTGGGCGAAACCAGGAAGCATCCACCGGGTTTTCGAGAGGTTTGAGCATAAATTCGAGAGCCTAGACATTTGTAAAGGTTCAGCCATGCATTCTAGTCGTTGATTGCTTCGAAACCACCATAAATTGGGGACGAATTTGTAGCCTCAGGTATCCATCTGAAATTCAAGTTAGTGAGTGAGGTTTTGGGTTGAAATTGGGGTTCGATTTGCACAAATTAGGGTATGGTTTGGGGTTTGGTCAACTGGTCAGCAAGCAAGAGTCAAGGAATCGGATTTTTCCAACACTCGAAGCCGAGCACAGCAGCCGTCGAACGAACCTTAAGTTTGGAATCGAGATGTGGATTCTTTTACTCCTAAATTACTATTAATTTCAACGTTTTTAACTAAATTAGTTAGTGCATGTTGATTTTGAAGTTAGAAATCAGTTTGGGTAAATTTAGAATTGAGATTGAGGAATTACGAACATGGTGCTGATTTTAGGTCATTTGGATGTCGAAATGATGCTGAATTTTAATAACCGGGCAGTAGAGAAATATTTGATGAATAGAATGTTAGCATAGCATTGTAATTCCATTAATTTGTTAGTTTGAATTCCGTTTTCAAGCTTGAGGATGCTAATTGAAGTAATTGTGGAATGAACTGAATTATGTCTAAAGGTTATGGTTAAATCAATTTGGGCATGTTAATGGTCTATTTGTAGTAATCACAATGCGATACTATGCCTATGCATATTGGTTTGCGAACTAAAAAGTAAATGTTGCTTTGAAGTTTCTATTTGCATTAGTTTAGTATACGTTAAATTCTAGGTTGTCTATTAAGCATGAATGTCATACTTATATACGATCGTTTTATGTATTGTTGGTTTGTATATGCCAATAATAAACCGAGCTTAGTAGTTGGATGGTTTGAGGTGAAACTAATGAGAAATTTGAGGTTCTTGTGGCCAGTGTTGTGTGAGGAGGGAGCCTGGGTTGTGATTACCGCAATCGTGTGGATTGCGAGGTCATGTGTGGCTTATTGGACAGATTCTGCCGAGTTATTTATGAAGTGCATAAATGTGCTATGTGTAAACCCCTCTTCCCTTCAATGTGATACGTGACCAATTCTTGAAACTTAAGACGTCTTTAAAGAGACAGGCCATTTTGAAAGCTCGTTTTCACAATTATGAATGCTTTCAAGTAAATGTCTGATAGTTTATGAAAATGTTTGTGGTCTATAAGAAGTCCTACATCGTCGAACTACTCAGTGAGTGACTTGACTGAATAGTCGATAGGTTTAGAAAGTTTAAAAGCGAACTAAAGGTGAGTTCGAAAATGTTTAAAGCATTGAATTGTATATGACTTCGCCTTATGTTTAAAAGGATTTAAACGACCTAGAAAAGGGCATCTTAAGGTGTTAATTATGAAATTTAGCTAACTTGTATGCTAATTGCTTATTTAAGTCTTAATTGGGTTTCAAGTTGAGAGCTCGTAAACCCATTATGTTTTCAAGAAAAGTTTACGTTGAAAGTTTACGAAGGAAACTTGTTTGCCTCATAAACAAGCCAAGTGCTTTTAGTTTTTGAATGGTAGCAAGTTTGGAACGTTTTAAGCCTTCAGTTTTTTTATACACCCTCCTTAAGTTTTAAAAAGGGATTGAAACGAGTTATCAAATGACAACTGAGGATTTTAATACGAACCTAGTTTGAATTAAAGGCTAACTAAGTACTTTAAATTCCAAATGGGTTTCGTTTTAGGAATTAGCAAACGTATTACGTTTATAAGAAGTTTATAAGTTAGAAACGAAATCTTTTTACGAACTAACTAACGTATTACGTTATTAAGAAGTTTTTAAGTTAAAAACGAAGTCGTTTTATGAACTAGCAATCGTTTGACATTTTTAAGAAGCTTTTAAGCTTAAAAGGAAGTCGATTTACGTGTTAATAAACTTATTACGCTTATAAGAAGCTTTTAAGTTATTTACGAAGTCGATTTATATGTTAACAAATCTTATTTCGTTTATAAGAAGCTTGTAAATTTAAAACGAAGTCGTTTTACGAACTAACAAACGTATTACGTTATTAAGAAGCTTTTAAGTTGAAAACGAAATCGTTTTACGATTTAGCAAACTTATTACGCTTATACGAAGCTTTTAAGTTAGAAACGAAGTCGTTTTACGATTTATGCAAACTTATTACGTTTACACGAAGCTTTTAAGTTGAAAACGAAGTTGCTTTACGAATTAGTAAACGTCTTACGTGTATAATAAACTTTTAAGTTAAAAGTAAAGTCGTACATTTGATTCACTTAATGACTTAATGCAATGCACGCTATGATTATAAATTTATAATATCATTCTGTGACTACTGTAAAAAATTCTGCACTATTGATCTACGATTCTAAATCATTTTCATAACACGTTTAATTTTACAAAATTATATTCAAGAATGTATCGTTGCATATGATCTCATAATAATGTGACTCATTTGAATTTTGGACAATAAATTCCAAGTCTCGAGTTTTGCTAGCGAGCATTCATAATCACATAAATGTAATGCTAATAGACACATGCTCATATATTGCCGTTGCTTTTTAATTTTGACTCATTGAGCAAATGTAGATTAAGTTGTTAATCTCACAAAGACAAATCTTTGAATTTTGATTTATGATCACTTAACAAGCTCTCAAAGAACATTGATTCGATTACTAAAAATATCGACTTAAGCCAACCTATTTCTATTTACCAACTCCAAATATGACAAACCTGAAGTTACAAATAAACACCGGGGTCTAAATAAAATTTTCGTTATTTTCTTTCTTTTTTTTTTTCATTTTTCAAGGTATATTTTGGTATTGGGGCTCACAAATGAGACCATTGATAAATAATTTGCGTTAGGTTAGTCCATTGATTTTGTCATCGCGTGAACTCAATAGAGATAATTAAAACTTGTCTTAATGACACATAATCCTTTAGATAATTACACGGCACATTTGATATAGGGTTAGGGATGAGTTGTATACTTGTATTTGTGATTTACTAACTTTCATAGTAACTTTAGAAGTAACCCTATATAATATTCCATTTTATATATGTGTGTGTGTGTGTGTGTGTGTGTGTGTGTGTGTGTGTGTGTGTGTGTGTGTGTGTATCTGTGTGTGTATATATATATATATGTGTGTGTGTGTGTGTGTGTGTGTGTGTGTGTATATATATATATATATAAAGTCAATTAATGATTAACGTATGAATTAATAGAAAAATCTAGAATAAATGGGTTTGTCTAATTAAACGACTTTTACCTTTTAAATACAATTTAAGAGTAAAGAACTAAAAGTGGCTACATTGAAAATATACAATGATTCGAAATTAACCCAACTTGATTTATACCGATTCAATTTATACCTGATCCGATATTGACCCAAATATTGAACTGAATCCCACCCGGTCCAATTACATTTGACTCATATCCGATCCGAACCGGGCTACTGTAGACAATCCGAAATAAACCCGACCCGAATTCCACCCGAACCAAACCCATACCGACCCAAACATGATACTCATAAGTGACTCGAACCCGAACTTCACCGGAACCGAACCGAACCCCACCCAAATATGGTTGACCTGAAAGTGACCCAAACCCGAACTTCACCTGACCCGATCATAGTTGACGCAAAAGTGATCCGAACCGAACTAAGACCCAACCCGTACCCGACCCGAATGACCCATTTGCTAGGTTTAGAAAAAATTAAACAAAGCTATAACGGTAAAGGGAAACAACCTATATGTTTGGAGGATGAATCCGTACTTGTTGAGCATGATAAAACTCCAAAAGTCGAGGATGGCGTGATGTCTGACACCTTGTAGAATAGGATTGGTCTTAATGCACAGATAGATCTAAAGACCATTGATAGGCCTTCTAATAGTCCCAATAAGGGAGAGGAACCTTCACACATTACAAGTGTGGAGGGGAACACTATCTTAAACTATAAGAATAGAGATGTCTCTCAATTGGATATGGTGACTAAAGAATATGATGATATGAAAGCATGATTAATTCTATCAAGGAGGGCATGATCTATTTTTCAAATGCAAAGAAACTTAAGTCTTACATTAGACTATCCCATGCAGCATATGGCTCGCTTACTAGAGGACATGAGTTAGCGTTTACCTTATCCTCTCAATCTACCTACTTAAGAATAAAAGGCAATTAAGGAAAGGGACATTTCATTTATGGAGACTGCTGAGGTTGTGAGTTGCATGACAATGGTGTCCTCTACTGAACATGATTAGGCTCTAAACGATATGAAAGATAGTGTAAGTGATTTTTTTCAATTCTCAGCCACAAACAAGAGCCCCCTTACACGAAGATGCCAGCGCAAGGGGAGCAAATCTCATAAGCATTGCCAAGACATCTCTACAAGAAACACTAAGAAGTCCACCATGAATGAGGAAGGAAATAACATTATCTTGTTTAAGACTGACTCTTCTGAATGTTGCATGGAATTTTATGTGTAGGGTAAATGACAGAGACCACTCCAGCACGATAGACGAAAAGATGTGAATCCTGTTTCGAACAACATTGATCATGTCAAGCTAAGGACAGAATCAATACCATTGGATGCGGAAATAGTAATGAAAAAGAGACGAGTGATCGTGTAAGAATCTTGCAATGGAACGAAAATATCCTCATGTAATATTCCTATTATGGCATGTAATGATGCTATTTAGTAGGTGATGTAGTCATTTAGGGTAGGATAATAAATGTTTGATGGATTGCATTGCCCAACACACACACACACACGAAATCAACCAAAAAACTTAGGGCTGCAATCAAGATATTCTAGTTCGTTTGGGGAGAAAGCCACAAGGATATTTTTGTACGATGAATGCTAATTTACTAAATAGTTAAAATTGAAATAAATAGAATTTTAATTTAATTATGATGTTAACGCCATGTCACTATCTAAACATTGCTACCGAACAGGAGCTTAGCCACTTGTATATTGCTTTATGTTAATTAGTTAAATAAAAAATAAGCATTATTTCTCATCACCTCGAATCATTTGTTGATTTTGTGAAAACCCGAATATATTCATAATTTAAAATAATATAAGTAGTTTTATATAATTTCATTAACTTATGACTAATTTTCAGGTTAGTGTTTGGACCTTCACAAATTAGATTTTAAAACCAAGTCCAATTTCTTTCACTTTTGTTCCAACTAAAATCTCCTAACTGTAGTAATAGTAATTAAAAAAAGACAAAATAAAAATGATATTTTTATCCCATTTCCCTCCCAAATTTCAAATCAAAATTTGAATTTAAATAGATAAATATGTAAAGTTCATCAAGAATCTCTAATTAGTAGAAGTATATCCCCCTCTCCTTTATTGCTCCCATGAGATGAGCCAAATCGGGAACTTTGTGCTAAGAGGGTAATAGAAACTGGACTGCCATGCGATTTTTATTACAAATTGAATACAGTTTTGCGATCGGGTTGGAGTTATTGAATTGTTTGGATCTTTGCGTGTGACGGGTTGGGTTTGGTGGAGGCCATTTGGGCCTATTCATAAAACACCAAATGTTAAAGTAAAGATTAAGGTGAGTTGTGGGAGGATGCCTCCGAAAATCAGCGCAGGATTACCTTAATATTGAGAAGGATAGTCTAACAGGGATATAAAATGCAGTTGCCCGGGTGCGTGTCACAATAGATGGACGGACGTATGCCAAATCATAGCATGTGGTAACCTATGAATTGTTTAGCTGAAAGCCACAGACCCTCTAGTGGTATCGCTGGCCAAAATTTGAATCTGGTTAATGGACATGTTTATTAGAAATAAAGAAAATAACAATTTTCAAGGGCTTAAAGTGGTTGGGAGCCAATGTATTTCGAACTGTTTGAATTATTCCCCCACTCCCGGCGAACGGTTGAAATTAATTTAGATTGTGTTTTATCGTTAGTGATGAGCATTAGTGAGCGGCCGCGCAATCATTTGCCCACAGTCAAATTGTAAGATCAAAATATTTGGTTGTCAATCAATTTGCAATAAATATTTGACGTGTTCTGTTTTATTAGTTGACCTTCATGTGTGGCCTTGTATTGATTTCGAAAAATATGGTTGAAATTAATTGAAATAGTGTTTTATTTTTAGTGCACTGCATTGCTTCAGTTAAATATTAGACATAAAATTAATTAGAACTTCTAGGACGTTACAAAACTAAACTCTGAACGATAGGACAAGATTGGATACATGTACAACAGCAAATTCTTGATCAACATGTTTCATGTATTCAAAATTTTACACAAAAAGTTCTTAAATTTTTGAAAATAAATATATTAAAAATTAAATAGTTTTATGAACATTCTTAAAACTTTTAAAGACGTTGTAGTACCAAGTTCATAGATCCACAAATGTATCAGCAGTTCCATTGAGTTTCAATGTTCTGCGCAATCACATATTGGTTGAAAATTAAAATGTGCCCAAAACGTTGCATTTCAACAAAGATGCCCATAGATTCAGCTCTTAAACAGTGCACTTTTGGTGTAATTGCCGCGATCAAATCATCATAAACCTAATGAAGATGGAGTCAGTCAGGAGAGTTCAAGAGAGTTTGTTTTTCCAAACAGTCATGCAGGTCGCCGACCATCCTAGACTCCTGACCCACCCCTTCTCCTAGAGCTACGTTTGGACCTCAGGTCAGACCTAACCCATAAACCCTCATATTGATCAAATGCCTTTAAAAGCACTAGTGAAAGTGACACCTCCTGCCAAGTCTCCCACAAGGAGAAATGGCATTCCAGGAATCAATCCCAGGACCGCCAGGTCGGAAGGGGAGCATGATGCCGCTAGGCTATTGCCGTCTGCTCGGTGCAAATGTATTTATACGCTGAGCTCAAACTACGCATTTTAAACAACCTACATATGTTACCTGACACCTCCTGAAACAGAAGGAAAAGTCAGTAATATTCTCACAATTTACAAGCATCTACACGCACAAAAGCTGTCAACTTCACACTGCTTAAACCAGCTTCAGGCCTCCGGCTACTCACGATCACCTTCGATTTCTTCTTGGTCCCAGTACTACCATTTTCTATGTAAGGCTGATTCATCTGCCGATGGTGAAGTAGGATTAAGGATCGTAAATCTGCAACCGCACTGTCCTAATTCCTCAGAGCGATCTTTAAGTTGGAGAAAAACCAGAAAAACCAACTATGAACGCTTTCTATTCTTGTTCTTGCCAACTCTTGGTGCTTCTAAGTCATTAGGAGGCTTCCAAATAATATCTTCAAGATTTTGGCAGAAGTTTTTGTAGAACTGTGCCAAAAAAATCAGTAATTAGATCCACGTCCAGAAGCCAGAAAATGTTTTGTCATATTGCAGTCAAATTGTTCCTAAAGGCTAGGCCAATCTCAGATCAGGTCACAAAATGTCTGTCGTATTTCGGTCAAGTTGGACAAAGGCAAGTTCATCATCGTACGCATAGTATTTGGGTTTTTGATCATTTGAGTTAGGTTGGGTGGACATTGGATTGTATCAATGTTATGTCCAGGCCATGTTAGCTTTAAGGCCAGTGTTTCCTCTTATGCCTTGGATAATGATTATCAACCTAAGAATTGGGTCGGTTCAACTTGGTTGGGATAATTTTGGGTACATGTCAGCACCAGGTTGAACCATATTCAGTTAAGCTATTTGGTTTTAGTTCAAAATCATACTCCCTCCATCCTGAATTATTAGCTTGGTTTGACACACACACAGAGATTAAGAATTTAGTCAAATATGTTATCATTGTCATGTTTGCCATTAGGCTGCTGGAAGTAGAAATATTAGCATCTCTGCTTTCTCGACATCAAATAATTAATTTGTTATTTGACCCTCAAAAAATAAGTAGCCTCGAAAATGTAATTACAAAAACTATACAAAAATCGTTACTAATATTTTTTATTATCTTGAGGGGCAAAAGAGGAAGGCAAGGTTAATTAATTGTGTAAATATAGAAACATTGCAAATAACTTGGGACATTTAAGACAGGAATAACACGAGAACAAAATGGGACAGTGGGAATATGAGGTCTCTTAGGTCGGTGTAATAGCCCAAGTTAGCCTTATGAGGTCTGACCACAGCCCATCCAGTATAGAGGCAAGTCCAGAGGAACGTAGGCAGAATTTCATAACAATGGTAAGAGTTATGCTATGCTGAAGATAAGATAGTCCCAAACTCTGTAACAATTTAAAGGACAGCAGGCATAGGAAATCTAAGAAAACTAACATTGAGGTACTCAGCAAGATCACCAGCAGCTTTCTGAATATCCACCAAGAAAAATGCAGGAGCTAATTCATAGATCTGGAGATCCAAACCTATCAAGTTTGAATACTGCGAGGAAAAAGAAAAGAAAAGAGAAACACAAAACTAAGAATCTGAATACACCAACAAGCTTACTTCCAGAATCACACAGATGCGTCCCGTCTTAGCTGTAGAGAGACCCTCTATCCTCATCTGGCATAAACACAAAATCTCAGCAAAGGTACAATGCTAACACTAAAGCAATTACCCTCAGAAAAGACCCAAGACCTAAAGTACACAAAGGAAACCCACAAATTTCAAAAAATGGGTGGGAGGAAGCAGAGAGCAGCTCAGGTGAGCTTGTTGATTATGGTACCTTAAAGTTGCGAATATGCGTCTTGAAACCCATAGATTGAGCAACTACTTCCATACTTGATAAGATTACGTTTGCTGGTTTCTTAGAAACAAACCGTGTATGATGTTTCATAGAATCCTGCAATAAAGCAAATCGAAATTCAGAACTGAACACAACAGCCGCAACAGCCGCAACACTGCCGGTGTGGACCAAACATTTATGAAAGGGAGCTGCGAAGAATTTGAAACAAATTAGGAAAAAAATTAAACTAAAAACTAAAAGAAGGCAGCATTAAGAAGCAAGGACACAAATATTTGCAAGTGCAGCCATGTTAGGAGGTTAAGCTCAATCTAAAGTTAGCCAGAATTTTTTCATTTCACCTAAAATGCCTATGTCAGACACTTGACGCTCCATCATGGATACAAAAAAGCAATAAATACCAATGGGCAAGTGCTTCGGCACACTAGGAGGTTTTTTTGGGGGGGGGGGGGTGGTTGCGTACCTGGCCTTTATCAAACAAGGTTTGAAGGTTCAACCCTTGAGACAGAATAATTAGGTCAAATGCATTGAGAATCAATGGACCAGCATCATCATTCCCATATTGCCTGTTTTCCTGCTGATCCTGCACGTAATTGCACATGCCTCTTTGTTAAAGGTCTAATAGTAAATCATAAATCCAATAGGCACTTGACCTATGAAATCAGTATTAACCTAAATGCCATAGCAAACATGGACAGCACTAATGGAGATACAATTTGAACCCACAACCTTACAGGGACCATGAGATGCTTTTCAGCACAGCATTAGTAATTTCCAAAGCTCATTTAGATGTCAGCTGCAGCACAACCGCCTTTTTATTCTGGTATACCTCTGCTTTCATTTGTATTTCTACGTTATACACTTCTACTTCTACCAGATCTCACCCTGTTTACTAGGGCTATCTCCATATAAGGTCAACTTGAAGCAGTCATTCTATCCATAATTTCTACAGGTAGACAAGGACCGCCCAAACAAACCAAGGCACAGATGAAAGGGAAGAATAAGAGTTCCAAACCACCTTCTTTGAGCAGATAATATAAACCATAAATGTCGGCATACAGCTATGCCTCTCTTTTCCAAATGATAAGAGTATGCAAACCACAACACACTTAAGAGTGGCAAGGATAAAAAAATTAACATGCTAAGATTTTTAAGACAGTATCAATATTAGTGATAAAAAAGCATGGCAGGCAGAAAAGAAGCATCTTCATTAGCAGCAGTTAACATTGGACTGAACTGACCTCAGTTTCATCAAATGCAGCATATATGTCATCCAGGTTGACATCCTCATACTCAATGAGCATAACAGGAGTGTACCCTTTTTCAAACCATTCGTCATTTTTTAACTCTTCAATAGTGATCCGCTGCAGAGAGGAAAACAAAAAGGAGAAGATATCAGCAGACATCATTAAAAAGTCACTGTGCCCAGTAGTCCATACGAATAATCTTCAGGGCATGAAACTATCTACAACACAATACCCGAAAACAAGAACCTAATAGCTATTGTAAGCTCCTCGCTTGAGCAGGCTACTGAGTAGTCCTCCCACTGCAAACAAAGAGTTTGGCAGCCAGAACTTACAGTATGAGGATTTGGGTCCAATATTCGCTTGATCAAAGCTTTTGCCCCAGCAGAGAACCATGACGGAAATGAAAACTCAGCATTCCCAATCTGTGGATAGAAGAAACAAGGAAACAAAATGGAGTCAGCCAGCCAGTAAAAATAACAAATGTGAAACATGAAGAGATCGTCTCTTAGAAACTTTCTAGGACTGTGGAAAGGAAAAGCGACGACGCAGAGGCAAAAGGTTTTCCACATAGAATACTTTAAAAATGGCTACACTCAATGTCAATTCAAACTCATTTCACTATTGTACAAACTTTAAGAAAGATGGGCATTGCTCCACAATGCCCCTTTGGAAGCCAAAGTTGGACACTGGGGCAGTATGCTGGTGGCTCAGATGCCACCTCAGCTAACAATGCCCAAGGCTTGTTCCCATGGTCCTAAATTCCCCTATGACGGGAAAGCAAGGGAGGGCAAGCAAGTGCAGCTAACACCGCGCCCCCACCCCCCGGGGCACGGGCGCAAAGCGCCTAGGGAAACGCCTTCAGCACTTGGAACCATCCTTAGTTCCTTACACTATCTGGTCACTCAGGACCAGTAAAAAAAAATAACTAAATGGAAAGCACAAAATAAGCCATAAGTCAAGAGATTTGTATTTGACAGATTTCATTTAAGCAGACATCCTTTGCAATGCTCCCACACCCAAGCCCTCACTTGATAGCATCCTATTCCCCAAAATTCTTACAGATCGACAGACAGAGGAACGAAAGATACATAGGGACTGGTGTGACCGAAGTATCACATGTTCACATGTTAACCATAACAACTTCAATGACAATGTTCATGCCTTACTGTATAATGTAGAGAGATCAAGTTCATCAAATGGGAGATAACCAGCCATCAAAACATAAAGGATGACACCACAGGACCAAATGTCCGCCTTAGCACCATCGTATCCTTTGTGATTGAGAACCTAGTTAAAGATTTGAAGAGATATGTGAAATAGATGATCAGATCATATCATTCTAATGTCTACATGAAGCTCAATTCTTACCTCTGGAGCCACATAGTTGGGAGTCCCGCATGTTGTCTTAAGAAGGCTAACACCCTGTGTATAAAAGGCCATGTTATAACACATCTGATTTGACTTGCCAATATGGATGAAGTATAACAACGAAGTTTTACCTCTGGAGGTTGCGCGCTCAGTCCAAAGTCCGAAATTTTCAAATTTCCTTGGGAGTCCAGGAGAAGATTCTCAGGCTGTATAAAAGATCAAGAAGCTTATACAATTCATACAGCAACAATAGCAAACAGGGAAATTTCAAGAGAATAAGAAATTACCTTCAAATCCCTGTGATAAACCCCCTTGCTGTGGCAATACTCAACACCATCAATTAGTTGTTGGAAGTATCTCCGGGCTTCAAGCTCACTGAGTCGTCCATGATGAACCTACAACATTGGTAGGAACGCCACATTAAGTATCCCGACAAATTTAACATATTGTGTGGAATTACCGGAAAAATTCTCTCTTTGAAGAACCAAATTATTTTGAGCGCCAAAAAAAAAAAAAAAAAAAGCCCTTTCAAGATTTGAAGCTCTACTTTTTGAGAACTTTGTATGATTGCAGTCAACAGTCAAGTACTCAATGGTGTTGCAAATTTGACTTTTTTGGATTTTGTAGATAATCTTATGCACAAGAGCCTGAGGGCAAGATATTTCTGTAATTGCTCCTTTTGTATATGGGTGACATCCCCATGGTGTCTTGCAATTCAAGTTTTAATTACTCGTAAAAGAAATACACCGGAAAAATTCTCTCGCGCGATGAACGCGAGCAATAAGGCCATCAGTGAAGCAACAAATCTAAGAGAAGCGAACTTACAATTTTATCAAATAATTCACCACCCGTAATGTATTCTAATATGATATAAATTTTGGTACGACTTGCTAGAACCTGCAGAATGGTAATAAGCAGCTTGTTACAAGTGATTTTATAATATACTTTCTTGATTTTCACCACCATGATAGTATCAAAATATCCATTGATAGAGGGGAAAGGGCAAGGAAATTCAAAACACAACCAATGAAGCATTAAAATTTCAAGCACCGTTTCTCTCCATCAAAGATCAACACTCCTGCAACTAAGGCCACACACTCAGATCGCAATATTTCTGTTTTGAATGCATTGGCACCTGACAGTTACATCTTTACCTCATGCAGACGGACAACATGTGGATGCCTCACCAGCTTCATTATGGATATCTCCCTTTTAATCTGCAAGACAAAATCTGCTCAGTAAAGGAAGGAAAAGGATAAGAGTTGCAAACACAACCCAGAGAAGAGAAATTTGAGGTAGTAAGAAGCAATACACAAGAGCACCCCGAGGAACAACAAGAGAAGTCCGTGTCTACTTTAACACAAAATATCAAAGGTTGAAGAACATCCTCTGCAATTGGGGCACAGCAGCAAAAAGGGCAAGAATGGCATATTTAAAAGTTGGAAACTAAGAGCCTCATACAAACCAATTAATAGATTGTATCAAATTTTACAATAATCTATGGAGTATAAGACATTCATATGTCAAAAGCTAAGTAATCCCTCAATATGAGACCAAGAAATCCTTCTCAAATAAAATTCTCTTCAGTCAATTAATTTATCAGATGAGATTCCTATTGGAGCTCCTAGCGTGGAAGTCTCAAGTCAAAACAAAAGGAACATCTTGTTATATCAATCGGGAACGATAACTCACAGGGCCATCAAATTCAGCGTTGTTTTTCCTGTTCTTGAACAGAGTGTGGAGCATTGATACGGCCCAATTGCAAGGCATGGGGCTTGAGTGCCATATGGGTCATATTAGTCTTATGGGGGCCTAATGTGGGGTTTATATAGGCTTTAGGTTCTCCCAACCCTTGAGCTAGTTGTTGGGGTGGATTCTTCCAAAGAACTATAGTAGTTCACAAGTATCTACTACATCATAGAGCCAGCTGTGCAGCAAGGTCTGTGAATGAGATGCTGGTTAGCTCAATGATGTAGAATGCTCTAAGAGCAATTGCTACAAAGGGGAATAATTAATGTAGGACGCTCTAAGAACAATACCCACACCGAGAAAATTCACACGAGAACTTTCACTTAAATTCAATATCAATTCTTATTTATAATCTGCCCTCTCTAATTACATAGAGGAGTTTATATAATCTGAAGGCTAACTAGTATTAGGAAACCTAAATGATAAGATATAAACTAGAAATGATGAAAATATATAACCTAATATTATCCTAATAGGTTAGGAAACTAAATCTTGATAAAATATCACTAAATATCCTCATTTTGCTTATCCAAAAATATGCTTAAAAATAACCCATGAAAATAATAAAAAAATACAAATGATCTCCAATATCAAAATATTCTAATTTCCTGAATCTTTTGACTCATTCGTTACTCTTATCTTACATCACTCACCATCCAGGGATAAGCTGACAGGGCCATGTTTTGGTTCATGATTCACTTGAGACTTCCCCAGCCCCTCTTTTTTAAATTTTTTTTCCAAATCTGAACTACGACACAGGTATGCATACAAATCTGTTAACACATGGATGACTTGCTCATGTGATCTAAAGATTAACAGCTAGATGACAACTCCTACGTACTATCTTCTCAAGAGTTGAAGATCATAGTCGCCGGCCTACAATGAGTCTTAACAAACTTAGTATAAAAAAGAGCGCCTCAGGCGCACTGAGGCATGAGGCGACGACTACGGCACCTCACAATGGGTGAGGCGAGGCGAATTCTTTAAGCGCGGCCAGGCGTGCACCTCAACCAGCCTCAATCTGAGGCGCGAGCCAACCAAATTGAGGGCTTTATTGATCTTAGTTAACAAAGGGAAGGGGAAATAGCAGAAGGGTGAACCAAGGTTTGAGAGTCGTACTGAAAGACACAGGATCCCAAAAGTGACCGTGAATGGCATGGCTAGCAAGTATTAGCTAATTTTCCTAACTTTGATTATAATCAACTAAAAGGAAATACTATAAGTACCAAAGAGCATATCCCAAGAGGGATCATGAATACCATGGCATGTTCTTCGCTTGGACATATCCAATTCTTAATCAGTAGAAAAGTGGAAGGCCAAGTCCAAACGGGAAATGCTACATGGTTGGGATCTTAAACCTCATTAGAGTACCTTAAATCAGACAACAATCAAATGTATCATGAAATTGCATTCCACTTTTGTTTTCCTGCCAATCAATGACTTCCTAATATAGCGTACAGTAAAAGCAATTGGTCATTATTCAAAAGGATAAAGATTTGTACTTAATAGTTAATACCCTCAGATATACTACGGTAGGTGGCTGCAACCCACAAGTGTTGAAACACCTCTGAGAAGTGTGCCACAACATAGGGAAAAATTGAAAGCATACACCCCCCAGAGGGAGGGCGGAATGAAAACCCCGAAACAAAAGGAGAAACAAGGATTGCCAAACTCAAATGCAATGGAGGAACGAGGAACTGCTAGCAAACCACAATATGAACTTGTAGATTCCCCAATCTTGCGATGCCATGGCATTTCCTGTTAGCAGTATTTAGAGATACTGAACTTAGGTATGCGGATATTCATTTCCATATCTTAAGAAGATACATGATATTACTTAAAAGCAGGATTCCTTCGAGCCGTCTGCTCACCAAATGAACCTTGTCAAAATTCATATTCTGTCAAATCACAATCCTACCCGAGAAATTTTAGATTTAAACACCATTTCAAGCCAACAAAAAGGCTAAGGTCTGATTAACACCTTATACCCCAAACATAACCTTGAGAATAATATGAAATGAAATCCAAACATTAGTCCCATTTATATTGGCCATAGAGGAATCAATGTACTCGAGTAACTCAACCTTATGCCCATAAGGCATAAAGATAGGTTGCCCTAGTTGGCCCCTAGATTTGAAAAGCAATGACTATCTAGTTGCCTACTAGAACAATTTACTAGGGTATATTATATTACTTAACTCCACTCTATTCCAAAATTAGAAAAATTGTCCAAAAATGACCTTTATGACTACCCGAGGAGCGCATGAAGGTAACCTTAAGTATAAAAGTTTCACATTAAAGCAAGAGAGACATTGGGGGTCACATTTGTAGAGCCAAGATTCCCAAGACCACAACTAGCATCCAGGATTCAAAATGCAGTTTCGCTTGTGAATTGCGGTTTCAGTGTAGCATCACAAAATCACTCTAAGGCGACAATCGTGCACCATATTGCAGTTGTGGCAGTTTAACATGCGGTTTGCTCAATTTCAAAAAAAAAAAACTTTTCCGATGCAGTCGTTTCGTCATGGGATGGTACATGTATCCATGGTGGATCGCAAAACCTTCGATAAATAAGAGGATGAACTTGCTTCTTCTGAGGCTCAATATTGTCACTGAGAAGTTATGTTAAGAAATTAATTGATTGCCTTATTTGGTAATTGGCCATCAACTGGTAGCTCAATGCATTAATTGCATTTAGTTACTCTGGATTCAGTCCAAAACATTTGGTAAAACTAGTTGCTGAAGTTTAGATATAAGAGCATAAGTAGTAAGAAGCCAAAGGAGCTCAAGCAGTTCAAGTGTCCTTTTACCAACTCTAAGGGTTGGGGTTCAGCTATCTTGTAGCATAATCATTAGATTTTGTGAATCGCACGACATAGGTTGTTGTCCATTCTTGCCCTTTCCCTAGCCTTCAGCAAGGCTTACCAGGCTTAGGCCTACTACTAGTACTAGGCTAGGTTAGAGTAACTACCTCCCCAATGCACTAGAGTGCATAAGCAGAAGTAACGGTCATTTGGTGACACAACTTCAAACAGCTTCTCACAAATGTACAATTTGGGCATTAACATCTCAAACCACTTACAAGAAGATCCTTTCAAACAAGTTCCTTGAAATGAGAGGTTCATGCGCTTGAAGCCAATGCAAAACCTCTTTTCACCAAACATCATTGGAGGCTTCAATGCTCCCAAAGAGCTCTGTGATCTGCACAATAAGTTCTTATTTTGTCCAGAAAAGCTCATTCACAAACACCCTATAAAACTCACCAATTAACAGCTACTAGCTACTTCAGAAACAGCAGCAAGTTTAGCAACTACTCGAGGCCAAACAAAACTGTGATACTCGTATTAGACAAGCTCAATCACACGCTTATCCCCCCAAAAAAAAAAAAAGCAAAGAGAAATATCACATCACAATTCACAAGAACATTAGAGGCAAATACATGGCATCAACCAAAACCCAGTTTAATTCTTTCGACTTGCGCTGAAATTATAACAAGAACCCAAGAAAAATTTGCAATATTTTTTCAAACCCATTTGATCTCCAAGGCTAAGCAAAAAAGGCTAAGTAAGAAAATGACCTGATCGACCATTTTATGCTTGATTATGGTGCTTCGATCGAGAACTTTCATGGCAACACTTTCCCCAGTCTCTGTGTTCTGAGCAAACTTCACCTTGGCAAAATTCCCTTCCCCTATTGTCCTCCCTATCTCGTACTTGCCCACTTTCCTCACCACCATCTTGCTTTTCCTCTCTCTCTCTCTCTATTCTCTCTACCCACTTAATTTCTCTCTCTAGAGAATCATTCGCTCAAATGGCGTGCCCACGCTCTCTCTCTCTCTCTCTGTCTCTCTCTCTCTCTCTCTGTGTGTAGAGCACTCAGCATTATTCAGCCACCGGGCAAGAGAAGAATCAAATGGAGTTTCTGGGCACTGCCTAGAACCCAGATTGATTTGGTTACTGGTTACCTAAAAAGCAAAGTTCTATGGAAGAACGAACCAAAATTTTTGGTATTTATTTGCTTAGAAAAGGGAGAAAAAAACTAAAAAATTGCCCCATGACTGGAATTATGTCGAGATTAAGGGGTGTTTGGTAAATAACTTTTTGAAGAGTTTTTTGATTAAAAAGAGTTTTTTTAATCAAAATTAACTGTTTAATCAAGCAAAAAAGTTAATTTGGGTGTTTGGTGAAAGAGCTTTTCAGAAGAGCTTTTTGGGTCCAAAAAACTAATTTGAAAAGGCTAATTCCATAAGCTTTTTGGAAGAGTTTTTTGAAGAATTAGTTTTTTATTGTACAACTTTATCAGAAACAGCTAATTTACCAAACAGTTTTTCAACAAACAACTAATTCAAACAGCTAATACAAGCAGCTAACTCAAACAGGTAACAGCTAATAGCCAATACAAATAGCTAATAGCTAACAGCTGTTTGTCAAATAGAACCTAAATCAAATTGCCCCTGGCCGTTTTAGGATGGTTTTTTTTCCCCTGGGCATTTATTATTAGTTGGGTAGGGATTACGCGTGAGATTGCATGATTAAAAAATGACACAACGAATAAGCAAAGGGGAATGGATGGTCATATTAAGTTGAAGTTCCAGGAACCAAGACTTGTGTCATGATTAAGTGCGTGATTAGTCGTTATTAGTTGCCGTCTACCATAAGATTTGCCCTTGCGGGTACAGCTCAGCTCATTCCTCTTTGCCTAATCCGGCTTCTCACTTTTAATTAATTAAAAGGATTTTAAATTAATCCTTAACTATAATAGAAGAGCCGGAATAATCTGACATTTCTCAAGGGTGCCTGTGGTTGATAAATTTCCGTTGAATGTCCCTCATGCTACATGGAGATTAACACAGCAGCACAAGGCTCAGGGGGTGAAGGATTCAATACAATGAAGCAATGTACAGCAAGCCAATACATCACGGTCCAACCTCACGATAGAGTTGAGCTGAGCTGTGCAAGTGGTTACAATGAAGCTAACGTGGAAAGCCTCAGTAACTAACTTCTATTACAGACAATGCATATATATATATATATATATATATATATATATATATATATATATATATATATATATATATATATATATATATATATATATATTATATATATATATATATATATAGACACACACACACACATACACACATACACACGCACGCACACATTCAACCATTTGTAATTCCTATTGTACAGATTTATTGCTTCCTCTCAAGATATATAGAAATAAAGCTTCATAAGATTGCTCTCTCTTCTCTTTATCCTCCACCTCATTTTCTCTCTAAAATTTGAGCTTTCTTCGTGCAAAGTCTTGATGATTAACATGGTATCAGAGCAAATTTCACATATCCTTTCACAGTTTTTTTTTTTTTTTTTTGGTAATCAGGTGATATCTTAGATTTTGATCTTTCTTGTTGATTTCTTGCTAAATTTCTCTTTCTAGATTAGGAAAATCTGGTTTGAGTCTGAGTCGAACAGTGTTTACCTAAAACCATGATTGAAAAATCATTTAATTCTGTAGTGAACAATCCATCTCATGTTTTGTTTTTGCATCCCTCGAATAATCCAAATAATATGCTTGTGGGTGAATTGACGAACGGTGAAAATTATGGTCATTAGAAGAATGCTATGGAGGTGGCTTTAATTGCCAAGAATAAGGTAGGGTTTGTACTAGGGGATTGCAGTAAACCATTCCCTATTTCTCCTTTAGCTGCTCAGTGGAATAGATGTGACAAAATAGTCATATCTTGGCTTATTAATAATGTAATGAAAGACATTGGTCAAAGTATCTTGTTTTCATCCATTGTTGAAGATGCTTGGCTATAACTTGGAAGAAGATTTGGAGATGTAGATAGTACAAGGCTCTCTAGGGTTCAAAGAGACCTGTGTTTAATTTTCCAAAATAATCTATCAGTTGCAGATTACTTTACTCAAATCAAGAAACTATAGGATGATTATAATGGTATGATTACAATTCCACATTGCAATTGTGGACTTGAATGTGCAAGTCTTGTTACAGCACACAACCTGATTAAGGATCAACAATTAATTCAGTTTTTGGTAGGATTGAATAAGGATTACAAGATTGCAAGGGGCAGTATTCTAATGATGAAACATTTACTAGATATAGATCAAGCATACAACCTGATTGTGCAAGAAGAAAAGCAAAGATCACTCACAGCTATGTCTCAATTTACAAGTGGATCTTCTGCTTTTAATGGAAATTTTCTTGATTGTCCTAAGCACTCTGCATTTGCAACTCAATAGAGGTCATATAATTCAGGTTTTAGCAAACAATAAATCACAACTCTGGGCCTAATTCTGGCCAGCTCCAAAGGAGTGTTGGTTACAATTCCAATTCAACTAATAAAGGAACAATAAGATTTGGGACTCAGGATGGGAGACAACAAATGCATTGTGACCATTACAAAATGACAGGGCACACATTTCAAAGGAGCCATAAGATACATGGTTATCTCCTAGACACAAGTTGTACAAAGGGAAAAGGATGGCTGCTATGGCTCAAACAGACACAATCTATGAGTATAATACTGCTCGGACATAAGACTATGTTGTAGCACATGGGTCTTCTCATTCAGCAGCTCCTTCTCTTACTCACGAGCAATGTAATCAGCTTGTAATGCTTCTTAGGGCTGGCAAAAATTTGGATCCGGGTCGATTTGGGTTCGAACAAATCGGATATTCGGATAAAAACTTCATACCAGGACCCTGTCCCAATTATAAATCGAACACACAGACCAGACCCAGACCAGGACCTGAATGTTCGATGTCCGGACCCGGTTATCCGAATTTGTGTTATGATTTTAGGACATTCGGACCGAAATTTTGTGTTACCGAACCCGAACCCGATTTTTAGTATTCGAACCCGGTTGTCCAAGGTTATTTTTATAAATTTTATAAAGAATTTAGACTAAAATTACACATAAACGTAGTTGTCCGATGTCCGAACCCGATTGTCCGAATTTATCCAAACCCGAAATGGTTCAAAAATTCGGACAACCCGAACCCGACCCAGATTAAATTCGGACATGAATTTTGTGACCGTACCTAATGTTTCCGGGTCGGACAAATTTTTGCCAGTCTTAATGCTTCTTAACCAGCATACCACATCTCAGATTCTCAGGACAGAACTGGTGGCGACAACATTAGGGAAGCTAGTTTTATATCAGGTAAAATGTTTTTTCTTCTTTACATCTATTGATAACAATCCCTGGATCATTATTCGTGGTGCAAGTGATCACATTACTCCTTATTTATCCTTACTACATGATGTAAAAGTCATTCAGAGTTAGAGGGACTTAAACTGTTTAGATCATTAGATATGCTCGCTCATAGAGAAATGGAGAATCTCGCCTTCTCTTTTAGTTAAGAATGCTCAAATAATCGTGTCCCTTTTCAACACTCAACCTTTTCTTTTATAAAGCAGATGGACTACATAGAATGTCCTAAATGCTATAGTACACATTGATATTTTCATATGACTGCAACTGTCTTCACATGGCTACAGTAGACAACACTTATTTTGCTAGCTTGACACTTGATAAAATAGTACAATAATAAAGCAACAATTTTTCAGAGCCTTTAATGCTGGCAAGACTAGTAATTCATATTGAGATTTTGCATGCCTTCATCTCCAATAATGTCTTCCAGTATATTATTATCTAGATAATCATTAAAATCTTCATCAAGTTAAAGATGCTCTGGATCTTATTTTTCAAATAATTCATGAAGATATTTTTTTTCCTTTTTCTGATAAGAATTTTTCAACTCCAACAGCAATGAGATAATCAAAGACATCTTCTAAAGTAACTCCTTCTACCTTCATATATTTACTAAACTCATTGTGATTAATGAAAATGGTGTTTCTGCAATGCATTAGTGTTCTTCCTTACTCAATTAATGCTTACATTTGATGATAAACATTGTAAAAATTGATAGCTCTTGTTAAAGCAGGATCACTAACTAATTCCTATCATTCTGGAAATCATTCTTCTCGTTAATCTTCGGGATCATCTAAATCAACTATTTGAACAGAATAATGGGCTGGTTTGGCTTTTCTATTTTCATACTCAATTATTGCACAATGTACCTCTTGATATAGGCTTCTAATGTATGGAATTTTTGTTGGACCATCAGAAGATGTAGGAATCCAATGAACCCTACTGATTATGCATTGTTGAAACTTAGTCATGATAAAAGTGGGTACTTCAGATCTAGGATTTTCATAAGATAAACTAACATTCTATGTTCTTATGCTTTCATGACGGGATCATCTATAGAGATTGAATTTACTGAAAAACTAACACCACCAACTCCATATCTATCGAAAGAGTAGATTTTAGTATTCCATGATTCCCAAATATAATAGTAATAATTATGATAGTAATCGATGTAGGCTGCGAACCACTCATTGAACCATTTTTCTTGAATATAAGAACTTATTTTTTCCTGAAAATCATAAGGACATCTTAGGCCGGCAGAAGTTAGCAGATCAAAACATGATCTACTTTTTATATGGAATTCCAAAATATCTATAAGGATTTTATTAGAAGGAGAAACCAGTTCTAATAGTGATGGCATTTCATTTCTGATTTTCTCCTTTTCCGGCAGCAATTTTGCTCTGATGATTACCATTGGCAAGCTCAGAAAATAAATTATCTACCAGAGAATTCTTCGATCCCTGTATATGTTCAATAGAAAAAGAAAACTGGTTAAGCCATAATTGTAAATGCAGGAGTCTCCCTTGCGCTTGCATGTTTGATAAATTCTTTTTCACAAAATCAAGTTTTCCTTTACAATCAGTTCGAATAAGAAAAGGTTTTGGGCCTAAACAAATTAAGAACTTTAGATCCCCTTTATGACTAGAAGAATTTCTTTTTTCATTGTGGGATAGTTGCATTCTACTTTATTGAAACTTCCACTGTAATATTTGGAGAGTTTTTCTCCTTCTTTTATTTTGAATACTGCTCTTCAGTGCTCATTGCTGGCATCAAGAATTAAATCATCTCCGTCATTAAGTAAATTAAGAACAGGAAGATTTTTACATATCTTTTTTGAAATTCTAAACAATCTTTAAATCATTAGTGGTCCATGTCCATCTCACTTCTTTCTTGAATTTTTGCTGCAATGGTTTTTTCAATTTAGCCATATCTTTAATGAAGTCTAAAGTATAGGTAGGACATCCAAGAAATCTTTCTAATTTATCCAGCTTTTATCTTTAGACATAAAAACTCAATTTCTTGTTCAAAATAAATGCACTTGTTCTTACCAAGAATAATACCATAATCAATGCATCTTTGGGTGAAAGTTAAGACATCATTCTTATGTTATTCTATAGTCTTGGAAAAGACAATGATGCCATTGATGTAGACTAAACAACAGTGATTAAGATCTTTAAAAGATGTCATCCGTTCTTCTTTGAAATATTTAGGGTGCATTTTTAAAACCGAATGATATTCCTATCTACTGATGATGTCCTTAAGGGCACTAAAGCAGTTAAAGAAATGCTTTCTTCATCCATTTTATCTGCCAATATCTACTTTTACAATTCATTTTTGAGAACTTAGAGGCTCCTTAAATTCTATTAAAAAGAACTGTTGTGTTAAAAATATAATAACTATCAAAGACAATATTGTCATTAAACTTTTTGTAAGTGATTACCATTCTAGCTCTCCCTCTTTTTTCTTCAGTATGATTTCTTACCATAAAAAGCTGAACTAGTGTGAAGACTCTTACTGTTTTTGACTAACCCTTTATCTAATAGTTCTTTTATTTGCTTATCAAATTCTTGGATATTCTGGTGTATATATGCACTATTTGTTTGACTCGGATAATGGTGCTCGGATTTAACAAAGTGATTTTTGCAAATGTCTTATCCTTATCTCAAAATTTTAGAGGATTATCAGAGTACAGTTCTTTGTGTAATTGCTCTTGTTGTTCGGTAATCTGTTCTTTAATAGATAACTCAAGTAGTGAGATTGTTAGTGCAATACCACGTTGTGCAAGTATTACCTTCTCACCACGTTGGTAGTCGTAAATTCAATCTTCTGATGAGTGTAAGCCTTATTTAACTTATCAATGGGAACTGAGTGATGATGCAGAAAAAGTTTTAATATTTATAAACCCCAAGTGCAAGGTGCATCATTGAGTACTTGAGGTTTCATCCGTAGGGAATTGTGTTTTCAACTACCAGAGTTCATTCGAGCGTATCAATCTAGGCGAGATCAAAGGTGAAGAAGGAAAACTAAACTACGCTAACAAACATAGAAGAAGCGACTTGGAGTTGCGATTTGACCAATGAATGAACCAACTAACCAAGACGAATCCTAACCTATCCAAACTACATTGCGAACTAGAGATAATCGGTTGCACCATCAAAGACCACCCAAGCCCTCTCTCAAGGGTCATTGAGCTAGTCTAATTGGTCTAACCACCTATTTTCATGGGGTTAGCCCAATTAGACCACAAAACTAGCAAACCCGAACCTAACTTGATTCGGATACTATTTTCATATCCAGAACTCGGCTATTCCCTCTCCCACACTAGCTAATTGACCTCACCTCTCAGCATAAGTCAATCGCCCAAAAATATGGATGAAAGCTCTCTCAAGCATTTCATCGAACACTTGGTGGGCGTGAAGGAAAACTCTAAGTTCTAGGCATAGATTGGGTATGGTTAGGCCAAATACAAGATTAATTTGCCATCAAGAGGCTAATCACAATCCAAGCCAACACAATCTACCAACTAAACATCACAAACACATGAAAACCTAAACTAACAAACAAGAACATGAACTTGAAGAACAAAACAAAGAGAATAAAATAAAACTAATCTAAACAACTAAATAACATGAATTAACAATAAAAACTAAACATATAAAATAAACAAAACAAATACAAGAATTAAACCAAAAAAACATAAATAAGAGCAACAATGAAATAAATGGAGAAAGGGGGAAGAAAACTTAGTCTTGAATTAATGAAGGAACTTAAAATCCAAAGATTGAATCCAAGATTAGAATCTTCAATCCTAAACTAATCCTCCTCTAAAATCTAACCTAAACTACCCTAAAAATCGCCAGAGAGACGCCCAAGCAAGCCCCCGTGCGACCCCCGAACGACCCTTTTTGCCAATTTTTGCTGTTTTTCGCCGGTTTTCACTGTTTTTCTTTACTTTGTCGCTTCTTCGCTCCTTTTCGCGACGTTTGCTTGATTTGACGTTATTTCTTATAAAATATAAATAAAATAAGTAAAAATCCTAAAGATTAAGTTATTATACGAGCTAAAAGTAGGTGAAAGAGACACGTAAAATGGGACAATTTATCGCCTATCAAATACCCCACACCTATCTTTTGCTCGTCCTCAAGCAAAACAAAAGAAAAACTAACGTAAGAACCTAACTCACTTTCGTAGGAATCACGGTTACATTTAGCATATGCAACAAGCCCTGTAAACCCCTTGGTTACCCCAAGTGGACGAGTAAGGTCTCGTGAGGGTTTGCAGAAGATATACCCACAAAATCTCAAAAAGGAAAAACAAAGAAAAGAGAAACAAAAATCGAAAAAATGAAAAAGACAAAACACAATATATACATCGGGGTAAACTATACACATTCGGATCAACCAAAACCTCCTAGTAACTCAAGTATCAGTCTGTACACAAGCATTACATGCATTTCAGGATACATCATCCCAAAGAATGGCATCCACACATCAGCTTTTCACCTCACGACGCATGAAAACATTGAATCCATCCTGGTACCTGGTGTGCAAGTGTATCATCACCTTAAGACTTTGGCCTATTAAAATCAAACTCAATCCCATTTCACTGACACAAAGCTACCTTTTTGAATGGTTAGCATGGAAAATAGACTTCCCCAGTAGCAGTATTGCCTCAAAGGGTAGCACCCAATAGCGCATGCCTCAAAGGGGTACTTGTCATTCCAAATTCTTTTCTTCCCCGCTTTTTTTCTTTCCATTATTTTTTTCATTATAAACTCTTGCCATGCCTCAAAGGGATACACCCAGTAGCACTTGAATTTGTTTGTTTTTTCTTTTGTTTTTGGAAAGGGGGGTGCAAGCACATACAAAGGGAACTGTGCAGTAGGCAAGTGGGAGAGTCGATCACGGAAGACTAAGAATATAAGGTAATGACAATATAATAGTCAGGATTGGATTACAAAGTTACAATGGACTATTGGAGTTAGAACTGAGGCCTAAAATGACAGACTGGGATGAATATTTATCATGCATATAATACATATATACAAGCTAATAGTCAAGGTACCGAAGATCAAGGTTGATCCAAATAGTACAAAACTCCCCTAAATTCAAAAGGAAAAGAAAAATTATACGAAAAAGAGAAAAATTAAAAATTTTACACAAAAATGAAAAATTTTCACAAAAATAAGAACAAAAAGGGAGATGACCCCACCTCCATATCTAAATCTCACAATGTCCTTATTGGGAGCTGAGAGTCATCACCAACCGCAAAACACACAAAAACAAGGAAAACAAAAACACACACATGACACACAAAACTGACAAATATATACACAAGTTAACACACTCTTCCAAAAATACAATCTCACCCAATCAATAACAAGAGCACACATATATACAAAACTAACACCACCAAAAATAAATATATACCAATCCATCGACACCACCAATCACAACACACAAATATCCACAAGAATACCAAAACGGTGATCATAGTCATCAATGGCTCAACAAATCTCAAATTTCAACCCAAGATGATCACCAACAAAAACACAATCTCAATATTTACAACTAAACAAAAAGAAAAAGAAAGAAAATAAAAATAACAAGAAGGGGGGAAGAGTGAGAACGATTATACCAGGTCGGGTACTGAATGTACCCGAACTATTCCACAAGGGCGCAAGGAGTATTAGTCACTCCTTGTTTCTCAAGAGGTGAGTTGTCAGCTCGGATGCAGTCAACGCTCTCAGAAGCTTGTCGTGTGCCGTTGCATGTATCTCAAAGGGATTTAAGTAAGAGAACACTAATAAAGATGTAGCAAATGGAGTTAATGTCCTCTTAAACTTATCAAATGTCATAGAAAAATCAAAATCATGATCAAAGAAAGTACTCCACATGATTTTCCTAGGCACGTCCTCTAGGTATACGCAATATTGGTCCAAGGAGGGATTATACCCCCGAATGTCACATAGGGACTCATGAAATGCATGCAAGTGAGAGGGCGTGGTGGAAAGTAAGGGGGATGAAATGGAGGTTGAGTTGAGTGGTTCGGTGAAAATTGGGTCGATATGATCAATATTAAGTGCGGCACCAACCACCGAACTGTCATCACACAACTCCTCGAAAGGAGCCTCCTCAAGATATGGCTCAACCAATGTAAGTTCTTCTGACCAAAAAATTAAAATATCCTCTAGAGAACTAGCATCACCTTGAGAAGTCTCGCTCATCTCTAACCCCGTGCACTGAGCTAAAGGGAGGGGAGAAGCATGTAAGGTCAGAGCACTGACACTAGTGCCCATAGGTGTGCTAGAAAAAGATGGAGCAACGAACGTCAATGGAGTCAATGGAAGGTCAAACACTTCTCCAGGGTCGGTCAAAGGTGCATCATCAACAATATTAGACCCTAGGGGAAGGAAAGACTCACAATCATCATAGAGACGAGCCTCAAGTCTAGGGCAAGCTAAGGTAGACTGGGGTCGGTCTCATGCAATAAACTCCACTCCCTCATCTTACTAGCAAAGCGTTCGTGTTGCTCATTCATTGCCTCTATCATGGCATCAAGTCTAGCATAGCATTTATTGGAAACATCATGATGGGGACAAGAATTCACATCATGGTCAAAAGATTGGCAAAAAGAGCACAACACATGAGGATAAAGAGAATAGTGATGATATTGGTCCCTAGCATCATTAGATTATCATTGATGCCAAGCTAGAGACTCAAACAAATCCCACATGTCATCGACATCTAAGGAACACAAACCACCATAACACATGGACTCGAGGATGGCTCGAGTCTCATGTGTTATCCCCTCAAGCACAGTATTGCATATTTTCCATTTTTTATACGTAAAATGCACATATTGAGCATGATAATCATTCAATCTAGACAAGTATTCCCAAAAAGGTTCATGCTCAAATTGAGATAAATGCAAAATAGCCATCTTGAAATATTTTTTATTTTTTTAAATTTTTTGAATTTTTTTTTTCCAAAAAGGCCTAGTCTCGAATGCTCAAGGAAATTCCAATATTGAAAAATGCTAATTCCCCCGGCAACGGCGCCAAAAACTTAATGCAGAAAAAGTTTTAATATTTATAAACCCCAAGTGCAAGGTGTATCGTTGAGTACTTAAGGTGTCGTCCATAGGGAATTGTGTTTTCAACTACCAGAGTTCATTCGAGCGTATCAATCTAGGCGAGATCAAAGGTGAAGGAGGAAAACTAAACTACGCTAACAAACATAGAAGAAGCGATTTGGAGTTGTGATTTGACCAATGAATGAACCAACTAACCAAGACGAGTCCTAACCTACCCAAACTACATCGCGAACTAGAGATGATCGATTGCACCATCAAAGACCACCCAAGCCCTCTTTCAAGGGTCATTGAGCTAGTTTAATCGGTCTAACCACCTATTTTCATGGGGTTAGCCCAATTAGACCACAAAACTAGCAACCCCGGACCTAACTCGATTCGGATACTATTTTCATGTCCCGAACTCGGCTATTCCCTCTTCCACACTAGCTAATTGACGTCATCTCTCAGCATAAGTCAATCCCCCAAAAATATGGATGAAAGCTCTCTCAAGCATTTCATCGAACACTTGGCGGGCGTGAAGGCAAACTCTAAGTTCTAGGCATAGATTGGGTATGGTTAGGCTAAATACAAGATTAATTTGCCATCAAGAGGCTAATCACAATCCAAGCCAACACAATCTACCAACTAAACATCACAAACACATGAAAACCTAAACTAACAAACAAGAACATGAACTTGAAGAACAAAACAAAGAGAATAAAATAAAAAAAATCTAAACAACTAAATAACATGAATTAACAACAAAAACTAAACATATAAAGTAAACAAAACAAATACAAGAATTAAACCAACAAAACATACATAAGAACAACAATGAAATAAATAGAGAGAGAGGGAAGAAAACTTAGTCTTGAATTGATGAAGGAACTTGAAATCCAAAGATTGAATCCAAGATTACAATCTTCAATCCTAAACTAATCCTCCTTATTAACTAAAATTTAACCTAAACTACCCTAAAAATCGCCAGAGAGATGCCCAAGTAAGCCCTCGTGTGACCCCCGAACGACCCTTTTTGCCAGTTTTTGCTGTTTTTCGCTGATTTTCGCTGTTTTTCTTCGCTTTGTCGCTTCTTCACTCAATTTCGCGACGTTTGCTTGATTAAACAAGTAAAAATTCTAAGGTTAAGTTATTATACGAGCTAAAAGTAGGTGAAAAAGACACGTAAAATGGGACAATTTATCGCCTATCAAGTGGTCATTTACTGTGAATATTATTTGGTTTATGGCTTGTGTGCATGGCGAACATAGCCTCTAAGAATTAGTTCCAATAATCATATCATGAGAGGGTTGATCAGTAGCCCATAGAACTAGTATAATGCATTAGACTCCTTCTATTTTGATGGATAATCCTTCTATGGCTTCGCTATTGCTCATAATGCTATTATCAGTTATCCTAACTTGTAAAGGATTTTTAACTTTTTTTCACATAAATTCTGGAAAGAATGATCTTTTTCCAAAACAGACTGAACAACTGCTATTGGTGTAGGCGCACAATTCATATTTATTATATCCCTCTAAACATATATTTATTGAGATATAGATGCTATTAGGGTTGTTATTGGTGACTTCATAGCATATCTCCACAATTATATTTTTGACTAATTCATCTTCATAGATTAACTTACTAACAGTTCTTATTTTGTACATAATAACTTTTCTATCTAGACTATACTTCAATCTATAGTATGTCTTGTGGGTTCAAAACCCATTCTACTCGTTTTACTAGTCATACTAATCGTATCATCTTCTTTAAGTTCTTCTTTAGACAATGAAGAACCTTCTTCCCATTCTGATCTTACACTCATAGTTCTTAATAATTGAGGTTTAATGGTAATTTTACCGTCTCGTCAATTTTTATTACATTTTTTTTATTTATTTTTGTAGGGTTGGTGTTAGGGAAAAAATAGAGTTTTAATATTTATAAATTCCAAGTGCAAGGTGTATCTTTGAGCACTTGGGGTGTCATCCGCAGGGAATTATGTTTCCAACTACCAGGGCTAACTAAAGCGTCTCGAGTTAGGCAAAATCAAAGGAAAAGAGGGTAAACTAAACTACGCTAACAAACATAAAAAAAAGCGGCTTGGAGTTGTGATTTGACTAATGGACGAGCCAACTAATTGAGACGAGTACCAAACTATCCAAACTACAGCATGAATGAAAGATAGTCGGTTGCATCATTAAAACCACCCAAGTGCTCTCTCAAGGGTCATGAGCTAGTCTAATTGTTCTAACTCCTATTTTCATGGGATTAGTTCAACTAAACTACAAAATTAGCAACCCCTGGACCTAACTCGATTCGGATACTATTTTCATGTCCCGATCTCGGCTATTCCCTCTCGCACACCAGTTAATTGACCTCACTTCTTAGTATAAGTCAATCGCCCAAAAATATGGATGAAAACTCTCTCAAGCATTTCATCGAACACTTAGCGGGCGTGAGAGAAAGCTCTAAGTTCTTGGCATAGATTAGATATGGTTAGGCCAAATACAAGATTAATTAGTCATCAAGAGGCTAATCACAATCCAAACCAACACAATCTACCAATTAAACATCACAAGCACATGGAAACATAAACTAACAAACAAGAATATAAACTTGAAGAAGAAAACAAAGGGAATGAAATAAAACGAATCTAAATAACTAAATAACATGAATCAACAATGAAAACTAAACATAGAAACTAAACAAACAAATACAAGAATTAAACTAACATAATCAAAACAAGAACAAGGTATGAAATAAATAGAGAAAGAAAGAGGGAAACTTATGCTTGAATTGATTGAAGAACTTGAAATCCACAAGCTTGAATCCCGAAATACAAACTACAATCCTAATCTAATCCTCCTATTGAGGTTTTTATTGTCTAAAATCTAACCTTAACTACCCTAAAAATCGCCAGAGACAAGCTCCAAGCGAACCTCCCGTGCGACCCTTGGAAAACTAGTCGAAAAGGGCTTTTTATCGCGGAAGCAGGCCCCGACGCACGGCCGTGTCAAGACACACGGCTGGCCGTGCGCCACCATGCACGGTCAGACGCACGGCCGTGCGCTTGGCCGTACTGACTGTGCATGGCTTCGGTCACTGGTGCATGGCTGTGCCTTCCTGCAGGTTGGTCGTGCACTATTCTTCTCTGCTTCCTTTTGCTCCCGGGGCTTGTCAGACTTTTATTCCACCTCGAAATGCATCCGAAATACCTCATTCCTTATTGAAATTGGTGAGTTTCTCGTCTCTTTGACGAAACTCCTAGAAAACAAGCAAACCAACCAAATAAGTGCATTATGAACCGAAAGGGGCAAATTTAACCCTTTCTCTTTAAGATTCGACATGAAAACCCTGAGAAAAGTGGGTCAAATAAGGGTTAAAATGAGATCAAATATCGGTGCAACAGTTGGTAAATCTAGATACCCATGACCTATCAATCTCTGTCTCCTAAGAATTGGATTCAATCCTCTAGATTTTTTGCATAGGAATAGGACTTTCAAATTTTTCTGTCTCTATCATTATTGCCTTAGTTTTTGAATCTTTCATACTATCTAGTTTGTAGATTATTTTCCAAAATATCCTTAGTGGATATTCTCTTCTTTTCATGTCCATTCCAACTGTTTTTAATTTAAAGGATAAGAAGTTTTTGACAAATTTATCTTTTAGGCTTACATAATATGCAGGTCAGCAATTGAATCTTACTGATCCATTACATAGATTGCTCTTAATCCTTGTAATAATTTGATTATTAAATTTGGTATGCTGGATATCACAGAGCAAAGCATAAAGATCAATATCTTTACCATAATATTATAATGAAGTAATTTGAATTTGGACACTTTCAACATGGATGTACGTGTACTTTCTATCTTTGTTATGCCTAAGGATATTTTCCCAATCAATGGGATTGACATCTCCTATATTATACTCACAGTCTTTTAACTTTGGTCTCTTTCCATCATTTCACATGCGTACTTACTCTTTTGTTGAAAGATAGATTTTTTATAGATCATATCTTTGTGGATTATGGGAAGGACCCAATCTCCTTTAACTTCTTCGTTTTTATTATCTACAACAAATTCTTCTCCTTGAAAATTACCAAGACTAATTGAATTACTTTCCATCATTTGAGTAGTTTCTTCATAATCACTTTGTTCATATTCATCTTCTACTATAATCTCAAGAATTCCCTTATTATTTTTGAAGGCTAGATCTAATGCTTTATCCTAACTAAGTTCAAAATAGTCCAGACTTCTCCAGGTTTCAATAAGTTTGTTATTCTTTCTATTTTTACATTCGTTTGCATAATGACCTACTTCTCCGCATACCTAACGCTTATAATTGTTTTTCCCAACAGGGTAATAAGCGACTTTCACAAAAAAAATCTTCGTTTGTTAAGGCTTGCTTTATTGTAATATTTTCTTTTGTATTTATATCCCCTTTGCTCATTAAAGCTCTATTTCTTAAAAAAATTTCTTTTTCTTCTCCTTTAAGGTTTTTTTTCCCCCATTGGTGACGATTATCCCAATAATTTAGAAATTACTTCTTTATTTCTTATGCTTTTAGATTAAGATATTGATCATTAACCCATTTTCTTAGATAAGATATTCTTGAATCAAGGGTGTCAATGACATCTATTTTTTTTTCAAGCTATGCAATGTACTTTTTATTGATTATAGAATTGATTGGATACGATAATTTATCATAAAACATACCAAGATTGGTTTTATTATGCCCAATTTCATAATAATATTGACTAAATTAAGCAATATAATTCTCAAGATATCTTATATCCCATAATTCTATGTTATTTATCTTTCTCTGGCATTCTCTAGCCCTTTCTTCGGAAGTGAGCTTAGCTCCGATGAATTTAGTTTCGATTTCCTTACATAGATTTTTGAACATTGCAGCCTGTATTTTTATCATTCTTAATACATTTTTACTGTCCTTATTTAATGAATCTTACTATTCAGTTACAGTGCCAGAAAAATTATGGTTTGATATAGTTTAGGAAATTTCCCACAGTCCATCTAGTATTTAAGTTTAGGACAGTATTCATGCCTCTTTTCTAATACTCAAATATTTCTTCTCTATTACGAGCTAGCTCCATCATTATTTAGGATGTATCTTGTTTGACTAATTGGGGTAAGGCTAATTTCTTCAAAGGTTATAATTTTTCTTGAGATAAATCTGAAGAAAAAATTGATTATACGTCATGCTGGAATGTACCTAGGTCTCATAAAATGAGTATTTCTTCTAAAAGGTTCATCAAATTCTTAGACTTAGGAACAACATTGTTAACTAAATTGGTCTCAATTTTACCTATATTAAGTTCTTCTCCAATCTCATTGATCTTATCGTCAAATACCATATTATCATTTTTTTTTTAATCCAGTTTCCTTATAATTTCTACTAAAGGTACTACATTAAGATCTTCTAGTTTAATTAGGTTCATCTGTTGATATATTGCTTCTTTTAACTAGACATTATTTGTCTCTTCATTGTCATCGGATAATACGTCTTGTTTGTCAACTATTGCACCTATGATTTTGTTCTTTTTCAAACATATCCCGTAATTCTTCAAGATTAAACTGCTCATACTTCATCCTCTTCTTCTTTCTTTGCCTTCTCAGATGATTTTTCAATTGATTTTTCTTCTATTTCTTTTTGAATTTTTATATCATGTAATGAAAATGGATTTTTATCTTTGGACTTTTGGAAAGGATCGGATACTATGCTGAAATGGAGTATTGATACTTAAAGTAGATTTTTCATTATGTCTAATTTCGTTAACTAAAGAAAGATGGAATAGACTATTGCTTCTTAATTTTCTTAACTCTAATCTTAATTTTAGGTAATTCGGCTTTTAATTCTAAAACTATATCAGTGATGTAGTTTAATTGAGGCACCACTGAAGTGATTCCTAGTGATTCCTTCTAGTGAGTGAACACCATGTGAATAACTAGGAGCAGACAAGTAGATGATGATTCAAGTATTAAATACAGTCAATTAGCTTAATTAATCCGTGATTATCTTAATTATCTTAATTATTTTGGTCATATGACTGTGATACCGGTTGAAAGAAGGTTTCGAGTAGTAATTATAAAAGAAATTACATATTCACAAAATTAAAATTTTTGAAAGTAAGTTTTTAAAGATTAAGGCTGAAAATGCAAATTTCAAAAACTTATGATACTATTTATAATTTAAAAAGTTAGTTTGGCCACATTTGGTCCCAGAAATTATTTGCACCGAAGTTAGATAGATCGAAAAATCATTTCTAAAGCTATGAATTTAGAAAATTATTTACCCTAAACCTTAAAGTTCGGAATAGAATTTATCCAAAAGAAAGAGCTCAAGCAATTTTTTGCCAAAAATTGAGTGGACCCAAGAAAGAATTTAATCCAAGGTGAGAATAGTAAACCTGGCTCACGTACCGTCACCGGAGAAGACACAACAGTGTTGCCCAGTAGAGAGAACGCCGGAGAAGACGGCCTCCCTGAGGAACACCTACAATTAAAAACAGACAAACATAGAGAGGGAGAGGTGAGCGATGAAACACGTAGTCACGGGCCTCATCGCTGTGATGCACACACATAGATCAAACGAAACACTCATTGTCGCCGAAGAAGACACATGCTAAGGACTCGCCGGTTGGATGAGAATGACGTGGATTGAGTGTGAGAATGAGAGTGAGAGGCAGCTGCGAGAGTCTGGGATTGGGAATACTCAGGTTCGGGGGTCAGAGGCCTGAGGGGTGGAGGAATGAAATTAGCGTTTGAGCCTTTGAGGCCCAAGTAATTAGCATAAATACCTAAGTGTTTTTTTTAAAAAATAGCTTGGGCCGGGTACCCGTAACGGGTCTAGCTCCGAGTCCACGTTTTCAATACCCGAATCCGCAACTAGTTGCAATCGGTTCCAGGATTTTAGACCCGATTGTGGATCCAGTTCAACTAGTTCCGGATCTGAAACTAGTGGGTCCAAACCAGTTCCGGAACCGAAATTGGGTACCTGATTTTTTTGCTCAACCCTATCTTACCTGGGCCTTTCTTATGCTTTGTCAATTTGGCCTAACATATTTGTATTGGCCTAGGTCTAATTGACTAAAGTCACTCTCGACTTAGGTCGTGCAATAAGTTAAGTCATCAGCGCAATTTTATCAACTTCTAAAATTCGATACTCGACCGCATCAAGCATTCCAAAGTTATAGACGCAGCCAACTCTCGAGGGGGCAAATTTGTAGGCACGAAAAATTTAATAATATGGACCAACTCATTTAATTGATTAAGTTTATTTTAATAAATGGGTCAAAACGACTTCTAAGTCGCAACTCAAATGACTACCAAGTTCAATAATCAACATGATTACTACGTCACACATTAAATAGACTGTCAAGTC
>JAKOGI010000057.1:172500-242500 GCA_029747015.1 Carnegiea gigantea | reverse complement strand
AATTGACATGTCTCAACTAGCATCCGTCAATTACAATTTGTCAAGTCATTTTTTTGTGCCACGTAAGATGCCACATGTCATTCATACATTATTTGTATCGAATTTTTAATATATGTATATATGTGTGTATATAAATGAATACGAAAACTGCGGTCGTGACACATATCTCTTAAGCATTTATTAAAAATAAAAATTTAAATAATATGTGATTCAAAGTCATCATAATGAATAATATCTTTTCAACTACTTCTACGAAGAGGAAAAAAAAATTACCGATACGTTAATTGTATTATTTCTAAAAATCTACATTATAAGATTAATTATAATATTTCTAAAAATATTTTAAGAAAATCTTTAAATAATTCATATGTAACACAAATTTAGATGCTAGTAAGCTTTTATGAGGTAATTGAAGTGGCTAGTATTCTTCTCCTTATTTTTTCCTTGATGTGTAGTTGGCATGAAATATGTAAGGCAAGCTACAGGCCCTTCGAAGTTCATTACTTTTGTAATTACCCCCCCTCCCCCCCCCCCCCCCCAACCAAAAAAAAAAAAACTCAAAGCAAGAAATGAAGAAAGGTCAGGAAAAAGGAGCGGGAAATTGGCAACCGTCGTCTGAAAAACCTCTCCAACATCGTGAGTAGGATGAAACAGACCCTGAATATCTGGTTCATTTATACAGTATGAAACAGAAATCAAGGGGCAAAGTTAACAGACCTTATGGGTTGTGCTGTGCGTTGGATGATTATTCTCGTGAAGATCTCTCTTTTTGTTTGTCTCAATCCACCTAAGCTGTTACAAATTCTGTGTTTAAATACTAGGAGATCAAACTGCATTTTGCACACAAACTCATTCAACCATCATCAGCTCCAGTACTAACACATTTAGTGGAGCTCCCTCTAGTCCTAAAGGATTACAGGTTAAATCCTCAACCATAGTGTATTAATTTGAAGGAATAGATATCTCCCAGCTAGCTTCAATTTTTAATGTTTTTTTGGTTTTTAATAACTTCATCTCTATATAATAGCATTGATAAAGAGATCTTTAATTATGTCACAAACATGACGCCAAGCAATTTATTTATTCCAGTTTGTTGTCAATTTATGCAGTGTATTTGCATCGTTACGAATATCCAATCTATGGATATTATCTTGATTTTCTTGGTAAGATAAACTGCCCACTCAATAGATCCTCCGTGAAGGGTAAACCTTGTGGGCTGTCAACAGACCGGGGAGCACATAAAACCGAATTTGGCCCAACGAAGGCCTAGCCTGCAAGATAACCAAACTCACCAGATAGTAGACTTGAACCCAAGATAACAAGGCTGACTTTGAGGAAGCTTAGATAAATAACCTTGTTTGTGCATGTTTTTTCAGTCTATTTATTAAGTCAGTTCAAGTTTTAGATGAACAATTAGATTGTCCTTGCTAAGTCTAGTTCAAATCTTGAATTGGATAATCAAGTAGCAGGAGGTTTCGTTTCAAATCTTGAATAAATGAAAAAAAGGGCACTAGAATTGCAGATTTTGTTCTATCCAGAAAGATATACATTCAAGGAATGATGCATGATATGTTTCATTTCAAGGGTGAAATTCAAAAGGCGACAATGAAAGATCATCAGAAGGGGCAGGACGTAGAGTGGTCCAAAGCACAGAAGATAGCGGTGAGTGTGGACCTTATACCTGCAGCCAAACAACTGCTGCAATTCCTGGCAGCCATTGACAGAAACAGACACCTCTATCAAGGTCCCACTTTGGACCGTGCTATTCATAGGTATCAAAATGGAAGAATGAAGCATGTACACATACTGAAATTTGTTTTTCCTTCTTTTTTTTTTTAACTGTTTTATTTTAAATTTTAAATATCTGTGAATATTGATTGAAATTGTGATACTTGTTTGTTAGGTACCAAAACTGCTGGCTTCCTCTGCTAGCAAAACAAGCCGAGTTTGATGTCTTAGAAGGCCCTCTGGTTGTGCCTCTTGACTGTGAATGGATCTGGCACTGTCACCGCCTTAATCCGGTAACCCCCCCCCCCCAAAAAAAAATGTAGCTAAATTGAGCAGTGTGTTACTTTTTAGACCTAGTAAATAGGTTGTTAGAATTTACTATTAACTCAACCTCGATTCATGATATATCTAGGTTGAACAAGGTTCATGGTAATGTTGAGTCACTTCAATTGGGGTTCATATCAAGTTTGATTTCAATTTATCCCATAATCTAGTCAAGAGGATATAATCAATATTCAAGATAACTTTCATGCATGTCAAGATTTACTATTACATGATCACGTGCTAGGCCTTGCTCGTAGCCCAGTTAGCACAGATGACGGGACATTAATACTTGGTTTGTCCCACATTAACAAATATACAACTTGACCATAGAGATTATCATGAGATTTAACATTTGTCTGCCCAATCTTGTGGCAACCGATATGAGTTGGGTCATAATCAAGCTGTACTTTCTCCATGATAAATCTATTTTGCTATGCATGATTTCCATCATCTTCCTATTTTCTGCAGTGTAGAATTAGATGGCTAATCGTTATGGTTTCCTCAGACATGTTACAAGGCAGATTGCAAACACCGCTATGGGAGAATCCTTGACAACTTCAACATTGTGTCCACCATCCAAGGCACTCTTTCTAAACAAACAGAAGAAATTTGGACAAGGATGTATCCAGATGAACCATTTCAACTTGATTTAAGCAGCCCCTGCCTTGAGAGCTATGAAGTTAACAAATTAGCTAATGCCCAAGACAGCACAGACTATGATCTTGCATCAGCTGTCAAAAGGCAGAGCCCTTTCTTTTACCAGGTAGGGGGGGGGGGGATACCTTCCCCTCAAGTCTTCCTCTCTTTTCAGTCGTTCCACATTCTACAACCTTTTGAATAATATCTGACAACCCTGACCCGTACTGATTACCTGATTAAGTGATCCAACAGTATCATACCAACAAACGAATTTTGACACGAAGCTAAATATATGCAACCAAAGAATTCACCTAACTAATATGAATTGCATCCTACATTTAAGGAGATTTATTTGAAAACTCTGACTAGACCCCGTATGTGATCCAGATTGGATCCAACTAACATTCAATTAACCTATTTTGACTATTGCAAAATTAACCCAACCAGAACATGTAGTGTCAAGTCTAGACTCCAAATGGTCTACAATGAGAGGAGGACAACTAAATTTTAAGGCTGTAACTGTGAGTACATTACTCATAAAAATTTGTTTGTCACAGGTGGCCAGGCCTTTTATGGGCAATGAGATTTTTCTTAAAGAAGCTGTAGCGCGATACAAGGGTTTTCTTCACCTGATCAAGAGGAACAAAGAAAAGTCCATTAGGCAGTTTTGTGTTCCAACCTTTGATATTGACCTCATATGGCATGCTCACCAATTGCACCCTGCATTGTACTGTAAAGACACAACTGCTATATTTGGCATGGTGCTTGAGCATGACGATACAAACCCTGACAGAACAGAAGGTACCAAGTTAGACGTCGGGTTCATGGAGACTACCAAGCAGTGGGAAGAGGTATATGGTCTAAGGTACTGGAGGGCGGGAACAATGTACAGAGGAAATGCACCTTCATCTATTGCGATTGATGCTCGTGTGCTTGAGGAAGTTCCTGATAATGTAGCCTCTGACAAAGTGGGAGACAGTCTGGTTCACCTTCCCAAGAAGATGCTAACAGAGGTGGGGAAATATCTATCAACTAGGGTGCCAAAGTTTAAGACAATTTCATGCATTAGTTATGTTTGTAACATAATATTACGTACTCGTTTCCCTAAGCGCCATAGGTGTCTCGCTTCAAGGGGTAAGATTGAGTATGTTTAAATCTCCCCGTACCTTGCTCCAGCAGGTATTGGGTATTGCACGTGCGACCTCAACAAGTCTTGGGTCTTGTGAATAGACTTATATGTCCCACAGGACATGGTTCGAGTTATGGTTATGGTTCAGTCACCTACTAGTGTGGCGCATGTTGATGCCCCCTGAAACAAGACTACTGACAATCTGACATGTTGTGATTGATTCTTGAGTATGCTAGCTTATGCAACAATATTGAACTATACAATAATTTCTCCTATTTCACGTATTGATGTTCATGAACAAATTGAAAGGACTATTGCTCTTTCTTCAATTCTTACCCATAACTTCCTTTTCCAGGTCCTATTAGAGATAGTGGAGGTGAAAGGCATACCTGAAGGGCATGGAGACGATGGGTTCGTGCTTTTCAGCAAGCAATACAAAAATCTTCACCATACCACAAAGAAAAAGTTGAGCATTTCTTCAGAATTGGGGAAGAAGCAAGTAGCTAGTTTCCAATGCGAATCAACTGCGGAGCTGATCTTCGAACTGATGTCCAATCGAAGCTCCACTCAGACTGGAATATCATCAAGAGTCACTCTAGGAGGCACAAGTATCTCCATGACAAAATTTGTTAATCTAGAACAAGCACTCTTTATTGATTCCTGGTTTGAACTGTCTCCATCTGCGGAAACCACAAATCGGAAGCCAATCTCCCTACGAGTTTCTATCTCATTCACTCCTCCGTTTGGGGCTCGGTATGTGCTCAACATGGTTCCTTCTCAGGGTTTGAATGGAAGCCACACCTCCGTTCTAGATGAGGCTTGCAACCAGGTTATTGGTCTCTACATGAGGTAGGCATAATTCTTACGTTCGGGCATAGACAGTGAAAATGATCACAGTTCTTTCAATTTAAAGTTATGAAATGAGTTTCGCAGGCAAGGGAAAACTGGAGAGGAGGAAGTGATTGGAATTTTAGGATCAGAAGGACCTCGCATCCTCGCAAAAGATACAGGAAAAGGATGGTCTTTGGTAGATTCTTTATGGGATCTACGCCCTCAAAGCCAGCCAAGCAAGCAGGTGTATGAGCTGAGGGGTAAGAAAAAGGTATGCATTTCTATATACTTTGATTAGCAAGGCCCAGTTTGCTGGCAGATAAAGAAATCACTTCTAGGCAATTTTCTCGAGATGGTAAAGCAAAACACATCTTAAAGTCCTTTTGTCAGGAGTAGCTGCATTTGATGCTCCTAATCGAGGATCTACAGGAAGCCTTTAATTTTGCCTTCTCGTGTGTTTAATTTGTGCAGTTTGTCCAGGTGATTATAATGCCTCCTTCTTGTGTGTTTAATTTGTGCGGTTTGTCCAGGTGATTATAATGCCTGGTATAAAATCAGACTATGAAACTGAATATAATAGACAGGAAGATGAGCAGAATTTCATCACTGCAGTTGAATTTTCTCCTCAACAACCCTATGGAAAAGCAGTAGCACTCTTTAACTTGAAATCAGGGTTTCTCGAGGTACTATACCCTGCTTCTCGAAAGTACACCTTAGATACACACATTAAATAAACATTTCAGACCTCACTAAGCATGAAATTTTGAGAAACAGATCAAGGAAGACTGGTTTCTCACACCAGGATTCATCTCAGCCTACATTCTCCGCAACATTTTGATAAGCAAAAGTGGTTTTAAGCCCACCGAAATGTGTAAGAACGACAAACATCAAGCCTCCGAACTACATGAAACTGCTATAATTTGTGGTGGGGCTTGTAGCGGAGGTGTGGGCAGCTGTGGAGGAGGATGTGGTGGTGGACGCTGCAGAGCAGGAACATGTGGAGGAGGACGTTGTGGAAGTTCCTGTGGGAGCAATGCTTGCTGCGGAGGACGTTGTGGAAGTTCTTGTAGTAGCAGTGCTCGTTGTGGAGGACAATGTGGTGGATCTTGTCCAGGCTGGGCCACTGGGAAGCTCCATGAAATTGGCCGTACATCTTTGATGCAGAATACAAGATGCTCATGCTAAAAGCCTCAAATGCTTCAACATAGATAAACCAAAAAAAAATAAAAAATAAAATCTATATACAGTGTCTAATTTAAGAAATGTTAAGTACTTTACTACTGTTGAATCACGTGGATTTCTACAGCAATTAATGTAATTAAGGAGGTTTATTGTAACAAAGATGAAAAATCAGCCATGAAAAAGTCTAAGCTAGCAAGCATTTCTTAAATGCTTTATCAGAATAAATCAAATAATATCATAAAAGTTTCTAACAAAAATCAAAAGTTTTTGTCTTTATTCAACGTGAATGATTTATTTTAGTTGTACGTGTGATCCATAAAGAACGAAAAACGAACACCACTCGCATAAGCAATTGGAAAAGCTCTGTACTAGATAAAGGTATATGGCATAGTGCTTACGTAAGGGACATTGGCTCTGGCAAACACAAGTAACTACAAAAAGTTGGCACATCTATGTCGTCCTGCTACTCTTTTTTATGATATGCACCACAAGTGACAACACATCATAATACCATAAGCCATGAGCCATGCTTCTACTCTTCCTCCTCTTTCTCATTGCTGTTCTTTCTCTCATCTTTCTTACGCTCCCCAACCTCAGAAAACATGAAAAACTTCACCTTCCACCAGGACCCAAAGGCCTCCCCCTCATTGGAAACATACACCAGTTCGACCCATTAACCCCACACCTCTACTTATCCAAGCTAGCCAAGACCTATGGCCCGATTTTGTCCTTGAAATTCGGGTGTAGATCCGCTGTGGTGGTTCAATCAGCGAGTCTGGCGAAAGAGGTCATGAAAACACAAGATCACAACTTCTGTACTAGGCCGCCTCTCACTGGGATGCAGAAACTGTCTTACAATGGTTTAGATATAGCTTTTGCATCCTATGGTGAGTATTTCAGGGAGATTAGGAAGATATGTGTTGTCCATTTGCTGAGCTCCAAGAAGGTTCAGTCTTCTGCTCCCATTCGACGAGAAGAAGTCTCTAGAATGATTCAGAAGATCTCTTCTTTGTCTTCTGCTTCTGAGGTTGTAAACTTGAGTGACTTGCTCACGACTCTCAGCGGCTCTATCATTTGTAGGATTGCTTTTGGGAAGAGGTACCAACTCTCACATCAATCTCTTACCTAGTCTTGTACGTACAATAAGATAATTATTTCATTTCATTACATAACTAGTTATGTTACTAACTTGTTTGCTCGGTCAGCCCAACTTATGGCTACGCTCCCTGTAAGAATAAATTTTAAAAATCCATCTAGAGGGCCGATGCGTGGCAGATGAATGTCAAAAGGGTGCTCTAGAGGGCCGATGCATAAAAATTTGGTTTCCAAAGGACTCCAGTTCAGACCTCATCAGTCAGGGTAGTTCCTGCCTTTAGTTGGGATTCAATGTAATGAAATGTAGTCACATAGAATTGAAGAAAATGAACTAAATTTCTAATTATCGATGACATCACACTGCATTGTATTGCAATTTATCAAAAACACAGTGCGCGCTTAGTCATATTTTATTAGGAAAAAAATCATTCTCACTATATTCTGTACGAGGAAAAAGACAGGTAGGAAACACCTAGAAATCTAAGGAAAATTACAAACATACAATAAAGCTAGTTTGTTGAGTGTGTTGATTCTCTTACAAAGTTACAACCACAAGCCAAAAATTAAAATGAGATGAAATAAAACAAAATAGAAAAAATAAGGAACCAGGTATCTGGTTCTAATCTGGTCCCAACCGACTTCGCTTCTGATTTCAAAAATTCTGAATCTGGTTCCAACTGAAATCAAATCCATGAAAATAGACTAGATATCCAGTCCTGCTCAGCCCTAAGCGGCGGCACCGTGCTCGGACTATTGCTTTGAGATGCCAAAGGTCAACATCACGTTTGTCACCACCCTCATGGTGATGACCCTATATATGATAAATATAATTGAATGTTTCAGTCATTTTGTTGGGATTTCTAGTACCGTTAGCTGCAGATATTTATGTAAGTGAATTATTAGAGTTTCGAAGATACAAGTATATATGAACTGCAACTGTGATTAGAAAACAAGAGCTGATTAAAAATTTTGCACAGCAGTTTTCGTTTCTTTTTGAACTACCTAAATGTTATAAATATTAACGATTCTTTTTTACTAGTATTGATTTAAAACTTTTGTTCATATGAGTTATTTTTTTTTCCATGACTGTTGTATGCCCACAGTACACCAAAGTCACAAGAGATGCATCTAACTGCTATTGTGATGTAGCCTAATATGATATGTAGTAACTAATTAAGGTCATATTCTGTTCAAAAATCACTTCAAACAAAAGTTTGAGATAATGGCTGACAGCCTAATAATATGTTTTATATTCTATCACGCTCTCTAATAGAAAGGGCCTTTCAGACTTGGAATGTGGTGGGTGGATGCTTCCAAAACCCATTCTCACCAATAATTTAATGTGAGACTTATTAAGATTTGAAACTAAGACTTCTCATGGAGAAAAGTTTTGATAATATGTTTAATAACCATCTCAATCAAATAATTAAACTAATAGGTGAAGGTATAGAAATCAATTTTATACTCTAACACATCCCAATCGTTAGTACTTGACACTAATTTCCTCGCTGATAAACAGGTATAATGATGAAGTCGAAAAGAGTAGATTCCTCCGCCTTTTAAATGAAGCTCAGATTATGTTGGCAACGGTCTTCTTTGCCGATTACTTCCCTTTCATTGGTGGCTGGCTTGACAAGTTAACGGGATCATCCTCCAGACTTGAGAGGGCGTTCAATGATCTAGATGAATTTTACAATAAAATCATTAATGATCATCTTGACCCAAACAAGCCCCAATCTGACAATGAGGACATTGTTGATGTTCTTCTTCAATTTCGAAATGAACGTTGCTTCTCTTTCCATCTCACTTTGGATCACATCAAAGCAGTATTAATGGTAAATTCCTTCAATCTTGGCTATTTGGAATTAAAAAGAAGTTTATTTATACTATTAGCTCACCTCACACAATCGAAAATGATTTAACCGCCTATTAGGGGTGTAATGCATGTCTCTGGTAGAAATTTTTCGATATATTCCAAGAAAAATTCTTTGATCACAAAGTATTTTTGTAATTGAATACGCAAAATATATAATTATGTTATTTTGTGCAGAATATAATTTTAGCAGGAACCGATACAAGTGTAGCTATGGTGGTTTGGGTCATGACAGAGCTCCTAAAGAATCCCACAATCATGAAGAAAGCGCAAGACGAGCTTAGAACAGTGATTCGAGACAAGCGCCTTATTGAAGAGGATGACATCGTAAAGCTCGAGTACCTCAAGGCAATCGTGAAGGAAACATTTCGGCTGCACCCTGCTGCCCCATTGTTAATAGTTCGTGAAACACTCAATAAATGCACCATGCAAGACTATGACATTTTGCCCAAAACCTTGATGTTTGTGAACGTATGGAAAATTAGCAGAGATCCTGAATTTTGGAAGGACCCAGAAATATTTATGCCCGAAAGGTTTTTTGAGAGTTCAATTGATTTTAGAGGGCAAGATTTCGAGTTAATTCCTTTTGGAGCAGGAAGGAGAATGTGCCTGGTATGCTTCATGGTCTTGCTAACATTGAGATGGCGCTTGCCAATTTATTGTACTTTTTTGATTGGGAATTGCCTGTCGGGATGAAGAAGGAAGATATTGACACTGACTTGATCCCTGGCATCACTATGCAGAAGAAGAATCCACTTTGCCTTGTTGCTAAGAAATTCTCTTCATCTTTCCCTAATGACTAAGAACTTTTACTTTGTAATAAACTAGTGATCCCAAGTTAAAATTTTACTTTTAGGTAATATTTACTTGGATGTAAATAACTTTATAATGCAAATAAGTTTGTAGTTATGTTTCTATTACCTTGTTTGCTTATAAGATAGCATTGCAAATGACAACTATCATGTAATTATGATTACAATAAACTATGTAATCATGATTGCAGTACAAAGTTGATTGCACTACAAAGTTGATTGCATTCAACCGAGCATCACATTAGTGTCACACATAGTAAGTTACATTTATGTTTTGACCCAAGAAAGAAAGAGAAGAAGATTTTTTGGAGAACATTTGCTTATTATTGTTAGAATATGTTATCTACTAATATATTTGTTACCAAGATTAAGGCCCTGTTTGGCAAATAGTTATTAGTTATTAACTGTTTCAATTAGCCATTTTTAGGGAAAATGTTTGCTAAAGCTAGCTATTTCTAAAAAAGATGTTGGTAAAGTTTCATTTATACTTTTACCTATAAATTACTTTTAAATGGCATGTAGTGTCATTTTTTCAAACTTTTGAATAATTATGTCATTTTTATAAAAAATTCTTCTCAAAAGGCTAATGGGAATAGTTTTTTCAAACATAACTTTTTGAAGCCAAACAACTGTTTATCAAGCACTCTTTGGTTATTTGATTTGGTCAAAACAGTTAAAACTCTTCCAAACAACTACTTTTACCTAAATAGTTATTACTAAACACCTCCTAAATTGATTAATAATGAGTTGTAATAATTAATTACTATATTCGTGAGTTGAAGGAGGATGTGATACTGCTTTGTTTGATTTTATTGCAAATTATACTGTGATTTAGACACAAGGGTTTTTTTCCCCCCTTTTTGGTGAGCTGAGTTATTTATTGTACCTTCTATATCAGGGTAGACCTAATAGGCCCACTGCCTCAGAGTAAAGGGGATGACTTTGTTAGGTCCAAGGCCCAACGTCATTCCCCTATACCTCCCCAATAATTACGAGGCAAAGGTCCCCCTCACTTGAACCCTAATGGAATGGGATGGTAGAAAGTAGGAGTCTCGATGAGGCAACCGCCTTATCAATACTTAAGGGGTTTGTTATTGTAACACCCCAAATTTCTAATTACTTTTCTTTATTTCTAATAATTAACCTACATGACAGCGGAACCTAGTTTGGGAGTGTTATCGCCGCATTTCCTTCTGGGAAATACCAGGCTGCGTATCAAATAACAATTTATACAAAGATTCTTCAATAAAACTTCAACTTAAAGGATTCAGATACTGATAAACAACTATAAGCTAAAACAATTGTTCATTACAACTATTTCCTCTAAACAACTAAGGTTGTAACCTTCAGCTTAAGCGTCGGGGCCTTGCTCTAGCTTTGGTCCCCCAATCCTATACACAACTAGTTCACCTGAAAACAAAACATTTTATAAAGTGAGATAAACTCAGTAAATAATCACCCCTAACAGTCAAACTATGCATACAAATTCATTTTGAAAACATTTTAGGGGTAGGGGATCAACAAGACCACATTTATTCGTTTTCCATTAATATAACCGCCCATACTTACATGCTCTTAGTGATGCATACACATACACTTTAAGATCCAATTATAATAATTAGGTTTAACAGTAAGCGACCCCATTGGATCTTATGGCCTGCACCTGGGTTTAGCACAGCTGCTTAACTTAATCCTGACCCACCGCCGACTAGGGCGGTTACCGCTTTACCATTTCCCGACCTACCATCATCATGGATAGTTACCGCTAACCTGGCCCACGTCCCACCAGGACACATGGCCGATTACATGTATGCACTATTTTCCGGGGAAGGCTATTGACCTTCAATCAACATAACCAGTTCACAGTCTCACCCATAATCAGCCATTACAGTCACTATTATACTTTTTCAAATTAAGGGTCGATTTAACATGTATAGTTCATACAGATTCAACCTGATCCCCCAAGGGCATCCCCACAGTACACAAACCTCCATTTTTCAACATACATTCGAAGACCCAACTCCATAGTCATAGCAAAATCATGCGATTCCAACTATGCAGTTATGTTCAGTTGACTCATGCTATAATTTCATTAAATTAACATTCAAATCAATTCTTACCATATTCAATGCACACGTAATTTTTTAAGCAACTCGGGGAAGGGTTAGGGCATAATTGTTACCTGAATTCCATATAAATTATGGGCTCGGTTGCTAGTTTGGGCTTACTGCTCCATACCTGGGCCAAAACATTGCCCACACTCAGTCCAAAATTGTATGGGTCATAATCCTAACCCCTGCCCTACTTATAAGAATTTTTCTAAGATTTCTACCCATGCCAATGACTCCCAACCGAAGCCCGACTCTGGGTCTAGATTCAACCAGAATCTGGGTCCAACTTCCAGAACCTATAGATTTTGCTTCTAACATCAAAATTTTGATTTCTTATTCATTATAAAAAGTTCGGTCCATCCTCTACACTTCTCATGTTTAAGGTTTTATCAAATTCTAACCCAAATTAGGTCGTTTTCCTAATTCTTTTCACGATATCACTGACTGTCTTGATCTGGACAGTCCCTGATAATTCGACCATAACTTGGGTTACACTACTCTAATTTATTCAATTCAAAAACTGAGTAACATAAAGCATTCCAACGCACCTACCCTAGAAGTTTTACTATTTTTGGGCTTTTTTCCTGTCCTGGCCGAATTTTCAAATGAGGGGCATCTGCAGTTCCAAACCTAGAATGTTCTGCCCATGTGTTTTCGCTCCTAACGAGTACTATTGGCTCATTCTTTCCACCATGACGGGTCTCCCATCTACCTACGCCCGTCCTACAGGTTTCTAAGTCTCCCAACCTACCCAAATCAAGCCAAAGTTAAAGACTTTAATCAATGAAACCAAAGAAAAATTGTCATTAAAGTTTACCTTGAATCGGGTTTCGAACAGAAGATGTTTCTCCTCTTACCCTCGGCTCCAAAGCTGAAATTTTTGAACTTTATGTTAGAAATTATGATGAATTTGTAAGAGTAATGCAGCACAAAATGAATTAAAGGTTTTAAAAATTCAAATATTTGAATATAGGATGCATGAGTGTATTACCCATGCACTCTCACCCACCAAAATACAAAAGGGCCGTGTGGTAGCGCTGGTGGGAACCAGGTGGCACCTATGGATGGTGGCGGCACTGCGGTGGGTCGGCGAAGGAGGGGGGAGAGAGAAAGAGATCGTGAGGGGGAGAGAGAGATCGGGAGGGAGAGAGAAAGCGGGAGAGAGAGTCTGAGGGGGGTACGGTGGCTGCCATTAGGTGTAGGAGGTTGTTGCTAGGGTTAGGGGGGAGGGGTGGTGGCCAGCCAAGGGGGAGGGGAGCTAGGGTTTTGGGGGGGAAACTCCCAACATTCAAAAATTCCCTTTTTTTTTTCAATTAGGAAGAACAAATACTTTTAAATAAATAAATTTTTAAATAAAAGGATTTAAGCACCTAATTATATCTAAACAAAACAAAGGTGGAAATCACAAACAAATTTCTTTAAAACAAAATAAAAGTATGGATCATAAAATGCAATTCATTTCTTTTTTGCCTTGGCTTGATTTAGGTCGTAGTTTTAGATCAGCCTACGTCATCAAAATTCTCAAAATGGAACTTAATTTTTCGGGGTTTTACGTACTACCTCTCTTAGGAAAGTTTCGTCCTCGAAACTTCAAAATTCGCCCAAGTGCACTAGCTACAAGAATAAAATTTTTTGGGATTTTACATACTACCCCTTTTAAAGAAGTTTCATCTACGAAACTTGTACGCATCTGCTTATAAAAATAAGTAGGGATATTTATCTCGCATCTCCTGTTCTGGTTCCCAAGTTGCTTCTGACATTTCGTGATTGGCCCAGAGAACCTCGATCAAGTGCACTGTCTTCCTGCGAAGGTGCTTTTTCCACTGATCAAGAATCTGTACAGGCTGTTCCTCATACAATAGGTCTTTTCGGAGCTGTATAGGATCAGGGTCGATTATGTGCAAGGGGTCTGACATGTACTTCCGTAACTATGACACATGGAATACATTGTCTACTCTTGGAAGTTCAGGTAGTATCTCCAACCAATATGCCACCTCCCTAACTCTCTGTGTGATTGGGTACGGCCCGATGTACCTTGGGCTGAGTTTCCCTGCCATACCAAATCTTGCAACTCCCTTGGTTGGGGAAACTCGAAGAAACACATGGTCTCCAACTTGGAATTCACGGGGCCTATGCCTTCGATCGGCGTAGCTTTTCTAGTAGCTCTGGGCAGCTTTCATTCATTCTTGGATCTCCCTTATCTTATTTGTGGTGGCTTGGATTAATTTCGGCCCAATAGTCAGAGCTTCATCGATCTCCTACCAACAGAGCGGAGTTCTGCACCTCTTCCCATACAACGCCTCATACGGGGCCATCCCGATACTCGCATGGTAGCTGTTGTTGTAGGAAAACTCGATCAGCACCAGTTGTTCGTCCCATGCTGTCCTAAAGTCCAGGGCGCAAGCCCTCACCATATCTTCCAGTGTCTGAATGGTGCGCTCAGTTTGTCTGTTAGTAGCTGGGTGAAAGGCAGTACTAAAGCTTAATAATGTCTCAAATACTTCCTGTAGTTTCTACCATAAATCTGACTGGGATTTGGTGTCCTGATTTGATGCTGTGGAGCTGGGCACTCCATGTAATCACACTATCTCCTTGAGATATGCTCGAGTTAACTGGTCCAGAGTCCACTATTACCCAAATCGCGTTGTTCTTTCTTTGAGTGAATGGTAAGCTCACCACAAAATCCATGGATACTGAGTCCCATTTCCATTCAGGGATATCAAGAGGTTGTAAAAGTCCCGCTGGTCATTGGTGCTCAATTTTCACTCTTTCGAAGGTTAGGTACTTTGCCATATAATCAGCCACTTCTTATTTCATGTTACTCCACCAAACAGTCCGCTTTAGGTCCTTCCATAGCTTATTTCCCGCAGGGTGTACCGAGTATAGAGTACTGTAACCCTCATCTAGAATTTTCTTCTTAAGTGCCTCCACTGTTAGAACACACACCCGGTTATGGAACCGTATGGTGCCATCTTCATGAATTACAAACCCGGGTGCCTTCCCTACCAATATTTCCTCCCTGATCCGCTCGAGTTAGGAGTCCATAGCCTGTGCTACTCGAATTTTCTCTATGAGTGTTGGCTGTGCTTCCAACGCGCCTTTGGGGTGATTGCGTTAAGTTCTAACTTCTGGAATTCCTCACACAAACCCTTAGGGAGTGCTAGCAAGCAGTTCAGTGCCGGGTACGATCGGTGACTCAATGCATCAGCCACTACATTAGCTTTTCCCGGATGGTACTGGAAATGGACATCATAATCCTTCAGGAACTCCAACCACCTTGTCTGCCTCAGATTCAGATCCTTTTGTGAAAAGAGGTATTTCAAGCTCTGGTGATCGGTGAAAACCTTGCCATGTACCCTGTACAGGTAGTGCCCCCAGATCTTAAGTGCAAACACGATGGCTACTAACTCTAGGTCGTGAGTTGGATAGTTCCGTTCATGAGTCTTTAGTTGCCGCGAAGCATAGGCTATAACGCGATCCTCCTACATCAGCACAAATCCTAACCCACTCCTAGATGCATCGCTATACACCACAAAATTCTTATCGGTGGTGGGTAAGGCTAGTATTAGGGCACTCGTCAGTCTTTTCTTAAGTTCCTGGAAAGCTTCCTTGCACTGTTATGTCCATTCACATTTAGCGACCTTCCTGGTCAAGTTGGTGAGTAGAGTGGTGATCTTGGAGAAGTTTTGGACAAATCTACGATAGTACCCCGCTAAACCCAAGAAACTCCTCACTTCTGTCGGGTTCTTGGGTCTTGGCCAGTTCGTCACAGCCTCTATCTTTTGGGGGTCCACAGACACTCTCTCGTTGAGTACCACGTGTCCCAGAAATGCCAACTTATTTAACCAGAATTCACACTTCAAAAACTTGGCATACAACTCATTCTTCCTTAACACTTCCAAGGCTATCCTCAGGTGGTGGGTATGCTCCTCTGGAGTTCTCAAGTAGATCAGTATATTATCTATGAATACCACCACAAACTGGTCTAGATAGGGTTTGAAAACTCTGTTCATGAGGTCCATGAATGCTGTAGGGATATAGTGAGGCTAAATGGCATCACTACGAATTCATAATATCCGTACTGGGTTCGGAAGGCAATTTTAGATATGTCCTCATCCTTGATTCAGAGTTGGTAGTACCCCAAACGAAGGTCTACCTTGGAGAAAGTCCCCGCGCCTCTCAATTGGTCAAAGAGGTTGCCTATTCTTGGCAGTGGGTAACGGTTCTTGACCGTTATTTTATTCAGTTCCCTATAGTCTATATATAACTTCAGTATCCCATCCTTCTTCTTCACAAACAACACCAGGGCTCTCCATAGAGATGTACTGGACTGAATATATCCTTTCTCTAATAGCTCATCCTGTTGTATGTTTAATTCCTTAAGTTCCGCTGGTACTATACAGTAAGGTGCCTTAGAGCGGGGGTCAGATCGATAAAAAATTCTACTTCTCTAAGGGTTGGCATACCGAGAATCACCTTTGGAAATACATCTAGAAATTCCCTCACTATTGGTATGTCTTCAAGGGAGGATTCGGTACCCTCGGTTTTCACTACGTTATACAGGAATTCCTCGCATTCTCTGCTTAACAACTTATGGGCTTTCATCACGGAAATCAATTTCACTCCCACTCTAGGTCCCTTGCCTTTATGTACCACCTTCTCCCTATTGGGCCCCCTTAGGGTGATTTTTCGTCTTGGACGGTCTATCTAAGCCTGATGTTTGGCTAATCGATCTATCCCCAGAATGACCCCAAAGTCAATTAACTCAAACTTATATAGGTCTGCCAAGAACTCATGATCATACATTCTAATAGGGCAATCGTCATACAGTTCCTCACACCTTACAGTGTTAGCAGTTTTAATTACCGCAAGTGCACAGCGTAGCTGTAGCTAGCAACCGGCAAGTACGGGTCGAATCCACAGGGAACTTGGCTTCAATTACCGGAACTAATTAGACAGCTCAGGCTAGGTGATCACAATAGGGGTTTTTGAGAATTAAACTAAGGAATTTAGACAATTAAACAGTGAATCAAACAGTAGAATGGAAGGCACCTAAGTTGGAATTAACAGCACGAATATGCTGGTGAATCAGATACTAACCCAATCAAATAATCCTAAGCATGCATCACGATGGATAGATTGCCAATTAAGCCCATCTCCTCCCTCTCTCAAGGGTCGAAGACTAATCGTCGAACCATAGTCGCCTATTTTCATGGGACTAAAAGTTGAAGGATTACAAGATCTACAATCTCAAATCCCAATTAAATCTTAACTATTCTCATGTTAAAACCTTAATCGTATACTAAGTTGCACTAGGTAAAAGCTCCGTCTCTCAACGCTCCCCTAAACCCTAATAAAAAAGGATGAATGTTCTTTCGAGCATTCCATCGAACAGGTGGCGTGCATAGTAGAATTCGTAATTACAAACAAAGGGAAAGCATGGATTGGGCTAGTTCATAGTTCAACAATACATATTCGGCGTTAGTTCTAACCTAAGTTGAAGGATTTAGCCTACAATCATGTTTAACACAACAATCGCAATATTCAATCCAATAACCATGATAACCCAAACCCGAAATAATCAAGAACAAGAGGAAAGAGAATTGGGAGAGAACCTGGAATTAATCGTATAAATTGAAGGCAGAATCAAACTCCAATCCCCAAAATTACAATCCAAGAGCGTGAAGATTAAATTCTAGAACTAAACCTAAAATCGCCTAAAGAGGGTTCTGAGAGAAAACTAAAACCTAAAACTCTGAAAAAACCCCGCCAAGAATAACCTCGAAGGCAAATTTAAGTCGCGTCACGGAACGGGGGTGGCACGGTCGTGCCCAGAGGCACGGGACCACCGTGCCAAATTTCTGCTCTCAACTCCCCAACACAGCACAAGTGGCACGGGAGTGCCACTTGGCACGGCCCAACCGTGCCACATGGCACGGTCGACGGTTTATCTGAGCCTGATGTTTGGCTAATCGATCTATCCCCAGAATGACCCCAAAGTCAATTAACTCAAACTTATATAGGTCTGCCAAGAACTCATGATCATACATTCTAATAGGGCAATCCTCATACAGTTCCTCACACCTTACAGTCTTCCCATCAGGAAAAATTACAGACAATAAAGAAGATTTACGGGTGAAAATTAATTCTAACGTCTCAATCAGTTTAACAGAAATAAAATAGTGCACAGCACGGAATCAAATAAAACATCTACTGGTTGAGCATGGATAGAAAATGTACCCGTCACAACGTTTGGAGGATCCTCCGCTTCCTCGTTGCGCATCACGTAGATCCTGCCCTAATTGTTTCGAGGCAGTTGGTTGGGAGGTCAGGCTTGAATCTGCTGAGGTGCTCGGTTCTGCTAGTTGGGGTTGGTCGCCTGCCCACCCCTGTTCTGATGAGGCTACTGGGGTCATTATCCTTATCCTTGTCCTTGTCTTTGTCCCTCATGATCTTGACCCGCATGAGGTGGGGGTGTGTACAGTCCCGGATCTGATGTTGAGGGCTTCCGCAGCTGAAACAACTCTTGACTGAGTGACATTCTTGGGCATAGTGCCCCAACTCTCCACATACATTGCGAGTCACTTTAGGTTGTGCATTGGGGTGCTAGCCTCCCAGAGCACTGTTGTTTGAGTACTGATTCCCAGAAGGCCTCTGGTATTGCTCCTGCGATTGGAAGTTTCCCCGGTTATCCCCGTTTCTCTTAACTCCCCGCTGCTCGTTGAAGTAGTTACTCCTTTCCTTCATTGCCCATTCTACGTTGATCGCAGTATCATATAGATCTACGTAGGAGGCATGCTGGCATACTGACTGTAACACCCCGAAATTTTTGTTACTTATTTGAATTATATGTAATATGTAAATTATGTATATTTTAAGTTATTAGTATTATGTTTTGGGGAATAATTAGGGTATGTCTCATTTAGTAATTGTGCCCAAAAAAAAAGAAATGGAAGGAAGATGAGTCAAAAAAAGGGGCTTGACCCAAAACAAAAAAAAAAAAGAAAAGGGGGATTTTTTTTTTCAATCTCACGTGATAATTATCAAGGGAGGGGGGTTATGTTTTCTCTTATCCCCCAACCCACACTCACACCACGCATAGCTAGAGAGGGGAAGAGAGGCAGAGAAGAAGAAGAAGAAGAAGAAGAAGAAGAAGAGAAGGAGGAGGAGAAAGAAGAAAAAGAATTGAATTTTGATTTTATTTACAAATTCAAGGTGAGTAATTCTTGTTTTTCTCAGCCTAAAATTAGTTAGGGTAAGATGAATTTGATTATTTATGCCTGAAATTGAGAAATCAATTGAGAACTGAAGCTTTGAATTTGATGTTTTAGGGTTTAGTAGATTAAAACCCTAACTTCATTTGGTAGAAACCCAAAATTGAAAGTTTCATATTTATTTGTGAATTTCGATTTGTATGGATGTTGAAGATGGATGGGTATGCTGTGAATTCATTTGTATGTGTGCTGAACTATGGATTTTTGGGTTGGTTTCTTGTATTGGTTTAACAAGATGGAAAAGAATAGGGTGAATTTTCAGATTTGTGCCGAGCTCATGTACTGTCTGATTTTTTGGAAATTATTGGCTTGTTGAAAAATTTCAACAATTTTACTGTAAGTTACCCAAGATATTAGGAAACTTTTGGTAATTTTCATGAATTTTAGATGTGTAATTTATAAGTTATGAATTTTCGATTGAAAATGCCCTGTTATTATGTGCAAAAAGTCAGATGATGTTTGAATTACTGTGAGCCATTGGGTCAGATATAAATTATGAAAATTTTACTGTAAATGGCTGAGGATGTCTAAAAAATTTCTGTAAATTTTGATGAATGTTGGATGTGTATTTTAGGAGTTATGAATTTTCTATTGAGACTGCCCTGTTTTGGGTGCATGGTGTTTGGTTACTATTTTAATTATTTAGAAGGATTTGTTTAGATAAAAATTATCAAAATATTATTGTAGATTCCTCATGATATATGGTGATTGCTTGTAAACTTTTGTGAATTTTGGTTGTGTATGCTATAAGTTATGAATTTTTGGGTTTAATTCTCAGATTTTCGATGATTTTGGCATACTGTTTGAATTTCTGGAATGATGGGCCTGGAGAAAAATCATGAAATTTATATGTTAGAATTTATATGTTATTTGTCAATGTCCTGCAAAGTTTGGTGAAGATTGGATACGTATGCTGTGAGTTATGAATTTTTGAGTCAAAGTACCTTGTTTAGTGTAATTATGGATTATTTGTACGTTTAATCCGTAAATTAGATATGAAATGGCCATTGTTGAGCTTCCTAAGAATTCTGATTGTGTGATGAAGTTTGGAAAACTTGTGAAATTATTGTAAGTTGAATTATGCTCTGTTTTGATTATGTTTTTGTTAAAATTGTGGAATTGAATTTCTTCGAAAATAAAAATGCGATTATATGATTTCATTAAGTTACGTTTTTGGGTAATGAGGTTCATGTCTTGTCTGAGGCTATTATAGAGCGTTCTAGAGCTATGGCTATAGAAGTAGTTGTCTTTGTATTTGGAGCTGTGTGAGTCGTTGGTTGGTACCTTGAGTGGGCATTGTTCGGTCCGCCAATTGGCTCCTCAATTTGTGTTATTTGAGAGATGTGTGAGTCGTTGATTGATATCTTGAGTGGGCACTGCCCGGTCCTCCAATTGGCTCCTCAGTTTGTGTTATTTGGGAGCTGTGTAGGTCCCTGGTTTTTTAGGATGTGAATGTAACTCCATAGTTTGTGTTTTGAGGGCATCTACGTGCTCTAGAGCATTGGGTCCCTGGTTGGTACCTTGAGTGGGCATCGCCCGGTCCGCCAGGAAGCATTTGTGACCCTTGTGTTTTGTGATGGTTTTTTGTGTGAGTCATGAGCTGATTTCCCCTAAACTAAACGTTTTGCGTTCAGTTAAGGATATGTGATGTGTTGTGAAATTGGTTTTGGCTTGGATTTGGACCTTGGATATGTTATGGAATTAATTTTGATCTTAGTTTTGGATTTTGGATTTGGTTTTAGATTTGAACGTTCATTCAAAATATCTATGAGCTTGTGATTGATTTTGAAATGCTTATATGATTGACAAGCATGTTTTAAGATACATGTTATTTGTTTATGGCTAGCATGTGAACTTTTGTGATAAGGTTATTTTGATGTATGTGCCAATTATGGTTTTAGGCAGGTCGTTAGGTTGCTTAGCAGATTTTGCTTTCTTTGGACTCTAGTGAGGACTATGAGTCCAAAGGATATGATTGGTATGGGACAATCATGGTCAGTTTAGTGAATAGACTAACAGCAGAGTTTGTTCAGGGACTTCAGTGAAAATGAGGGTCCTTGAATCATATTTGGTATGGGACCAGTACGACTAAGCTACTCTAATTGCCCGTTCTATGACATAAATATATTTGTGTGTGTTTGTGATATTTGTGAACATATTAAATATGAAAGGTATGATTTGATTTTGATTCTTGAAGCATGTGCATGTTCTTATGTCACCTTCTATATGCCATATGCTATGTTGTATTTATATGTCATAAGATAGGTGTACTGTGTGATTATGTGTTGACCGGTTAATGTGCAAAGTATAACAACAGGGAAAGTAAGGGTTATTCACCGGTCTCGGGGACCTTATAACCTCACCATTTTTCAGGTTTGGAAGCAAAAAGAGATCGTAAGGGCATTAAGAAAGCTAGCCAGCTGTGAAGAACTTTTGAAGAACCTAGTTGAGAATGCAAGCCTCGTTGTATGTCTATACTATGATTATGTTTAGTAAATACAATTTTGCATATATTTTTGGTTCACATATGTGTAAGAATATTATGGATACTGTTTAAGTACGTATGTAATACATGTTTTAGAACTACCTTGCCCGAACTTTAATTAGCTTTCGATAAGAGCTTCCGTTGCTATGGCCCATTAATAGGTTAATTAAGTCTAAGAAATTTAGAGAGCCTTATGGATGTCCCTAATCGGGCATCTACGGTGGTGATGCATCCGCCTGCTTCGGGCGGGGCATTACAGAAGTTGTATCAGAGCAAGAATCCTGTGACCTCTGACCTGTAGGGCTTGTATGCGCATTTGATTGACTATATGTTTGATGATGTGCACCTACATGATTCTGTGCATTATGTGTGCTCTACATGACTTGAGTTGCAATGTGAATTTGTGTGGCATTGAAATTGAGATTAGAAACTTAGTGATGATAAGTTTTGAGAATGAAACTTATTTTAAGGGAGGAAAGATGTAACGCCTAGAAATTTTGTTACTTATTTGAATTATGTGCAATATGTAAATTATGTATATTTTAAGTTATTAGTATTATATTTTGGGGAATAATTAGGATATGTCTCATTTAGTAATTGTGCCCCCAAAAAAAAAAAAGAAATGGAAGGAAGATGAGTCAAAAAAAGGCGCTTGACCCGAAACAAAAAAAAAAAAGAAAAGGGGAATTTTTTTTCAGTCTCACGTGATAATTATCAAGGGAGGGGGGTTATGTTTTCTCTTATCCCCCAACCCACACTCACACCACGCATAGCTAGAGAGGGGAAGAGAGGCAGAGAAGAAGAAGAAGAAGAAGAAGAAGAAGAAGAAGAAGAAGAGGAGAAGAGGAGAAAGAAGAAAAAGAATTGAATTTTGATTTTCTTTGCAAATTCAAGGTGAGTAATTCTTGCTTTTCTCAACTTAAAATTAGTTAGGGCAAGATGAATTTGATTATTCATGCTTGAAATTGGGAAATCAATTGAGAATTGAAGCTTTGAATTTGGTGTTTTAGGGTTTAGTAGATTAGAACCCTAACTTCAATTGGTAGAAACCCACAATTAAAAATTTCATATTTATTTGTGAATTTCGATTTGTATGGATGTTGAAGATGGATGGGTATGCTATGAATCCATTTGTGTCTGTGTTGAACTATAGATTTTTGGGTTGATTTCTTGTATTGGTTTAACAAGATGGAAAAGAATAGGGTGAATTTTTGGATTTGTGCAGAGCTCATGTACTTTATGATTTTCTGGGAATTATTGGCTTATTAAAAAATTCTAAAAATTTCACTGTACGTTACCCAGGCTATTAGGCAACTTTTGGTAAATTTTCATGAATTTTAGACGTGTAATTTATAAGTTATGAAGTTTTGATTGAAACTGCCCTGTTATTGTGTGCGAAAAGTCAGATGATGTTTGAATTGCTATGAGCTATTGGGTTGGATATAAATTATGACATTTTTATTATAAATGGCTGAGGATGTTTGGAAAATTTCTGTAAATTTTGATGAATTTTGGATGTGTATTTTATGAGTTATGAATTTTCTCTTGAGACTGTCCTGTTTTGGGTGCATGATTTTCGGTTACTGTTGTAATCATTTTGAAGGATTTGTTTGGATAAAAATTATCAAAATATTCTTGTAGATTCCTTATGATATGGGGTGATTGTTTGTAAACTTTTGTGAATTTTGGTTGTGTATGTTATAGGTTATGAATTTTTGGGTTTAATTCTTAGATTTTCGGTGATTTTGGCATACTGTTTGAATTTCTGGAATGACAAGCCTGGAGAAAAATCATGAAATTTATATGTTAGAATCTATATATTATTTGTCAATGTCCTGCAAAGCTTGGTGAAGATTGGACGTGTGTGCTGTGAGTTATGAATTTTTGAGTCAAAGTACCTTGTTTAGTGTAATTATGGATTATTTGTATGTTTAATCTGTAAATTAAATATGAAAAGGCCATTGTTGAGCTTCCTAAGAATTCTGATTGTGTGATGAAGTTTGGGAAACTTGTGAAATTATTGTAAGTTAGATTATGCTCTGTTTTGATTATATTTTTGTTAAAATTGTGGAATTGAATTTTTTTGAAAATAAAAATGCAATTATATGATTTCATTAAGTTACGTTTTTGGGGAATGAGGTTCATGTCTTGTCTGAGGCTATTATAGAGCATTCTAGAGTTATGGCCATAGAAGTAGTTGTCTTTGTGTTTGGAGTTGTGTGAGTCATTGGTTGTTACCTTGAGTGGGCACTGCCCAGTCCGCCAATGGCTCCTCAGTTTGTATTATTTGGGAGTTGTGTGAGTCGTTGGTTGGTACCCTGAGTGGGTACTGCCCGGTCTGCCAATTGGCTTCTTAGTTTGTGTTATTTGGGAGTTATGTGGGTCCCTGATTTTTCAGAATGTGAATGTGACTCCATAGTTTGTGTTTTGAGGGCATCTACATACTCTAGAGCGTTGGGTCCATGGTTGGCACCTTGAGTGGGCATCGCCCGTTCCGCCTGGAAGCATTTGTGACCCTTGTGTTTTATGATAGTTCTTTGTGTGAGTCATGAGCTGATTTCCCCTAAACTAAACGTTTTGCATTCAGTTGAGGATATGTGATGTGTTGTGAAATTGATTTTGGCTTGGATTTGGACTTTGGATATGTTATGGAATTAATTTTGATCTTAGTTTTGGATTTTGGATTTGGTTTTGGATTTGAAGGTTCATTCAAAATATCTATGAGCTTGTGATTGATTTTGAAATGCATATGTGATTGATAAGCATGTTTTAAGATGTTTATGGCTAGCATGTGAACTTTTGTGATAAAATTGTTTTGATGTATATGCCAATTATGGTTATGGGCAGGCCGTTAGGTTGCTTAACAGATTTTACTTTCTTTTGGACTCTAGTAAGGACTATGAGTCCAAAGGACAAGATTGGTATGGGACAATCATAGTTACTTTAGTGAATAGACTAACAGCAGAGTCTGTTTAGGGACTTAAGTGAAAACGAGAGTCCTTGAATCGTACCTCATATGGGATAGGTACGACTAAGCTACTCTAATTGCCCGTTCCATGACATAAATATATTTGTGTGTGTTTGTGATATTTGTGAACATATTAAATATCGAAGGTATGAGTTGATTTTGATTCTTGAAGCATATGCATGTTCTTATGTCACCTTCTATATGCCATATGCTATGTTATATTTATATGTCATAAGATACGTGTACTGTGTGATTATGTGTTAACCGGTTAATGTGCAAAGTGCAACAATGGGGAAAGTAAGGGTTATTCACTAGGCTCGGGGACCTCATGACCTCACCATTTTTCAGGTTTGGAAGTAAAAAGAGATCGTAAGGGCATTAAGAAAGCTAGCCAGCTGTGGAACACTTTTGAAGAATCTAGTTGGAAATGTAAGCCTCGTTGTATGTCTATGCTATGATTATGTTTAGTAAATACAATTTTGAATGTATTTTTGGTTTGCATATGTATAAGAACATTGTGGATACTGTTTAAGTATGTATGTAATACATGTTTTAAAACTACCTTGCTCGAACTTTAATTAGATTTCTATAATAGCTTCCGCTGCTATCGCCCATGAATAGGTTAATTAAGTCTAAGAAATTTAGAGAGCCTTATAGATGTCCCTAGTCGGGCATCCACGGTGGTGACGCATCCGCCCCCTTCGGGTGGGGCGTTACACTGACATCCTCTCCTTAATAGTGGGATTAAGTCCGGCGTCAAACCGGTTCATCTTCAGCCTCTCGTCAGCTATGAAGGTCGGGGCAAATCAGGAGAGCTTCATAAACTTCGAGGCGTACTCCAATACGCTCATGCTCCCTTGTTGCAACTGCATGAACTCGTTCTCTTTGGCTTTTTGGAGGGAGACGGGATAGAAATGATCCTTGATCAATTCCTTGAGCTTACTCCAGTTGCAACTAGGCTCGTGCTGTCTTTAGTTCTCTGTGGCTGACCTCTGGTCGGCTGTATCCTTCAGGTAGAACACCGCAAAGCCCACCTTCCACTCCTCGGGGCATTGGAGTGTATCGAACAGCTTTTCTATACCCGTAATCCAATTCTCAAAGGTTTTGGCGTTAGGGGTGCCATCGTAGATGGCGGGTTATGGATCGCGAATTTCTTGAACATATAGGAGTTATCCTCTTCGACCCTCTTGTCCCCGACTTCCATCAGCGTCTGCAGTTGTTCGTTCTGGAGTCACAACTGCTCTCCTTACTTCTGCAGCAGCTCTAGCAATAGAAGGTTAGTACGGTCTGCTCCAATAGATGGGTTGGTCTCCTCCATCTGACTGTGATAGCCATTCTTATTCCTAGGGCATAGAGCTTTCAACCATTCCCTGAATGCTGACATGGGGATTTCCGGGTTCACAGGTAGCCTGATACTGAGGTGAGGTTCGGTTTAAGATTTATCATTATTTTCCCCCATTCTGTTCAGGAATTAAGTTGGATTTAGTTCCTCCCTTAATAGTTCATACCCTACTTACTATTAGAGTTCAATAACATATCACATACTAGTACATCATGCAACATTTTACAGGTTTTCAATCATATTATGTTGCCACATCCACGTAGTCCAACCACCACATCACATGCTCATGCATTACATCATACAGGCATCACATTCACGTGTTCCACATACTTCATAAATAAAGAACGCTGACATCCAGATACTGAAAAGATTTCATTGTATAGAATTCAAAATTATAGGTGTTTCATACTAGTACTCTTCATTACATCATAGTTTGTAACTTTATTAGCCTAAAGTGGCTTCACAACATAACAGAAAGATAACTAATAGCATTGTCCTAGGAAACAAAACTTTCTAAACATTACGAACTTCTACTGGTTAGGGGCGTCCAGTGGACAAGTGCCCCGACACATTCGGCCACACCTGCCACACTTCCAGTGGGTCACTCTAGTCTCAGGCTTACCCCTCTTCTGCACAGGATCTATCTCATCACCCAAGGTCTCAGGTCCCCTCATCTGGTCAGCTGGCACAATGGACTCCCTCCTTTCCTTCTGCTGATCCCCCTCGAGGTTCTTTTTCTCAATAGCCTCCATCTCGCTTTTGCTAGAGTCTCCCTCGAGGTCTTCACTTCCTATAAGTTTTCCCTCACTCACCTCAGAATCCTCCTCGGAGCCCTCCTCTTCTATCGGTTCCTCCTCGCTAGGATCCTCCTCAGGGTCCTCCTCTTCCATAGGTTCCTCCTCGTTAGGGTCCTCCTCAGGGTCCTCCTCTTCCATCGGTTCCTCCCCGCTAGAGTCCTCCTCAGCGTCCCCCTCCTCTATTCGACCCGTCTCAGTAGGGGCATCCCCCTCATCCTTAGAGTTTTCTTCCTCATCAGTAAGCTCATCTCCGGGGGGTGGGGCATCCTTCTCACCATATGTGGGTATACGGTCTTGGTCGTGGGGTCCCTCCGATCTCAGGTAGTTTATCAGGTAAACTACACTCATCCCCATAGGCTCCCAGTTACACTAACAACACTTTTGCTACGGGCGGTGATCACAAGCCAGGGGGTGCAGCTCGTCAACTCGATAGCGCCACTCAGGGTCTCCCTTCCGGGTCAGCAGCAGAAAGATCACCTAATTATCCTCAATCCTCAAACAGCTATTGAGCACATCCTCCAAATATCTAGCTAACACCCACTTCATATGCTGAATGTGGTCCCATACACCCTGACTCGGTCTCTTAGCTAACTGCTTGTGCAAGCAAGGACCTCCTACACAACTACAATGCTGGGTACCCTCCATTCTTATACAAAATATTATATATAAGACATGCATCCACAATAACATGCATTTATTTAATACTATATGCACATGCATGCAACCCCTGCCCTTGCTACTCTCACTCTTCGAGTAGTCTTTAAGTTTACGAGTTTTAATATTCAGTTTCTTACAATCTTTTAGGCGAGCCTTCAGATCAGTCAACCTGAGCTTTGATACCACTTTACAACACCCCGAATTTCTAATTAGTTTTCTTTATTTCTAATCATTAACCTACATGACAGTGGAACCTAATTTGGGGGTGTTACCACCGTATTTCCTTCTTGAAAATACCAGGTTGTGTATCAAATAATAATTTATACAAATGTTCTTCAATAAAACTTCAACTTAAAGGATTCAGATACTGATAAACAACTACTAAGCTAAAACAATTGTTCATTACAACTCTTTCCTCTAAACAACTAAGGTTGTAACCTTCAGCTTAAGTGTGGGGGCCTCACTCCACCTTTGGTCCCCCAATCTTATGCACAACTAGTTCACCTGAAAACAAAATATTTTATAAAAGTGAGATAAACTCAGTAAACAATCACCCCTAATAGTCAAACTACGCATATAAATTTATTTTGAAAATATTTTAGGGGTAGGGGAACAACAAGACCACACTTATTCGTTTTCCATTAATGTAACCACCCATACTTACGTGCTCTCAGTGATGCACACACATACACTTTAAGATCTAATTATAATAATTAGATTTATGGGTGAGCAATCCTATTGGGTCTCATGGCCTACGCTTGGGTTTAGCACAACCGTTTAACTTAATCCGGGCCTACCGTCGACTAGGGAGGTTACTGCTTTACCATTTCCTGGCCTACCATCATCATAGATGGTTACCGCTAACCTGACCCATATACCACCAGGGCACATGGCCGCTCACTTGTATGCACTATTTCCTAGAAAAGGCTATTGGCCTTCAATCAATACAACCAGTTCACAGTCTCACCCATAATCAGCCATTACTGTCACTATTGTACTTTTCTAAATAAAGGGTCAATTTAACATGTATAGTTCATTTAGATTCAACTAGATCCCCCAAGGGAATCACCACAATACACAAACTTCCATTTTTCAACATACATTCGAAGACCCAACTCCATAGTCATAGTAAAATCATGCGATTCCAACTACACAGTCACGTTCAGTTGACTCATGCCATAATTTCATTAAATCAACATTCAAATCAATTCTTACCATATTCAATGCACACACAATTTTTCGAGCAACTCGGGGAAGAGTTAGGGCATAATTATTACCTGAATTCCATATAAATTACGGGCTCGGTTACTAGTTTGGGCCTACTACTCTGTACCTGGGCCAAAACATCGACCACACTCAGTCCAAAACTTCATAGGCCATAATCCTAGCTCTTGCCCTACTTATAAGAATTTTTCTAAGATTTCTACCCATGCCTAGGCTCCTAACCGAAGCCCGACTCTAGGTCCACTAGAATCTAGGTTCAATTTCTAGAGCCTATAACTTTTGCTCCTGATGTCAAAATGTTGATTTCTTACCCATTATAGAAAGGTTGGTCTGTCCTCTACACTTCTTATGTTTAGGGTTTTGTTAGATTCTAACCTAAACTAGGTCATTTTCCTAATTCTTTTCACGGTAGTACTGACTATCCTAACCTGGACAGTCCCCGGTAATTCGACCATAACTTGGGCTACACTGTTGCGATTCGTCCGATTCTAAAAATAAGTTATACAGTACATCTTGATACACCTATGTTAAAATTTTCACTTTTTTGGGGCTCCTGTCCTGTCCTGGCCGAATTTTCAAAGGAGAGGCATGTGTAGTTCCAAACCCAGAATGTTCTGCCCATATGTTATAGCTCCTAATGAGTACTATTGGCTCGATTTTTCCACCTTGACGAGCCTCCCATCTACCTACGCCCATCCTACAGGTTTCTAAGTCTCCCAACCTACCCAAATCAAGCCAAAGTTAAAGACTTTAATCAATGAAACCAAAGAAAAATTGTCATTAAAGTTTACCTTGAGTCGAGTTTCGAATGGAAGACGTTTCTCCTCTTACCCCTGGCTCCAAAAGCTAAAATTTTTGAACTTTATGTTAGAAATTATGATGAACTTGCAAGAGTAAAGAACCACAAAACGAACTAAGGGTTTCAAAAATTCAGATCTCTGGATATGGGATGCATGGGTGTATTACCCATGCACCCTCACCCACCAAAACAAAAAAGGGCCGTGTGGTGGTGCCGATGGCTGGGCGGTGGTGGGCATCGGGGAACCGGGTGGCGTACTTGGATAGAGGCTGGGTCGGCGAAGGTGGGGGGAGAGAGAGGGAGAGATCGTGAGGGAGAGAGAGAGAGAGATCGGGACGGAGAGAGGAAACGGGAGAGAGAGTGTGAGGGGGGCTAGGTGGCTGCCACTAGGTGTAGGGGGTCATTGCTAGGGTTAGGGTTTTGGGGGGAAAACTCCCAAAATTTAAAATTTTCTTTTTTTTCCAACTAGGAAGAACAAATATTTGTTAAATAAATAAATTTTGAACTAAAAGGATTTAAACATCCAATTATATCTAAACAAAATAAAGGTGGAAATCACAAACAAATTTCTTTAAAATAAAATAAAAGTATGGATCATAAAATGAAATTCGTTTCTTTTTCGCTTTGGCTTGATTTAGGTCATAGTTTTAGATCAGCCCACGTCATCAAAATTCCCAAAATGGAACTTAATTTTTCGGGGTTTTACAATTATACTAAATCATGGAATATTATTTGTTGCATGTTTGCAACTTGTGCAAAGTATCTGTTATATGTCGGCCTCATGGCGACCACCAAGCAGTGCAAAGAGGCATATGGTCTAAGGTACGAGAGGGCTGGAATAATGTATAGAGGAAATGTACCTTCATCTATTGCGATTGATGCTCGTGTGCTTGAGGAAGTTCCTGATGATGTTTTTCTGAAAAAGTGGGAGACAGTCTGGTTCACCTTCAGGTAAATGCTAACAAAGGCGGGTTTTAGTGGTATGTTGAAATATCTATCAACTAGGATGCCAAAGTTTTAGACAATTTCATGCATTAGTTATGTTTGTAACACAATATTACGTACTTGCTGTAGACACTAAAAATTACTCGTGCCGTACTAAAATAAAATAAAATTAATTATCTAGGCCAACCCTTTTAATTAATTTAATCAAGCCCAAAAGACTCTCAATTCCAAGCTCAAAAGAAGCCCAAATGACTTCCAAGTCAAGGATCAGTCAAAACTCAAGTCAAAGCTCAAATTGAGGCTCAAAACGACTACCTAGTCAAGTCACGACCTAAAGTCCAAATGATTCCAAGTCAAGGCGTGATCGAAATCAGGTCAAAGTCAAAGGTCAGAGCCTAAGTCAACTACCAAGTCAAAGGTCAAGACCTAAATCGACTCTCAAGTCAAATGTCAAATGACTCTCAAGTCAACATCCGGTCAAGGTTCTAGGCAACTTTCACGTCAGTGCCCGACCCAAACTTAATAGACTCCTAAGTCAAAGTCAAAGTCAAAGTCAAAGTCAAAGCAAATGACTCCTAAGTCAAAGCATTCCAGGATGAGGCCTAATTAAAGGCCTAAAAACCCCAAGTCAAAGCTCATTTTCACTTTCAAGGGGAAAGGGGAAGTTTCCCTATAAATAGGACACTATCCCCCTTGATTCAAAGGTTGGAAGGTTGGAAAAGATTGGAAAATTTGAGAATTCATCCAACACTCAAATACTCTCTCTTTTAAGGAAGACAACGAGCACATTGAATGCAACGAGCGCGTGCTGTCCTCCCTTGAAGATCAAAGACTTGCTTGATTGAGATCAAGCCTTCAAGGCCCTCTCTCAAGACCAAGTTCATTCAAATTCAACAAGAAGATCAAATCAGAGGACCATACACATTGTATGCACTAGAGATTGTACCAACACATTCAAATCAATACAAATATTCAATCTTATATGCAAATTCCTGTCTAATTTATTTTAGACTTGAAATTTATGTTTATAAATTTGGCACGCCTGGTGGGACCTCTCTACCTCTCATCTCTTTCTCCTAAAGATCAAGGCTTTCAAGTTTCAAAAGCTTCATCTTTAAAGAAGACATGGCCACGAAGAACGTTGCTGCGCAAGCTTCGAAGAAAAAGAGCACATGATCTCTCTCGCGTAGACCCTGTGAAGCGAGCGTCACTTCAAACAGGCGCACTCACACAATGGAGACCATGAGCATGGTAAAAGCTATTGCGCCAATCGCCGCTAAGCAAACAGTGCCGCCCCCATCCAAACTCCAAGGCTTGAAGACACAGCAAAAGGCGCCCTCTTGGATGGATGAAATTCAAAACCTCCAGCTTCAATCTCCAGTCTGCAAGATTGAAGACTAGTACAACAGTAACTCTTCTTCGCTCTCACCAAAGGGGGCGCGCATGTCAGAAACTAAAGTTGAGCCCTCCAAAACTATTGTCATGCCAGCCATGACGATAGGCTCAACCACTCTAGAAGAGGAGATGGCTAGCATGAAGGTCATCCTAGAAAAACTCACAAAGGAAAGCGAAGAAAAGGAAGCACGCATCAAGTTTCAAGAAATAAAGATTGCTCAACTGACCAAGAAGTTAGAAAAACGGTCAGCTCAATCCTATTCAAAGGATTCAGAGAGTGAAGACTCTGGAAAAGTGTCAGTCCACACTGAGGCTTCTGACAATGAGAAGCAACCAAAGATAGGCGTTACGCCTAAAAATGTCAAGTCCACTGGATTATTGACTATTGACTAAATCCAAGACTTGACAGCAAATGCTGTTAAGGCCCAGCTAGTTGAAGGTTTGCGCAGAACTCACCTATACACCAAGCTTTACACCCAGAGAGTTGATGCTCTCCGCATGCCCGACGGTTAACAACCCCCCAAGTTCTAACAGTTTGATTAGAAAGGTAACCTAAAACTATGTGTCGCACATTTCATTGAGACATACAACAATGTTGGGACTGACGACGACCTCATGGTGAAGCAGTTTGTCAGGACATTGAAAGGTATTGCCTTTGACTGGTATACCGACTTAGAGCCTGAGTCCATTGACAGCTGAGAACAAATGGAGCAAGAGCTCCTCAACAGATTCTACAGCACTCAGTGCACTATCAGCATGACTGAGCTGACAAACACAAAACAGTGGAAAGATAAGCCACTTCTTGACTACATCAACCGCTGGCGCGCACTTAGCGTCGAGTACAAGGATCGGCTGTCCGAAGCTTCCACCATCGAAATGTGTAGCCAAGGCATCCACTGGGACTTGCTATACATCCTATAAATAAGCAAACCTACGACTTTTCAAGAATTGGTGATCAAGACGCATGACATGGAGGTGACTGTAGCTAGTCGTCGGGACAACTTCTTCTATTCTACTGAATCAAGGAAGGACAAAGTTGAATTCGAGAATAATGTTAACTTTTTTAGGAGCACGACCAAAGAAGCAATGTCCACCTCTACAAGTCAGCGAATTCGCATTACGGGAAACCCAGAACTAGGTTGCAAGAAGAGCTTATTGTTCAAGGTTGCGATAAAGAAGCGTCCCACACTAAAAGAGCTTCAGGAAAAAAAGTATCCATTTCCTGACTCAGATTTATCAGACATGCTAGATCACTTGCTCGAGAAGGGTGTCATCGAATTGCCTGAGCCAAAGTGCCCAAAGGAAGCTAGGAGGACCACCGACCCCAAATACTGTCGGTACCACAGAATCGTTAGTCACCCTCTTGAAAAGTGCGTTACACTCAAGAAGCACATTATGCAACTGGCTAGGGAAGGAAGAATCATTCTAGATTTGGATGAAACTATAGAAGCTAGCCACATCATAGTGCAAGAGGTTGATGAGTCAAATTCTGAAGTAAATCTCACTGAGGTGCCAAAGGCCTTAGGAGAATGCTTGCCAATAAGTTTCTTTGATTATGTGGCCGTCTCCACGACCTCATGTTCCGAATCTGACGATGACAAAGCAAATGAAGAACTAAGTGTCCCTCCCAAAAGAGATTTGCATGAGAGGTTGGGGGAGGCTCTTTGGGCATACTGAACTACATACAGGATGCCAACACAGTCAACCCCTTATGCTCTACTGTACGGAGTAGAAGACGTCCTGCCACTGGAAATTTAGATCATGTCATTGTACATTGCTATACAAGAAGGTTTAAGTGAGGATGAAAACCACCAACTTTGCTTAGCATAATTAGAGGCCCTCGATGGGAAAAGACTCCAAGCCCAGCAGAAGTTAAAATGCTATCAGGCTCGCCTAACTCGAGCATTCAACAAAAAAGTGCACCCGCATTCGTTCCAAGTTGGGGATCAGGTGCTTGCACTGAAGAGGCCAATTATCATAACCCCTAAGACAGGAAGTAAATTCACTCCGAAGTAGGGAGGACCTTATGTTGTCTATGAGGTATACTCAAATGGTGCCTACAAGATAGTAGATGGATAAAGGGTTCGAGTCGGACCAATAAATGGGAACTTCTTGAAGCGCTACTTCCCTTGAGGAAACGTTGGGGCCGCTCCCGAGCAAGAGCCTAAACTGTTCACACATTCAAAAAAGAAGATTCCCGAATAAGAGTTTAAACTATTCACACACTCAAAAAAGAAGACTCCCGAACAAGAGTCTAAATTGTTCACACATTCAAAAGAGAATGCTTCTGAACAAGAGCCAAAACTGTTCACACATTCAAAAAAGAAGGCTCCCAAACAAGAGTCTAAACTGTTCACACATTTAAAAAAGAAGGCTCCGGAACAAGAGTCTAAGATGTTCACACATTCAAAAAAGAAAAGCTCCTGAACAAGCGCTTAAACTGTTCACATGCTCAAAACAAGACAGTTCCCGAACAAGAGCTTAAACTGTTCACATGTTTAAAAAAAGAAAGAGAAGGCTCCCGAAAAAGAGTCTAAACTGTTCACACGCATTCAAAAAAGAAGGCTCCCGACTCTAAACTATTCACATATTCAAAAAAGAAGGCTCCCGAACAAGAGTCTAAACTGTTCACACGTATTCAAAAAAAAAGGGCTCCCGAATAAGAGTCTAAACAGTTCACACATTCAAAAGAGAAGGCTCCAGAATAAAAGTCTAAACTGTTCACACATTCAAAAAAGAAGGCTCCCGAACAAGAGACTAAACTGTTCACTCAAACCAAAATCGGTGTACTACTCCTGGCCCGCAAGAGTATAAACTGCGAACGGAAAAACAAATGAAAAAAGCATATTTTGTTGAACTACATGATGACTTGATCTTAACAGGAACTGCAAGTTCCGATAAGTACGTAGGTAGCTTGGTCAGCAAATCACCAAGTGTAGTCAAACACATCATACACACAAAAAAAGGGGGCATGAAAGAAAAGCAATCAAAGACATTAGCTTTCTGCCGCCAAGCTGCTCCCCGCAACTTGTACCACTTTTGGTGTGTACGATCCCGTTTTAGGCCTAAATAGACCTAAAGGTAAAATCGCATTTGTAAGTGCTTCTTCAAGCCTTCATACCACTTTTTGGGCGTGTACGATCTCGTTTTATGCTCCAAAAGGCCTAACGATGAAATTGCATTCACAAGTGGTTCTTCAAGCCTTCGCATCACTTTCGGGGGTGTCAGTTTCCGTTTTAGGCCTCAAAGTACCTAGCGGCAAACAATTTCGCAAGTGATTCTTTAACTCTTCATACCACTTTCAGGCATGTAGGTTTTTGTTCTAGGTATCAAAATACCTAGCTGTAAACCATTTCGCAAGTGGTTCAGGCATGTAGGTTTCCATTTTAGGTCTCAAAATACCTCGTGTCAAACCATTTTGTAAGTGGTTCTTCAAGTCTTCGTACCACTTTCAGGCGTGTAGGTTTCCATTCTAGGCCTCAAAACACCTAGCGGCACACTATTTCGCAAGTGGTTCTTCAAATCCTCATACCACTTTTGGCGTGTACGATCCCGTTTTAGGCCCCAAAGGCCTAACAGTGAAATCTCATTTGCAAGTGGTTCTTCCAGTCTTCGTACCACTTTTAGGCATGTGGGTTTCTGTTCTAGTCCTCAAAAGGCCTAGCGGCAAACCATTTTGCAAGTGGTTATTCAAATGGCTTCTCAACCTATACAAACAACAATACAAATGCAACAAAAAAAAGGACGATTCTTGGCATACAAAAACAGCATAAGCAAGCATGAAGGTCTTTCAACATGTATCGCCAAAAGGAGCATCAACAGCGCATTAGGAGACCTTAGCTTTCAACCTAATAAAGTGGCTTCCTTTTGATCCATTTGGGCGAAAGTCACCACCTTTCTTGCTGATGGTCATAAAAAAAAATATAGCAAGCCCTTCAAGACATAATATGGTAAATTTCAATAAAAGGCCAAGTTACAAGCAATCTACGACTCAATAAGCACGAAAAATTCCTCATTTTACACATAACTTGGCCACAAAAACGAAATTTTTTGCCTTTACTCTTAAAGATTGGTACTTTGATTTATTCAAACTACTCAATCCTAAAAAATTAGCAATTTTCATCTCTTTTCTTAATCTCCCTCGCTAACCTTTGATTTCACTCTCTCTCTTTTCTCACACACATGCCCAGATTATTGCCCACACACATGCTCAAAATTATGGTCCAGATTGTTACTTCACTTTATCTCTCCTCAATCCACCCAACCACACCAAAAAACATGAAGTGTAGTAAAGACGGAATTAAAAAAAAAAATGGAGGCCAAAGGTGTCACCTTTCCTTTGCAAAAAGTGGTGAAATCTTAGAGTTCAACACCAAATCGACTGTTCGAATGGGCTAAATGTCTGAGCCAACAACCGCTCAATCAAAGATGATGGGATTTCCTTCAAGAACCTCATAATCGGATTCAATTCCCACTCCGAAAAATGGGTAATCAATGACCTTGAATCGTCTAATGGGTTGAAAACTATGGTGCAAGGGTCGAACTTTGGGAGTTCTCCACCATGGACCACCAGTAGCAGCGGCAACAGCGTAGTGGGGCTGAGCAGTAGGTTCTCGGGATTCTGGGTTGCAGTTGGTGAGAAAGAAAGAAGAAGAAAGGCTAGGGAGATCACATGAGATAGGCGTCGCCTTCAAATGAAACCCAAAAAAAAAAAGCAACAGCCTAAGCAGAAAAAAAGAGAGGAAAGAGGAAACTGGTGTCACGTGCTTTCCACGTGTGCTTTAAGTGAAGTAAGGGGCCAGGCCTGCCCGGTCAGAACTAAAATGAAGGCAAGGCCCAGCCCAAGCATGAAAAAAGAAAAGGGAGAGAAGCTGAAGACGAGTCTAGCCCAAGCAAAATGAAAGACAAAAAGAAGCTTCCAGGCCGGCCAGTCCAAGCGAAACAAAAGTGAAGGGCAAGCACAAGCGCCTCATGTGCCACTTAAGTGGAACAACCGGGCTCCAGCTTGGGGAAGTGAAGGCCAGGCTTCGCGAAGAGAAAAAGGGTCCAGCCCATGCGAAGAAAAAAAAAAGAAAGTAGCAAAATGAGCTCAAGACCACAAGCAAAAGAAACGGGCTTAGCCCACATGAAAAAAAAAGAAGGAGCTTGCGCTGGGTTCTGTTCACCATGCCCACTCTTTGACAAAAATTGTCATATGCTCAAGTCAATAGAAGCCTAAATAGCATGTTTAAAAAAAAGGAGGATCTCGGCCACGCTCAAACGATAAGTTTTGCACATGATCTTATCTCGATGGGGCAATTTGTAGGCACTAAGAACTATTCGTTCCGTACCAAAATTAAATTAAATTAATTATCTGGACCAATCCTTTTAATTAATTTAATCAAGCCCAAAAGACTCTCAAGTCGAAGCTCAAAAGAAGCCCAAATGACCTTCAAGTCAAGGATCAGTCAAAACTCAAGTCAAAGTCCAAATGGAGGCTCAAAACGACTACCAAGTCAAGTCACAACCTGAAGCCCGAACGACTTCCAAGTCAAGGCGCGGTTGAAGCCAGGTCAAAGTCAAGGTCAGAGCGTAAGTCGACTACCAAGTCAAAAGTCAAGGCCTAAATCGACTCCTAAGTCAAACGTCAAATGACTCTCAAGTCAACATCCGGTCAAAGTTTGAGGCAACTTTCACATCAATGCGCAGCCCAAACCTGATAAACTCTCAAGTTAAAGTCAAAGTCAAAGTCAAAGTAATCCAGGATGAGGCCCGATTAAAGACCCAAAAAAACCAAGTCAAAGCCCATTTTGACTCTTAAGGGGGAAACGGAAGTTTTCCTATAAATAGGACACTACCATCCCTTGATTCAAAGGTTGGAAGGTTGGAAAAGATTGGAGAATTTGAAGAATCCATCCAACACTCAAATACTCTCTCTTTCAAGGAAGACAACGAGTACATCGAATGCGGCGAGCGCATGCCGTCCTCCCTTGAAGATCAAAGACTTGCCTTGATTGAGATCAAGCCTTCAAGGCCCTCTCTCAAGCCCAAGTTCATTCACATTCAACAAGGAGATCGAATCAGAGGATCATACACGTTGTACTCAATAGAGATTGTACCCACACATTCAAATCAATACAAAAATTCAATTTTGTATCCAAATTCCTATCTAATTTATTTTAGACTTCAAATTTGTGTTTGCACTTGCTTCCCTAAGCAGTGTACCTGTTTCGCTTCAAGGGGTAAGATTATGTTTAAATCTCCTCGTACCTTGCTCCAGTAGGTCTTGGGTATTGCGGGTGCAACGTTAACAAGTCTTAGGTCTTATGAATAGACTGACATGTCCTATAGGACATGGTTCGGATTATGGTTATGGTTCAGTCACCTACTAGTGTGGCGCATGGTGATGCCCCCTGAAACAATACTACTGATAATTTGACATGATGTGATTGATTCTTGAGTATGTTAGCTTATGTAATAATATTGAACTATACAAAAATTTCTCAGATTTCACGTATTGATGTTCATGAACAAATTGAAAGGACTATTGCTCTTTCTTCAATTCTTACCCATAATTTCCTTTTCCAGGTCCTATTAGAGATATTAGAGGTGAAAGGCACACCTGAAGATCATAGAGACGATGTGTTCCTGCTTTTTAGCAAGCAATACAAAAATCTTCACCATACCACAAGGAGATATTAGGGAAGAAGCAAGTAGCTAGTTTCTAATGTGAATCAACTGCAGAGCTGATCTTTGAACTAATGTCCAATCCAAGCTCCACTCAGACTGGAATATCATCAAAAGTCACTCTGGAAAACACAAGTATCTCCCTGACAAAATTTGTTAATCTAGAACACGCACTCTTTATTGATTCCTGGTTTGAACTGTCTCCATCTACGGAAACCACAAATCGAAAGACAATCTCCCTATGAGTTTCTATCTCATTCACTCCTCCGTTTGGGGCTCCGTATATGCTCAACATAGTTCCTTCTCAGGGTTTGAATGGAAGCCACACCTTCGTTCTAGATGAGGCTTGCAACCAGGTTATTGGTCTCTACATGAGGTAGGCATAATTCGTACGTTCAGCTATAGACAGTGAAAATGACCATAGTTTTTGGAATTTAAAGTTATGAAATGAGTTTCGCAGGCAAAGGAAAACTGGAGAGGAGGATGTGATTGGCATTTTATGAAACTGTATCCAAAGGAGAACTGAGAAAATACTATTAGCTAAAAGATTAGAATGTAATAGTGATTTTCATTAATTCTTCTTTTCTAATGAATATGTACATGCGACTTTATATATATATATATATATATATATATATATATATATATATATATATATATATATATATACACATACACATGTGCTGCCTTGTTAATCGATTGCAGGAAATGAAAGATTCCTAACTAACTCTCTATCAGATTGCCAGCTAGGATAAGTTATTGTAACTAACTAAAATAGTTAGTCATCTGTTTGGCAAGCAATGCAGCCACATCAGGTAAGGTGATATGCTTATTACACCCCCTCAAGCAAGAGTGGTTCAAAACATTGACCATGCCAAGCTTGGAGAGCAATTCCTGGAAGTGAGGTCCAGACAGAATCTTTGTTAACACATCAGCAATCTGAGATGAAGTAGACAAGTAGTTAAGTTGTAGTAGACCTGTAAGGACTTTATCTCTGGTGAAGTGGCAGTCAATTTCTACATGTTTAGTCTATTCATGGAACATGGGGTTACGAGCAATGTGTAAGGCAGACTAGTTATCACAGTTGAGTGTTACAGGAGTGAGGTCTTTGACACCAATTTCTTCAAGTAGCCTCACTAGCTAGGTGACTTCAGATGCTGCTTACGCCATAGCTCTGTATTCAACTTCTGAGGAGCTTCTGGATACAGTCCTTTGTTTTTTTGGATTTCCAACTGATTGGAGATGTTCCAAGTAGAATCAAATAGCCAGTTACAGATCTTTTGGAATTAGGATATACTGCCTAGTCAAAGTCAGAGAATGGTTGTAACTTTAGTTGGTTTGATCCTTTTAATAGAATCCCTTGAGTTGCTGTACTTTGGATGCAGCTGAGTGTATGTATGAGAGCTTGTAAGTGATTGGTCCTTGGATTTTGTAAAAATTGACTGACTGTTTAGACAATGAAACTCAAGTCTGGTCTTGTATTTGTAAGGAAGTTCAATTACCAACTAAGGCTCTATAGGCCATGGGATCTTTCAATAAATCTCCTTCATCAGGTAAGAGTTTGCAATTAATTGGTAGAGGTGTACTTGCATGTCTTTTAATAGTAAGAGCACAATCTCTTAGTAATTCCCTGGTGAACTTCTGCTGAGACAAGAGCACACCTTGTGGTGTTTGAGTAACTTCCAGTCCAAGGAAATAATGAAATTGTCCAAGATGTTTAATTCCAAACTTTGCATTTAGACATTGTTTGACATGCTGAATTTCCTCAAAGTCTGAACCTGTGATAAGGATGTCATCCACATAGACTATTATGATGGTGAGCTTGGTGGATGATTTGTTAAGGAACAAGGAATAGTCATTTTTAGACTGAGTATAGCCTAATGAGATGAGGGTATCTTTGAGTTTATTGAACCATTACCTACTAGCCTATTTGAGGCCATACAATGACTTCTTTAGTCTACAAACTTTGTTTTCTGGATTGGGAATTCCTTTTGGCATCTGCATGTACATTTCTTCATCCAATTCTCCATGTAAAAAAGCATCATTGACATCCAATTGATACATAGTCCAGTTTTGTCCTGCTGCTAGTGCTATAACTATTCTGATGGTAGCCATTTTTAATGCAGGGGAAAATACTTCTTGATAGTCAACCCCATATTGTTAAGTAAACCCTCTGATAACTAGCCTTGCCTTCAGTCTTTTAAGTGAACCATCTGATTTGAGTTTTGTTTTGTATACCCATTTACAACTGATGGCCTTTTTCTTAGGAGGAAGGCTAACAACATCCCATGTGTTGTCTATTTGTAAGGCACTGATCTGCTTGTTCATGGCTTCTACCCATCCTGAATGATTGCCAGCTTGTTCATAAGTAGAGGGTTCTGGGAATTCTTCTGCAGCAGACAAACACACCAAGTGTTTGGGAGGTACAACCACCAGATTATTAGAACATACATAGTCTTGAAGGTGAGATGGAGCTTTATGGCTTCTTGTGGATCTTCTAGGTTGTATGTTATTGGTGATAGAAGATGGAACAGATGTTGGAGCTAGGTTCTCTGGTTGTGATTGTTGAGGTTCTGGAATGCTTTCATCCTCAGTGTAATGGTTATGTTAGATATAAATTGGTGTCAAGAGTTTTGCTGAACTTCATTCTGATTTGGTATTGCGTGAGCTATATTGTGGTTTGATGTTGTATAATTTGGCATGATGTAGTCATGGTCTTCATACATAGGCATAGGAAGAGTTGAATGAGACTCATGTCCTTGCCTTAAATAAGGAAAGCAATTTTCATAGAAAATCACATCTCTAGAAATAAGTACTTTCTTAGATTCCAAATCATAAATCTTGTATCCTTTCTGGCCATAGGGGTAACCTAGAAAGATACATGTGGTTGCTTGTGCTTGAAATTTGCTTCTGTCCTTTTTTAGTGTTGATGCATAACATAAGCATCCAACAGCTCTCAAGTGTGAGTAAGCAGGTTTGTCATTGTAAAGAAGCTCAAAAGGTGTTTTGTTATCCAGTATAGGTGTTGGAAACCTGTTTATCAAGTAAACTGCAGTCAAGATACTCTCTCCCGAGAACTTTTGAGGAAGATTAGCTTGTATCATCAATGCTCTAGCTACTTCTAAGAGATGTTTGTGTTTTCTCTCAACAATCCCATTTTGTTGTGGTGTATCCACACATGCCTTTTGATGCATAATGCCCTTGCTTGTGTAAAACTGAATGGTAGACTTATCTTGAAATTCTAATCCATTATCTAATCTAATAATTTTAACTGAAGCACAAAACTGTTTCTCAATAAAAGCAATAAAACTTTGGAGAAGACGAAATGCATTGCTTTTAGAAGACATCAGATGTACCCAAGTAGCTCTTGAGTAGTCATCTACAATTGTAAGAAAGTATTTGTATCCATCATATGTAGTACATCTATAAGCACCCCATATATCTACATGTATGAGCTCAAAAACACCTTTAGCCCTTGTATTGCTCAGTGGAAATGCTTGCCTATGGAGCTTTGTCTTTGGACAAATAGAATAAATTGTGATAGACCTTCTTCTATTGCAAGATAAGCTAATGTGCTGCATTCTTTCAAAGGATAAATGTCCTAGTCTAAAATGCCATGATTCTATCTCAGAAAGAAGAATGTCTCATTTAATCAATGGCTGAGGAAAAACTTGCTGAAATCCACTCTGCATCACCAAAGATCTTTGGGCTGCCTCCATGTTGCTTGTATATGAATGCTCGACACGATATAAACCTTCCCTTGACTTACCAAGGACCACTTCTTGTAACATGAGACACTGAAGAGTGCATTCAGTATATGTAAAGGTTACTTTTCCAGCTATTTGCCTACATAATTTGTTAACTGATAGAAGGTTAAACTAGAATCTGGAACATGCAAAACATTGGATGGTGTCAGTGTAAGAGTAAGCCTTACTGAGCCAACATGAGCAATCTTTGACTGTTTCCCATTGGGCATACTAATGAACCTAGGAATTCTCAATGGTTGAACTCAAGTGAACATTCCAAGATGAGGTGTAATGTGGTCACTTGCACCACTATCTATGATCCAATCCTGATTGTTAAAAGTTGTAAGAAAACAGAAAGGTTTACCTGCCAAAAAACTTGCCCCAACTGAAGTGTTTGCTTCGGATGCTTGCTTGTTGAGCAAAGTTAGTAATTGTTAATATTGTTCTGCATTTAGTGTAGGCAAGGAGATTGTAGGAGCATGTTGAGGTGCCGATGATGCATTAATGCCTTCTAACCAAGAAACCCCTTCTTGTTCTTGGGTGACAGAAGCTGCAATCATCCTTTTGCCTTTGTACAATCTGTGCCTAGGTGGGTAACCATGCAATTTGTAACACCTCTGGGCTATGTGACCAGAAATTTTATAATGATCCCAAAAGAGTTGTTGCCTTCTGGTAGCAACATTTCTATTAGTAGCAAGGCTGTTGCTGTCGTTCCCATTGTTGTTTCCAGTGTAACCATTAAAATGATTACAACTATAATTGTTGTTGTATCCAACATTCTTTCCTCCATGGTTGTTATACCCTATGTTCTTGCCCATCAAGCCTAAAGATTCTTGAGTATTCAAAGATGAATTCAATGCAGCAGACTGAGGCATGATGTGAACTTCAGAAGACATCTCCCTTTGATGTTCCTTTTGTAAAGCATGTAATAAGCCTCACTGACATTAGGGGGGGCCTGGACATAAGAATGTTTCCTTTGGCCCCTTCGTAAACATCATTCAAACAACTAGTTCCACAAGAACAAGTAGGAACAGAAAGCATAGAGTCAGCTTATCCCATAGTTTTTTAATTTCAGTGAAATAAGCAGCAATATCTTGGTTACCTTGAGAAATTGAATATAAGTCCTTTTTCACTTGGAAAAACTTCGTACCATTAGATTGACCAAACCTTTGCTCAAGATCAACCTAGATTTGCCTCGACGTGCTTGAGAATAAGATGCTGTCTGAAATTCTTTTCTCTACAGCATGAAATAGCCAAGAAATTACCATTTTATCGCACCTGTTCCATTTGATTCAGTAGAGGAGAAGGTGCGTTTGGTTGAGAGAAGGTACCAAGAACCAAACCTAATTTATTCTTGGCAATGAGTGCAATCTCCATGGACTTCTTCCAAGTAACATAATTCTTGCCATTGAGCAAGTCATTAACAAGGATAGGGATTGTCTGAGGGATGGAGGAATAAATCATAAGAAGGATTGAGAACATCAAAATGAGCATTGTTGACATCATTCATAGCATAATCATTCCGCATTGCAGCGTTTTGAACTGTATTGGAATTCATAGAAGATAAGAAGATAAGAAAGAAAGAAAATCTAGATGAGTTGTAGCTCTGATACCATGAAACTGTATGTAAAGGAGAACAGAGAAAATACTCTGAGCTAAAAGATTAGAATGTAGTAGTGATTTTCATTAATACTTCTTTTCTAATGAATCTGTACATGAGACTTTATATATATATATATATATATATATATATATATATATATATATATATACACACACACACATGTGCTACCTTGTTAACCGGTTGCAAGAAATGAAAGATTCCTAATTAACTCTCTAACAGATTGCCAGCTAGGATAAGCTGTTGTAACTAAATGAAACAGTTAGTTATCTGTTTGGCTAGCAATGCAACTACATCAGGTAAGGTGATATGCTTATCATTTTAGGATCAGGAGGATCTCGCATCCTCCCAAAAGACACGGGAAAAGGATGGTCTTTGGTAGATTCTTCATGGGATTTATGTCCTCAAAGCAAACCAAGCAAGCGGGGGAATATGTATGAGCTCAGGGGTCAGAAAAAGGTATGCATTTCTATATATTTGGATTAGCAAGGTCCAGTTTGCTGGCAGATAAAGAAATCACTTCTAGGCATTTGATGTTTTTAATCGAGGATCCACAGGAAGCCTTTAATTTTTCCTTCTTGTGTGTTTAATTTGTGCGGTTTGTGCAGGTGATTGTAATGGCTATAAAATCAGACTATGAGACTGAATATAATAGACAGGAAGATGAGCAGAATTTCATCACTGCAGTTGAATTCTCTCCTCAACATTCGTATGGAAAAGCAATAGCACTCTTTAACTTGAAATCAGGGTTTCTCGAGGTACTATACCCTGCTTCTCGAAAGTATACCTTAGATACACACAATTAATAAACATTCCAGACCTCACTGAGCATGACATTTTGACAAACAGATAAAGGAAGACTGGTTTCTCACACCAGGAATCATCTCAGCCTGCATTCTTCGCAATGTTTTGATCAGCAAAAGTGGTTTTAAGCCCACCGAAATGTCTAAGAGCGACAAATATCAAGCCTCTGAACTACATGAAACTGCTATAATTTGTGGTGGAGCTTGTGGCGGAGGTGGGGGCGGCTGTGGAGGAGGATGTGGTGGTGGACGCTGCAGAGCAGGAACATGTGGGGGAGGACGACGTTGTGGAGGTTCCTGTGTGAGCAATGCTCGTTGTGGAGGAGGTTCTTGTAGTGGCAGTGCTCGTTGGGGATGACAATGTGGTGGATCTTGCGGAGGCTAGGCCACTAGGAAGCTCTATGAAATTGGCCGCACATCTTTGATGCAGAATACAAGATGCTTCCCCAATGAACATGCTTAAAACCTCAAATGCTTAAACATAAATAACCCCCCCCCCAAAAAAAAAAAAAAAACTCTTTATGCAGTGCCTAGTTTAAGAAATGTTAAGTACTGTACTGCTGTTAAATCATGTGGGCTTCTACAGCAGCTGATGCAATTAAGAAGGTTTGTTGTGACAAAGATGAAAAATGTAGTAATGAAGAAAGTCTAAGCTAGCATGCAATTCATAAATGCTTTATCAGAATAAATCAAATAATATTGTAAAAGTTTCTAACAAAACCAAAAGTTTTTGTCTTCATTCAACGTAACTGATTTATTTTAGTTGCATGTGGGATCCAATAAGAACGAAAAAGAAACACTACTCACATAAGCAAATGGGAAAGCTGCGTATTTGGTAAACGTATATGGCATAAAAGTTACGTGAGGGACATTGGCTTTGGCAACCACAAGTAACTCCAAAAATTTGCGAATATATATCGCCCTGCTAGTCTGTTTTGTGATATGCACAAGTAACAACACATCATAACACCCTAAGCCATAAGCAATGCTTCTACCCTTCCTCCTCTTTCTCATTGCTGTTCTTTCTCTCATCTTTCTTACCCTCCCCAACCTCAGAAAACGTGAAAAACTTCACCTTCCTCCAGGACCCAAAGGCCTCCCCCTCATTGGAAGCATACACCAGTTCGACCCATTAACCCCACACCTCTACTTATCCAAGCTAGCCAAGGCCTATGGCCCGATTTTGTCCCTGACATTCGGGTGTAGATCAGCTGTGGTGGTTCAATCAGCAAGTCTGACGAAAGAGGTTCTGAAAACACAAGATCACAACTTCTATACTAGGCCGCCTCTCACTGGGATGCAGAAAATGTCTTACAATGGTTTAGATATAGCTTTTGCACCCTACGGTGAGTATTTTAGGGAGATTAGGAAGATATGTTTTGTCCATTTGCTTAGCACCATTTGCTTAGCACCCAGAAGGTCCAGTCTTCTACTCCCATTCGACGAGAAGAAGTCTCTAGAATGATCCAGAAGATCTCTTCTTTGTCTTCTGCTTCTGAGGTTGTTAACTTGAGTGACTTGCTCATGACTGTTAGCAGCTCTATCATTTGCAGGATTGCTTTTGGCAAGAGGTACTAACTCTCACATCAATCTCTTACCTATTCTTATACAACATGATTATTATTTCATTTCATTACATGACTAGTTATGTTACTAAAACTTGTTTGCTCGGTCAGCCCAACTCATAGCTACTCTCCCTGTGAAAATAAATTTAAAAAATCCACCTAGACGGCCAATGCGTGGCAGACGAGTGTCAAAAGGGTGATTTAGAGAACGTCTGGAATAATTTAGGAGCATAAAAATTTGGTTTCCATAGGACTCCAATTCAGACCTCATTAATCAGGATAGTTCCTGCTTTAGTTGGGATTCAATGTAATGAAATGTAATCAAATAGAATTGAAGAAAATAAACTAAAACTTCTACTTATCAATTACATCACATTGCATTGTACTGCAATCTATCAAAAACACAATACGCATTTAGAAATATTTTAGGAGAAAAAAAATCATTCTCATTATATTGCGCACATGGAAAGAGACATGTAGGAAACACCTAGAAATCTAAGGAAGATTATGAGATATAGGATCGAAAATAAAAGCTAGTAAATGGACTCCAAACTATCGTAAAATTACACCTTTAGATCCTGTTTGGACTTAAGAAAATTAGGCGGAAAGAAAATTGAAACGAAAGAAAAATGCAACGGAAAAAAAGTTGAAAGAAAATAAGTTTTTCCCCTTGTTTAGAGTAAAGAAAAAAAAGCTAGAGAAAAAAGTGAATTTTCAAATTAAAGGCTTGTTCTTTTCCTTGGGAAATATAGGTAACAGGTTGGAAAATGAGTAGAGTTGATTAAGATTGGTAGAACTGGGTTGAAGTGGGTATTTTTTTGTTGAAATGGGTTGAAATTGGTTGAAATTTTTTTATAGAACCTTGTTAAAATAGCGGGAAGTGGGTTAAAGTTGGTTAAAATGAATATTTTTTTTTATTGAAATAGTAAAATGGATTGAAGTTGGTAGATTGAGATTTACCAAGCAAAAGAACAGGGCCTAAAAGTTTAATTTTTGGCACTTGAACTCATTCACATCCTAACCCTTTTCCTGCATTTCGACTAAGCCCACAATTAAATCATTGAAGAAGGTTCATCATTAATAACTCCAACCCAGAAATCTCAGATGAAAAAGATGAACAAAGGGGCTGAGGCACTGAGGTGGGGTTGAAATTGAAGAAATGGTTATATGAAGGCCCTGGGGGAATGGAGGAAGGAGGAAGAACGGAGGATGGAACTCAGGGGGCCTTGGTGGGCCATTGTCCAGCTGCAATCGAAAACGGTGACCATTTTGTTTTGCTTTTGCTGGGTCTCATTTTCCTCCATAAGTTTTTGGGGGGAAAACAAAGTTAATTAAAATCACATTGTCTTTGACTTAACTTTCTACCGAAATTTCTTGCCGTCTCCTTTTTCTTAATTCAAATGGTGGATAAGAATTTACTTTCTTAAGCTATGTTCGATAATAATATTTTGAATAATATTTAGTATTTTAACTGAATCGACATACTAATTAGTACATTTTTAGCATTCGGTAGCCTATTGTTTAGACTAGTGTTTCAAGTGGCGTTTAGCGTTGCAATCAGTGTTTTTGAAAAGTGAGTAACATTAGTTTCTCATATTCAAAAGTAATGTTTCATTTTTTTGGCCAAAAAATACCCCTTGGAAATTTTATCTTTGAAAATTATGTATATCCTTTTATATCAATTTACATTAATCACCTAATCCAACAGCTAAATTTATCGAATACACTTACTTCAACCGTTCATCTAAATAACTATCCACTAACAGGAAAGTTAAAACTATATCCGCTACTTAAATAAATATTTGCTAACTAAATTACTATTTACTATCTAAATAGCTAATTTTGTTAAATAGGATCTTAATATTTTTTCTTTCCCATGTACGTTTTTAGATCCAAACGGATCCTTAAAATTTAACTCAAAAGTGTTTCTTAGCAAGCGGAGGGCGGCACCGTGGTCGGAGTATTGCTATAGAAATGCCAAAGGTCAACCTCAGGTTTGTCACAACCCACATGGTCATGACCTACATATGATATTTTTTTTTTTTTTGGGCACAGACGAGCTATGAAAGCAGTGTAATATAATAAGAAAGCAGAAATCAAACCTAAGACTTAATTAGTGTTGGACTAATATTCAAAAATTTTATACAGTAATATTCATTCTTTTTTGAACTACCTAAATAAGTATTTGGTAACCTATTGTTTGGACATTTTAAAGAGTGTTTAGCATTTTATTCACCGTTTTTAAAAAGTTAGTAACATTATCTTTTGACTTTCAAAAATCACGTTTCATATTTTGTGGTCAATAAATATCCATTGAAAATTTTATCTTTGAAAATTATGTATATCTTTTTATATTAATTTACATTAATTAGCTAATCCAATAACTAAACTTATCGAATATATTTGCTTCAATCGCTTATCTAAACAACTATCCACTGATAGATAAGTTAGAACTATTATCCGCTATTTAAACAAATATTTACTATCTAAATTACTATTTACTAATTAAATAGTCAACTTTGTCAATTGGGACCTTGTTTTTTTGGTTTCCTTTTATGTGTTTCTAGGTCCGAATGGATCAGAGTTTAAACCAAAAGTGTTTCTCGGAAAGCGCTGAACGACACCGTGCGCGGACTTTTGCTTTATTAGAAGTGCCAAAAGTCATGCATCATGTTGGTCACCACTCACCACCCACGGTCATGTGCTCAGAGCGCTACATATGATAATATAATTGTATGTTTTAATCATTTTGCTGGAATTTCTAGTAACCGTAGCTGCTGATATTTATGTAAAGTAAATTATTAGAATTCTGCTTAGAAGATAAAAATATGAACTAGAGCTGCAATTACAAAACAAGACTATTGAATTATAAGTTTGTCCGTGAATTTTTTATTAAAAAAATTTATACGACAGTTTTCGTCCCTTTTCAAACTATCTAAATTTTATAAATGTTAACTATTCTTTTTTATTAGTATTAACTAGTATGACCTGTGCGGTGCACGGGTTATCTTTTAAATTAAATTTTAATTTAAAAACTATGAAGTATTCATTTCATAAAATCACTAGCCTCTAAGTCCGAACTACATGTGGATTGTTTTAAGCCCTTAGGTAAAATATTTTTAGTAATATTATAATTAATTGTATAATTTAGATTTTTAGAAATAATACTATTAGCATATCAGTAATTTATTTTCTTTTTCTCTTTAAGAAGTAATAGAAAAGTCATTGCTCATTATGATGATTTTAAATCACATATTATTTTTATTTTCATTTTGAACTGAATTCTTAATAAATGTTTTAGATACACGTGTCACAACCGCATCATTCGCACTCACTTTTATAAATAAATATATGATTTGTTTCATAAATATTTTATGAATATTAAGATAAAATATTGTCTGATTTACTTGATGATATAATTAGCAAAATTGGCCTTTTCAATCAATGAAAACTTTAATTGGTGAGCCAAATCCTTCTCTCCTACGTCTAAAAGTCTCAAATCTCATTAAGTTTAGTTATAAAGTAGATTATACTAGGCAAAACCAACCCATTAAAAGTATGTATTAATTTATGAAAAAATCAGCACATAGCGTGAGACAGTTAGTATCATGTATCACTCACATATAAAATAGTTTTGCTAAGTTATAAGCGAAAAATGTCCATTCCTTTACCTTAGTCTACACCACCTTCAAGAATAATTAGATATTCAAATTTCTTTCAAACCAAAGTCATTTTCTTTTTTTAACTCCTACGTTTATGTATTGTATATCAACCTTTATAGATTATAAATTTTACACCACAATATATCTAACATCTGACACTCCCTGTGATAACCCATAAAAAAAATGAATCCAATAATATAACGTATATTAAAGACCGTCACCTAACAATAAACACAAAAAATTATACATAAATTCTTGTATAAGGTTAGAGCTCCACTCCATTATACTGAACAACCCATTTGTTTCTTCTAATGAGTTGCTTTGCTTCCCCCTTCTTGTTCATTAGTAGCCCCTTTGTAATATTTTCAACGAATGATAGTGTTGCAAGACCTTCAAACCTGACCCAAAAATAGCAGTAAATTTCATGGCTATTCATTTCTCAAGTTGCACAATTACATTGCATTCCTCGAACCGAGTTCCAAAGGCATATAAAAATCATCAAGGAAAACAATAAGCAATTTAATCAAAGTAATCATCCCAATCGTGCAATGACATTTTGAATTAAGTCACACAAATTACCAACACATTACTGCATCCTCCTGGAAGTTACAATCCATGTGATAACATACGTCCTCATTAGAGAAAATCCTTTTAGTTTTGCAAAGAGTCAAACACTAAGGAACCATAGCAATATTAATTATAAACCACTTTTTAGGGGAAAGCTTGATATCTAAATATAAACTCAAAATAAAAAAAAAGCATGAACCAAAATCACAAACTGCTTATTGCGAAATAAAATATAAACAAATAAAAAAAACTCCATTCAAATTAAAAAATGAAGTTGCGGCTCCATCTTCAGTCAAATCACACTCTCTCAAAATCCTAAGTTAAGTACTTTGAAAGTACCTAATGTTTTTAATTATTATCTAATAAGAACCTAAAGTTAGCATCAAAATATATAAAAAAACCTATGGTAGAAAAAAGAGGCATAATAGGACCTAAAAAAGGATTAATGCTCTATAAGGACATATAAAAGAAAACACTAACAAAACCGGAGTTATAATATGCAGTGAACATACTATATTTTTAACTGAAGTGTATGAAATAATTGAGAAAAGAATTAATCCACCGGAAAAAATGCACGTATTTTACTGCCTTCCCTCATGACTTTTTTATACAATATCTAATCAGTACAATAAAGGTACTTATAATTAATTCTTCACCACTAATTTTCAATAATGGATTAAATAATTAACAAACTTCAAGTTCTTCATCAATGGTGGAATTTAGACTCCCTAAATTACTTTGATTAAAGAATCACTTCAAATACTTTGTTTAATTGTGCTCTTATTGATCCAGATATATCCCATTCCATTATTATTCTCTATTTAAGAATTAAATTTTGACAATATTGCTACCCCAACCTCCATATTTTTGTCTCACTGAAAATACAAAGTTTTTGTCCAGAGAATGATGAACTTTGTTCATAACACATTTATTTTTATGTTGTGTGTGAAATGAATTTTTTAAAAATATAAAGATATCAAATGTATATCTCTTGAAATTTGTTGGCAATAGTAAGAATCATAGTATAAAATTTATTCTCTTTCATCAAATACTGAACGTATGTGCCTTTAAAATTCACTGCTTTAGTTTTTTCACAATAATATTCTAAAAAAGATAGCAATTTATGCTAAGTGAAGGCATCATTTTTCAAAAATAGATTATATTCCTTTGTTTATCTTTTTTTTTTCTCTTCCCAATTGATCGAAATATTCATCGAATTTCTTGAAGGACACTTATTTGTACTTGAGGTTCATATTAGACAGTAATGCAATGCTTCAAGCCCTTCCACAAATATTAACTCCCAAAATCCCTAATTCAGCGTTCATCTTGTTAAACATACTTTACAATTAGTTCCTCCAAAAAGAAAAGATAAAATGAAGCTCAAAACTCGAAATGAATCCATCAATAGCCCCCTTGGGGTCAAAAACCCTCCAACTAAAACTAAATTTTCTGAAGCCAATTGCCCCCTTTTAAATCAATACTCCGTATTATCATCCCTCCTCTCAAAATCTCTAACTTTACAAATCAAGCACCCTCATCCAAAATTTCATTATCATGACTATCCTATTTCTCATTCTTACACCTCCAAAAATAAAAAGAAGTTAAAAAAATCTAAAATTCTGATAACATACAATCAGAAAAGAATTGCTAATAGTAACAAAAATCCAGCAGTCCAAAATTGAAATTAATAAATGAACTGAAGCAAAAGCAATCACACTATCACACAATGCTGGTAGATTCAATCCCGAGAACTGAAAGCAAAAGAAAAAGGAGATTTTCATATATTCTTCCAGTCTTTGCACACCTTCATTACTTCATGAGTATTGCTTGCATTTTCTTATTTTCCTTGCACCTTTATCACATAAATTCCCAAACAAATTAGCCAAAAGATTTTGAAAAATTCATGAAGGGGAGTCTTTGAGCAATGATAAGGTTGTCTCTGTGCGACCAAAAGGTCACAGGTTCGAGCTTTGGAATTAGTCACTAACAAAGTCAGGATATACTGCCTACAATATATCCCTTGAGGTGGGGCACTTCCCCAGACCCTGTATGAATGCAAGATGCTTATGCACCGAGTTGCCCTTTATTTTGAAAAATTCATCTAGTAAGTAATTAAAAGATGACTATAAAAGAAAATTAGGAAAGAAGGAATATTAGAAAAGCAATTTTCAAAATAAATTCAAGAAATCAATTTACTGGAGAGGGGGGGAGAGAGAGTGCGAGCGTGCTTTGATGAGAGAAAGAGATATGCACAAAATGAACAGCCGAAAATATCTAAAGTCCTGACATTCATGTATCACGTATAATCGAAAATATGGGGAGTAGGTAGTTAACTTCCTAAGTTTTATTATTAAAAATAAACAAAAATAAAGTGGTATTTTTGCTTGAAGATAGACGACAATTACAAACGATTTTTTTAGAACTTTAAAATCGAGGGTTTAGATTTAATGAGTTTATAACTATGTGCACCTACGTATCACACAAATCTCCACACAAATTAACCAAAAGATTTTGAAAAATTCATCTAGTAAACAATTAAAGGGTGACTATCAAAGAAAATTAGGGAAGAAGGAATATTAGAGAAGTAATTTTTAAAATAAATTGAAGAAATCAATTTCCGAGAGAGAGAGACAGAGAGAGAGAGAGAGAGTGTGTGTGTGTATGTGTGTGTGTGTGTGTGTGTGTGTGTGTGTGTGTAGGCACACTTTACTGAGAGAAAGAGATATGCACAAACTCAACAGCCGAAAGTATCTAAACCCCGACATTTACGTATCACGTATAATCGAAAATATGGGGAGTAGGCAATTAGCTCCCCTTAGACTTATTTTTAAAAATAAATAAAAATAAAGCGGTATTTTGCTTGGAGATAGACAACAGTTGCAAACTATTTTTTTTTAAACTTTAAAATCAAGGGCTTAGATTTAATAAGTTGATAATACTTGTGACTAAGATTACACCAAATCCCACAAATCACTCTCGTGTTAGTGTTTTAGGATTTTCCAAATATTGTTATTAATATGTTGTAAATAAACAGACAGATTAGATACAAAATCAAAGGCTTAGATTTAATAGATGACTAATTTTTATAATTGAGATTACATAAAATCATGCAAAGCACTCCTGTTGTAGCTTGCATTTTCCAAAGATTATCACTTTTTTAATTGCTTGGATTTTTTTAGACAATAGAATTATCATGTATCCTTTATCAAATATAATCGAAATTATAAGCGATTTTTTTAAAAAATAAAATTTGTAAATGGGTATTTTACTTAGATAAAGTAGTTTTTAAAACTAAATTATACTTTTTAGATTTAATGAATAAATATAATTGCCTAATTTTAATGGCTGAGAGTACATCAAAGCCTGCAAATCTCTTTCGTTGTAGCTAACATTTTAGATTTTTCCAAAGATTATCACTTTTTTTAACTGCTTGAATTTTTTTAGATCATAGAATTATCATGTATCCTTTATCAAATATAACCAAAATTATGAGTGATTCTTTAAAAAAAAATAATTGTAAATGAGTATTTTACTTAGATAAAGTGGTTTTTTAAAACTAAAATCTACGGTTCATATTTAATGAATAAATTTAATTGCCAAATTTTTTCTTGGATAATTGGATTATTATCTATCTTTTATCATGTATATCCGAAATCATGGGAGATTTTCTAAATAAAATAAACAGATATATTAACTTTAAAATCAATAGCTTAGACTTAATGCATAAATAATTTTTATAGTTAAGATTATACCAAATCCCATAAATCACTCTCGTTGCACCCTTTTAGGATTTTGTAAAGATTACTATTATAATAGTATAGATTTAAAAACTTTGTTTATATGATTTTTTTTTTTTTTTGGGGCAATGCCTATTGGATACCCATTGTACACCAAAGTCACAAGAGGTTCACCTAACTGCTATTGTGATCTAGCCCAATATGATATGTAGTAACCGAGGTTACATTCTGTTCAACAATCATTTCAAACAAAAGTTTAAGATGATGCTTGGCTGTTCAAGAACATGTTTCATTTTCTATCATGCTACTTTATACAAAGGGCCTTTTAGTCTTGAAAAGTGGCAGGTGGATGCTTCAAAAACCCATTCTTACCAATAATTTAATATGGGACTTGTTGAGATTTAAAACTAAGACCTCTCTCTGGGAAAAGTTTTGATACTGTCTTTAACAACCATTTGAACCAAAAAACTAAGTTCATAGAAGAAGGTATAGAAATAAGTTTTGGGCCTGTTTCTTTCATAGGAAAACAGGGATGGATAAATGGTTGAAGTGGATTAAAGTGGGTATTTTTTAATTAAAGTGGACTGAATTTTTTTATATGATGAGTAGAGGTTGGTTAAAATAGTGGGAAGTGGGTTAAAGTTGGTTAAGGTGGATTGAAGTACGTTGAAGTTGGTTGAAGTAAATTGACGTGAGTATTTTTTTATTGAAGTGGGTTAAAATTGATAAATTAGAATTTACCAACGAAAAGAACAAGCCCTACACTCTAATAAATCCCAATCGTGCGTACTTGACACTAATTTCCTCATTGATAAACAGGTATAATAATGAAGTCGAAAAGAGTAGATTCCTCTGCCTTTTAAATGGAGTTCAGATTATGTTAACAACCTTCTTCTTCCTGATTACTTCCCCTTCATTAGTGGCTGGCTTGACAAGTTAAAGGGATCATCCTCCAGAGTTGAGAGGGCGTTCAATGATCTAGATGAATTTTACAATAAAATCATTAATGATCATTGTAAACATAAATTTCGTGCCTAAAAATAAATTAGACAGGAAATTGATATAAACAAATTTAATCTTGTATTGATGTAGTGTGTAGGTACAATATTTGAATTTGATACAATGAGATGATCCTCTGATTCGATCTTCTAATAACTTGAGTATTCCGAGGGCTTGATGCTTGATCTTGGTTGATGCAAATCAGCTGAAGAACTCTAAAGACTATTCTTGATTTTGATCTGTAAGTGGCTGATTGTAGTTTCTGAAGCTCTGCAAGTCTTTATCCTTCTCGCTTGGTAGCTGGATACTTCTTGCTGTCTAAACTCTGAATTTTGCAAATGCTGAATGATCCAAATGAAGGAGAAGGACCCTTATTTATAGGCTCTACCAACTAGGGTTAGAGCCAAGTTTTGGACCTAGTCCCAGTAATTATTTCCTTATTTTTAAATAAAGAAAATAATTACTAATTTCTACATCATTGTTGACACACGGTAGCTTCTAATTGGCTGAATTTAATTTTAACCAAGCAGACTCACCCAAGTCAACGTAACACATGGCAATCTATAATTGGTCGATTTTTTACACATGACACCATCTGATTTGTCGTAGAGTTTTTTTTGCCTTCTATAAATACCCTCTCGAGAGTCGGTCGCGTACACAAATTTAAAGTGTGTGTTTCTTTTTGAGGCGGCTGAATCTGGAATAGTTAATTGATGCAAATGATCAAAATTTAACAGGTCAATTTTTTATTTTCCAAGTAATAAATTTTTTTTTTAACTTGACACTTTCCTATTTTTTTTTTTTTTTATAGAATGAATATAACCAAAGTGAGCCCTATTTGACAAGCCCCAAAAATAAATGAAGGTCCAAAATAGAAGCCCTCTTTTTTTTGGGCTGCTCTTTTTTTTAAAAAAAAGGGAAAAAAATGAGTTGAGATTTTGGATGGAAGTACGGCACGTTCTCATCTTTCGACTTTTTTTTTTTGGGTTTTTTCTTAACCTGTGATAACTTTCAGTTGATGATTTGTGAGAAAATACTATCAACAACTCTGGATAGAATTTTTCAGTGACTCAAAGAAATAGAAACTGTTGATATTTGAATTGGAGTAGGAGTAAGAAATCTGAATGGCCAATTGTTATATAAATTCACCTTCAGATCTCTAATTCATCAATTTGTTCTCATTTTAGCACCTTACAACCTACGGTAATTTTTTTGTTTATAGATGCTTCATCTTCTCATATATTTTTTTTGTTTCGATTCTCATCTGCTTTTTCTTTTCGTTGGAACCTCTCCTTTCTCTGGGGAGTTAGATCATCAGATTCTTCATCATCAACACCTTTTGGAATTGTCTCTTTGGTGCCCTTCTACACTTACTATATTCAGCCATGAGAGCCTCCTCCTTGATTGCTTCTTGCCTTTCTTTTCTTTTTTTTTTTTATTGGGTTTTTGTTTTGACAGAGCATGAATAAGTAGAGACCTCTTACATCATAGAAAGAAGCTCCCTTTCTACGGTTAAGCCCTCTTGAATAACTTGTAACTTTACCCTTCCGTTAGAATTGAACCCTTCACAGCCTTAGAAATTTTTTTGTTCCTGGCCTTGGGATCCTCAGAACCTGAACATTGAGGATTAGAACAATTTTGACAAATATCTGGCAATGCAAACCCAAATGAGTGAAGTTGTATGAAGTCTAATTGGAACCAGAACAGAGAGAGGACGAAGGAGAATAGCGGACAAACGATGGGATGAGCGTCAAGCAGACAGAGAAAGCCGAAACCGCCGACGGCCCGAAAATACTGAAGCTTCGCCGGGGATCGACCCAACAAACCGATTGAATGGGAAATTGGAGTCTCGATTTGCCGTTTTAGGGCCAGGCAGGAGGCGTTTGTTTGCAGTTGTGGGTTGACAAACTACTCATAAAAAAAGGAATAACTACCCAAATCAATCCACAAAACCATACAAGAAATCAAATCAGACTCAGGAGAGCATCGATTTTCCAAAGGCAATTAAAGAGATAGGCGCATGCCCACTTGTAAGAAACGCCAAACCAGGGTTCAAACTCCTCTATTCGCGAAACTTAGAATGAATGACCCATTAGAAGTTTTGATGGTAATTTGCTGGGAAAAAGAGGGAAAAGTCAATTTGGGAAGAGATTAGGATTAGGGAGAGAGAGGCAGCCATGACAATGGGATCTTGAGAGAAAACCAGCAGATCGAAGAGGGGAAGAGAGAGAAAGAAGAGGCGAAAACAAAAAGCAGCCTGCTGCATGCGTGTGCCTAGGCTCTCGTTTTAACAAATTGGTGTCAAATCACACCAACGTGTTGGTCCTGATGAGACTAACACCTCATCGCAATTTTACACACTTTTGTTTTTTTATTGCTTCTGCCGAGGGTCGTTTGACATTCTAACTTCCTCTTTTCTTTTTTTATTTTTTTGGGATCCTTTTTTTTGTGTAATTAAATCAAGAACTAGTAATTTAATTAAACTAATTTATATTTGATTTGTTTTTTTGGGGAATTTTTTTGGTCACTTTTTGCTTTTACGTAGAGAATTTAAATTTATATTTCTCTCCCCTTTTTTTTAGGAAACTGCTGCATCGACTGGAACTTCTTCCTTCCGGCCACGACTCCTCCTGATTAGATCGCAAAGTGCGGTTGACTTTTAAGACGAGAAATCGTTTCTCCCCCAAGATTCGATTCTTCGCAGGAGACTCCCTCTCTTAATCTAATTCGGGTCGACTTGAATTTCTTCCTTCCGGCCACAACTCCGCTGATTAGATCGCGAAGTGAGGTCGACTTTTAAGATGATGAATCTTTTCTCCCTGTAGATTCGATTCTTCGCAGGAGACTCCCTCACTTAATCTAATTGGGGTCGACTTGAATTTTTTCCTTCACAATTGTGCATTTTCTGGACTCATCATTCGATCCCAAGAAGCCAACTCTTACCATCCTGGACAGAGAAGATGATCCAATTAAAGAAGGCGTGACTCTCCGCGTAGATATGCCCACACCGCTACCATCCAGACGTTCTTTACTCCATAACTACCTTGTAGATTCATGCTGGAGTATAGAATCTACCCGCGATATACAAAGATCAGACGGAGTCATCTCGACTTTGAGAGTCTTGAAACTTAGCTCGCCATTATTTGCATCTTCAACCCCTTCTCAAGAAGCAATACCCTTACTCCAACATCGTATCATGGACGGGACACTATCCTGAGGAAATTTTTCACCTTGTTTCTCCGACAAATTCTTCATACGGTGCTATTACGAATGGCTTGAAGACGTTCTTGGTCATAACAAAGATAGACTTATGGAATGGAGGCTTTACGACGGACTGTATGCATCCTTGTTCTCTTATCACATGAGTCTCACCGCCTTCAAAGCATTCTGCAAACTGTGGTGCCACACTACCAACATCTTTTGCATAGAGAGCGGCGATATGTCAATCTCCTTATAGGATTTGCGGGCTATAGGTGGACTTCCAGCAGACGGTACTTACCACGAAGAAGTCATTCCATCTGCCAGAGAACTCCTTTCTACGAGATGTGGAGATAATGATATGCCAGTGACTTGCTCGTTCCTCTTCTCTGCATTTCATAGACTATGCCAAGATGTTCATGATATCGTTCAACTTAATGCTAGCAAATGGATACGCTTCTGGTTTCGAGGGCAGCAAATTTACACACCTCCTCCCAGTCGTGACAATAGAAAGCGAGTTAAAGTTTCAACAAATACATCATGTCCATCTAGCTTGATGGCTCCTCGCACAGGGCGAATGAAGAGAGAGAAGGACCCTTTTGTGACACTCAACATTCCTGAGGCCCTAATCGAAGAGACCTACCTTGCTGCCCTTATTTCCTATTGGTTGTGCTCCTTTGTGCTACCAACTGAAGTGGTGTACCTTATTCGCCCAGCTGTATTTGTAGCTGCAAGCAAACTGGCTCACGAGGAATGTCTAAACCTCACAATTCCTGCTTTGGTTAGCATTTATCGAGGGTTGCATAGAATTTCTACGGCTCCGAGCCTGAATAAGTTGGAAGTAATTTTCCTCATTCACTACGTTTATGGTTGGTTAGGGACTTACTTCCAAGCTCATTTTGATCATCCCCATCATCGGCACGGCCATCCTAAAATGGTGAGGTTCTCTGGTGAAAAGATGAATCGGACTCCTGACGCACAAGAAGATTGAAATGTAAGGATCTATTTGTCATGTATTCTAACACTCTTATGAAGGATACATCGATCACTTTGATTGACACCCAGAATTTATCCTCAAGCTGGAAAGCATATTTAATTTGCCTTGGCTTTGGGTTTTTGACCTTGCGATAAGGAAGAACAATTGTGATCGAATCGTACTTCCCTTGTAAGTTTGGGTGATAATTTGGCTTCTATCAAGATGTACTAAGTGAGCCACGAATGAATGACCAAGAGGGCACCTTACAGGATGTAGCTCGCTATTGGTTCAACCTTACAGAATACATAACAATGTCCAGCGTGACAATTTCTGCTCCTCTTGATAAGAAGTCTACACTGGTTACTATTGCATATGCTAATTGCTGGCGATCTTCACGGGGCGATCTTTTCTCTCAAGAGCCTAAATATCCTAGAGGTGAGGCTGTGCAACCACGAAGAACTTCTAAAGTGAGAGTTGCTGATGATACATCCGCCTTAGTTGTCACTTCTGGTAAAGCGAGTGCACATAAGCTAATCATGTAGTAGCGTATCGAACATGCCCTAGCCCTAGCTAAGCTTAGAAAAGAGGAGGTGATAGTTCCTCGTTGGGAGCAGACACATCTCCTCAGAAAAGTAGAAGTTGTTCTCCTGGGAAAGAGAAGATTATAGCTTTGAGAGGTTTGGGTGTTAGGTCTTCTATTAGTGGAGCGAAGAATTTGTTAGGCTCGAAGAGCAAACCAGACGTTGCAACCAAGCTACCTAACTCTAAGAACAAGTCTAACAATGCGACGAGCTCACTGAAATTAGAGAACAAAGCAAAGGGAGAGGTGCATCTTGTTATCCTGCCCCCTTTCCCTTCCCTTTCTTTTGGGGTCCCTTTTTTTTTTAACTTAATCCTCTTTTTAATGTAGGGATATACTGTCGAAATTGAAGATAGACTTAAGGCCGCATTTAGTGACAAATATAGTGAAGCCACCTTGACTGTGCCTACTGCCAAGTCAACTGAGGACGATTCTATTAACACAATGCCATCGCCAATGAAACAAGCAGAGCGCTGTCAATCACCTACTCCTTCTGTTGCAACCTACTTCCCTAGGAGAATTACTTCTGGCGTGTTTAACAATCTGGTCTTGAGTGTGAAGCAACTTTTTTAGCAACAGTTGAAAAAGTTCATCCCAAAGACAGAAGGCGACATTGCAAATATCTGCCAGGAAGCTGAGCAAATATACGAAATGTTATCATCCTTCCAGGCAAATTATTTGGGGCTAAAGAATAGTGTCGGGGCAAATTTGAATGAAGTCGGATAGTACCTAAAGTTGAAAGCCCAATTAGAAGATCGGACTCCTACCAAAGATGTGCTAAGCAAGCGAGTATCCTTATTAGACAAACTTGCGAAGGCACGAGCTTCAGTGGAAAAGGTCGATGCGCAGTTTGATGAGACAACTACTACTATCGCCTATGCTCACAAGCGAAGGAAGCTACTTGAGGCAGATCTTGAACGAGCAAAAGTGAATGAGCTGGAATTACAAGATAAATTAGTAGAGACTGAAGCTTCATTAAAGAAAGCCAAAGATTGTGTATCTCTTCTTGAAAAAGAGGTTGCTGATTTACATGCTGCGCCCCAAGTTACCGCAAAAGAAATAGCTCAAGTTGAAGCAGCAAGGACACGTACCCAAGAGCTTTTAGGCGCACTCGAGGCCTAGACCATATCCGGTGGATTTGTTCTAAATTTTTTTTTCTTTTTTTTTCACTTTACAACTTGTTACTTCTTTTTGGACTCAATATGGTTTTAATGGAATTGGTTTTGATATGTTACAATAAGAGGAATCTTTCAATTCAAGTTTACGCAATAATATGTAGTTGTATCCAATGAACAAAACCAATGAGTACTAACACAATTTATTTATCCATTTTTTTTACGGCTGTACTTAGGAAATATACACAAGTTGCCTACATAACTAAAGGGAATGTAATACCTAAAGGATGAAGCCATACGTAGTTCAAGGGCATAACTTTTTTTTATTTGTTTTGTTTTGCCGTTCACAGTTTAGGCTCTTGGGGGCCAGGAGTATTACAAAGGAATTTAACTTGAAAGAACGAGTAGTTTAGGCTCTTACTTAGGAGCTTGGCAATATCCTATATCAAGGGTAGTAGCGCTTCAAGAACTTGCCATTTATGGGTCCTACCCGAACCCCTTATCCATCTACTATTTTATAGGCTCCATTTGTGTAGACTTCTCTAACCACATAGGGAGCATCCCACTTGGAGGTGAACTTGCTTCCAGATTTGTGGGAGATAATGATCGGTCTTCTTACTGCCAGCACCTGATCTCCGCCTTGGAATGAGCGAGGTCGAACCTTTTTGTTGAACGCTCTTGATAGACGGGCTTGGTAGCATTTTAGCTTTTGTTGTGCCTGAAGTCTCCTCTCATCAAGGGCCTCTAACTCAACTAAGCAAAGCCTGTGATTTTTGCCTTCCATCAAGCCTTCCTGTATGGCAATGCGGAGTGATGGGATTTGAAGCTCCAACAGTAGAACGACTTCCACTTCATACACCAAAGCGAATGGGGTTGACTGTGTTAACATTTTGTACATTGTTCGATATGCCCCAAAGAGCTTCCCCTAGTCTTTCATGCCAATCCTGCTTAGACTTTGCGATAACCTTTTGAGTAAGTTACAAAGTATTTTATTAAAGGCTTCTGCCAGGCTGTTTGCAGGGGGCATTGTACATGGAAGACTTATGTTGGGCAAACTTAAACTTCTCGCACAGCCTAGTCATCAAGCTGTTGAAGAAGGGCTTACCATTATGAGTGATAATGTACCTCAGCACACCATATCGATAGATAATGTGTGTTCTTATGAAGTTAACCACATTTTCCTTTTTGACCTCCCTTAATGGAATTACTTCCGCCCATTTAGAGAAGTAATCAGTGGCAACTAAGATGTAAGAGTGACCAACAGATGATTTAGGCATGATTGGTCCAATGACATCAAACCCCCATGCCTCAAATGGCCAAAATGCAACTGTTGGGTGGAGAGGTTTGGGAGGTTGATGTATGAAGTTAGCATGGAACTAACAAGCATCACACCTCTTTGCACAATTTATGCAGTCTTGCACCACAGTGGGCCAGTAGTAACCCATCCTTTTAATGCGATCATGTGGCCTAGGCCCTGATTGGTGTGCTTCGTACACACCTAAATGAGCTTCCGTTATTGCTTTCGTTGCTTCTTCCACATCTAAGCATCGTAACCAAAGACCAAGAAAGGAGCGTCGATAGAGCGTTCTGTTGTAGTAAAGGAAGCTTGAAGCCCCCCGCTGTATTTCTGCCTTATTCCTTGGGTCACTAGGCAGTTTTTCAAGCTCTAAGTACTCAATTATAGGTTGACACCAGCCTTCTGCATCTGTTTCAAGAACACAGGTCATGTTGACATCTTCCTCTGAGTCTTCATCCTCCGGCGGAGCAACCCAGCTGCTACATACTGGAATAGTCATTTCTTCTTCTGCCCCCAGTGCCAAAGTGGTTGCGAGGCTTGCTAGCGCGTCAGTTATCTTGTTGGCACTCCTTGGTACGTGCTCTAACTTGACCACGTCCAACCTATTTAGCAGGTGTAATGCTTGCCTATGATACTTGGCAAGGTCCTCTTTCTTAACCTCGTATTCGAGAAGTAGTTGATTGATGACCAACTGCAAGTCACCATATATGTTGAGGTCAGTGATCCCCATCTCAATAGCCATTTCAAGACCCAAGCTAAGCGCTTGGTATTCCACCACATTGTTAGAGCATAACTGAGTGAGTACAAATGAATACGGGAGAATGTGCTTTTCGGGGGAGACGAAGACCACTCCTGCACCAGCGCCATCATACCTAGCTGCACCATCGAAATACATTTCACAGGGAGGGAGGATATCAATATAGAATACGTCTTCTCTTGGTAAATCATCATTTAGCTCCCAATCATCGGGAATTGGATGATCTACTAAGAAATCTGCTAATGCTTATCCCTTAACCGCTCTTTGGGGTACATAGATAAGGTCGTACTGTTTTAAGATGACCGCCCATTTTACCAGTCGCCCATTTAAGATTAGCTTAGACAAGATGTATTTGATGGGATCAGCTTTGGAGATCACTTGTATGGTATAGGCCTGCATCTAATGCTTGAGTTTCTGGATGGCAAAAATGAGCTACAAGCACATCTTTTCAACAGGGGAGTACTTCAATTCAGCGCCAACCAATGTACGACTTAAGTAGTATAGGGCGACTTCTTTCCCTTCCTCGTTTTCCTGTACACATAATGCTCCTAAGGATTTTTCCTAAGTTGCAATGTACAGTTGAAGAGGTTTGCCAGGAATGGGTGCCCCTAACACAGGAGGATGGGTCAAGTACTCCTTTATTTTCTCGAATACCGCACAACACGATTTATCCCACTCAAACTGTGCACCCTTTTTCATAAGGTGGCTGAAGGGATGGCAACATCCTGCAAGATTTGAGATGAATCTTCGGATATATACCAATCGACCTTGAAGCCCGCGAAGCTCTCTGAGATTCTTAGGCTCAGGCATCTCCTAGATTGCCTTGATCTTTGATTGGTCGATCTCAATCCCTCTGTGATGAACGATAAAACCTAAGAACTTTCCAGAGGTGACACCAAATGTGCACTTGAGCGGATCCATCTTCAATTGACATCTTCGTAATCGTTCAAAGATCAAACGAAGATCTTGTGTGTGGTCCTCCCTCTTTTTCGACTTAACCACCAAATCATCGACGTAACACTTAACTTTTTTGTGAAGCATATTGTTGAAAATTGTTTGCATTGCCCTTTGGTAAGTTGCTCCTGCATTCGTAAGCCCAAAGGGCATCACCTTACAGCAAAAAATGCCTTTAGGTGTGCGGAAAGTTATGGCCTCTTGATCCTCTAGCGCCATCAGAATCTGATTGTATTCTGTGGTATAATCTATGAATGACAATGCTTCGTGCCCTGTGGTTGAGTCAATCATGAATTCCGTAACAAGCAATGGGGAATTATCTTTTAGACAAGCGTTGTTGAGATCCCAAAAGTCCACACAAATACGAAGTTGCCCATTTTTCTTCCTGACAGGCACGATGTTTGCGATCCATGTTGTATACTTGACCTCGCGAATGATCCTACCTCTATGAGTTTGTTGACTTCCTTTTCAATTTTCGATACCAACTCTGGGCGAAAACGTCACTGAGGTTGCTTCTTAGGTGAAATACCCCTATTGATAGATAGGCGATGAACTGCGACCTTTGGATCCAACCCGGGCATTTCTTTATAGCTCCAGGTAGATACATCCTTATACTCTCATAGGAGTTCCAAGTACTGCTTTTCCTCTTCGAGTGTAAGTGATGAGCTTACGTAGATAGGGCAAAGCTTTTCATTGGTTCTAAGGTTAAGCTCTTTCAAATCATCAACTGTAGCCTGGCCCCCATCTTCGAAAGCCGCAGGAGTTTTTGCCAACTCTATCTCTGAGTCTGAGTTATCACATTTGTGGATTGTGATATGATTAGAAGAAACAACTTCTTCTTCCTTTGCTTCCTCATTAAAGCCAGAGTTTTTCATTGACCTGTGAAGACCACAGTACGCCTCTTTACCCTTAATGAACCGTCTGTCTTAACATCCAGACTAGAGAAATATTTCATACAGGAAGGGATAAAGCTCTGAACTTCATTTATCGCTTCCAAACGGCTAAATGCAGAACTTTTCTCGTGCTGAAGTTGTGAGTTTGAGGACTTTTCACCATCCCCTATTCTGACAAAAACTGAAGGCTTTGGCCGGGGATCATCTTTGATTCTGTTGAAAACAGAGCATCTGTGATCTTTCCCTTTCCCTATACGGGCGAATACTGACAGATGTTTTTTTGAAGTGGATGATTGTAGCCTATCAAACACAGAGGGCTTTGGGTTGGGGGAAGCATTTTCATCTTCACTCACATCTACTTCTTTAGCTAAAATGTGTCGAATCACCAGCTTCTTGTCCCTTCATTGCCCAGAGATTCTAACTGGCTGCGGTGGTGTAAAACCCTGTCCAACTTTAGAGACGGCTACTAAACCTCCCTACTCCGGAATCTTCCTCTGAGTTTCAGTAAGGCCATGAGGCTTGGATTCGACTACCTTTCCTAAAGCAGCTGGATTTTGAAAGTCATAACCAGCCTTCTCCATAAGCTTATATGCATTATGATCAAATCCTTCCTTAGTCCGTGCACTTGGCAAGTCATCGCCTTCTTTAGAAGAAATGACAAAGCTGAAAAAAGAGGGCCTACTTACCTTAGCCTACCACATCTTAAGTGTTAGAACTATTGCACTTTCTTTTGAGGTGATTATGCTAGCTCTATCATTCTTTTTAGTAGCTTTGGTCTCGATGCTTCTGCTTGTGCACTCGCTAAAGGGCGATTCGCCCTCCTTACAATGAGATCTAGGTATGTACCTTAAAACTGGTGGCATTGATCCTGTCGAAGTAGCAGTTTGTTTAGTAACTTGCTCAACACAAGAAGTGGTGCTACCTTACTTGCTTGCTTCTTTCTCGAGCCGCTGCTTAGGAGCATCATCTTTTGTTGCTCGAGGGGCCTTCTTTGCTACACCTTTGCCTATGGAAGAAATGGTTAATGACATGGTTTCTTTAGGTGTAACACCTTCTTCAAAGAACCTTGCGTTTGTAAAATGAGACTCAACCTTAGTGAATGGCTTGACATCCGTATCTATTTTCTTCTCTCCATCATGGTAGTACTTAAGGCATTGGTGTAAAGTGGAAGCCACTATCCCATGCTCATTAAGCTATGGTCGTCCAAGTAATAACCTGCAGGAAGTATTAGTATCGATTACATGGAAGATGGAGGATGTTATCAAATCTCCCATTATCAGTTCAATGCGAATCATGCCGATTGCATGCTGGCCTTCAAGGTTAAAGCCTTGAATCATCATTCGGCTCTTAGACAGTTCTTCCACTGTGATGTCTAAGTCGTTCATTGTAGACTTGGGCATGATGTTGATGGCTGATCCTCCATCCACGATAATGTGCCTGACTTTCTACTCCCTAATGTAACCAGTCAAAAAAAAAGATGATTATGGCGCTTGAATCCCAACAATAAATCATCGTCAGTGAAAGTGACTGTGGTGTTGCAAGAGGCACACTGAACAGGGCCTTCTGTTGATGCTCCCCCATCCTTGATTTTATCAACGTAAAGTTCTGTGTGTTGTAAGGCAGTAACAATATGTTGGCGCATCTTGTGAGGCAAACAAAAGATTTGCCCCTAGCCCATGTGAGCTCGCAAAGCCTCTAAGACAGTTAAGGTCATATCAGCTACTCTAGGGGACTCCTCTTGTCCGTCACTTCCTTCGTCTTTGTCTTCTTCGAGCTCAGAACATGAGGTCATGTTGAGTGTAACTTTCTCAAAGAAGCCTATTGGGAAAAACTCTTCAAGTGTGACAGGGACAAGCAGCTCCTGCTCAAGGAGGTTAATAGGCAGAATTTCGTGCCATTTGACGTTCTTGGACTTCTCCTTTCCTTTTGAATGACGAGGGCTCTTCTTTCTTCCTTGTCTCTTCTTGCAACGGAGAGGTGGCGATGGCACTTGGCTTTGCTTCCTTGGCCTCCGGTGAGTGATAAGAGTCCATCCCTCTTCATCAACATTAACTTTATCAGAGACATCTGCAAAAGGATTAGTCTCTGTCAAGGGTCCTTTGGATCCAATTGGAGCCACCATAGGCTCCAAACTTCCAAATTGAATTGTAATTAATTTCTTTCCATGGGAAAAAATTAATTCAGTGTTTACTCTACCACGAGCTTGAGTATGCTTTGGCTTCCAGGGCGATGAGGAACACTCCAACTGAGTGGAGATATGATTTGTCTCAACAGTGTTGTCCAAATTCAATATTATTTTCCCATCCCTGGCAAGTTGCATAATACACTACTTGAGCGTAACGCATTTCTCGAGAGGGTGACTAACCACCCTGTGATACTGACAATATTTTGGGTTGGTAACCCTTCCAGCTTCTTCGGGTCGTTTTGGTTCTGGAAGTTCGATAACCCCATTTTCAAGGAGATCATCAAGCATTCCTAACAAGTCTGAGTCAGGGAATGGGTACTTCTTCTCCTGCAGTTCCTTCAATCTAGGACGCTTCTTTCTAGTATCCTTGGAGAATCCACCCTTCTCATTTTCATACTTGGGCTTTCCGGAGATTCGAACCGGCTCCCCAGTTGAAACAACCATGGATTCTTTATTTGAGGACTTAGTGGACTTGGGATTTTTTATGAATTCACCCTTATCTTTTCTAGTATCAGACGAGGAAGAAGACTTGCTATGGTGACTTGCGATCATTATCTCTATATTATGAGTTTTCGTTGCCAATTTCTGGCAGGTCTTTGGCTTACTCATCTGCAAGACGTATAGTAAATCCCACTCCATGCCCTGAGCACACATTTCAACGGCTAAAACTTCTGATAGACGGTCCTTGCACTCAAGACTTAGGGACCTCCAGCGATTAATGTAATCAAGAACCGGCTCGTCCTTCCATTGTCTGGTGTTTGTTAGTTCTGTCATGCTAATAATACGTTGAGTGCTGTAGAACCAATTCAGGAACTCCTTCTCCATTTGTTCCCAGCTGTCAAGGGACTCTAACTCCAAGTCTGTGTACCAGTCGAATGCAATTTCTTTGAAAGTATGATCAAACTGTTTCACAAGCCAGCCCCCCTCTGTGCCAGCATTATTGCATGCCTCAATGAAGTGGGCAATATGCTGTTTGGGGTTGTCTTTGCAATCGAACTAGTTAAACTTGGGAGGCTGATAGCCATGGGGCATGCAAAGGGCACTAATCCTCTTCGTATAAGGCTTTGTATACAAGTGGGCCTTGTGAGACCCTCCTCCCAATCGAGCCTTAACTATATTTGCTATCAAGCTCTGAATTTACTCAATAGACATCGAGCCTAAAGAGCGGTCTTTTCTTACCTTACGCTCGTCATCAGATTCTTCACTGTGGTTAGACTGTTTATCAGAGTCTTCGGTGGTTGAACCTTTATTGGAAGCTTCAGAGGACTTCTTTTCCATCTTCTTCATCAGCTCAGCAATCTGATCATTCTGACGTTTGATTTGGGCGTCCTTTTCCGCACTCTCTTTAGAGAGCCTATCCAAGGTAGCCTTCATGCTTGCCAGTTGTTCTTCGAAATTAGTAGCCACTGTCACCATAACTGACATGATGACAGTATCAAAGGATTCAGCTTCAGCATGCGAGGAAAGTGATCCCTTTAATGATGCTAAAGAGGAATCACTGCTTGAATAACCATCATCTTCAAAATTAAAGGATTGGAAAGCATGGTTGGTGTGGGTTTGGAGTTCATCCATCCCACACGGAATTGTCTGTGGCATGATGAAGCCAGCAACAGATTTTTGCTTCAGAACATTTGAAGCGATTTGATTGACTCCATCAAATGCCTTGGAGCCGAGGTTTTGGATCTTATGTGACTGTGATGGTGCAGCCATAATTGATTGCTCTCCGGTGATGGTGATAGCAGCTTTTGTCATACTTCTAATCATGACACCATCAGATACAACACTAGCAATTGTTGATCCCTGAGATGTGGGAGAAAGACGAAAAAGAGATTTAACCTCATCAAAACTTGGGATCCAATTCAAATGAAAATCTTTTAAAAAAAAGAGGGAGAATGGAAATAAAAAAGTGAATCTAGGGTAATAATATCAGACAAGATATTAAAATGAAATATTGTGATTCAAAATGTAGTTAGAAACCTTCCGATTACAAAGTATTTCTTAAATTTGTGTACTATTTTTACTTTGTTGATTGTGATTTCAACGGAATCTTTCTAATTGTATGTGTATTTGTATTTTGAGTTAGGGATTTCTATTTTTTGATTTTCCTTTCTTCTTCACTTCGAGTGGAAAACAATAGTAGAAAGTTGGCTTGAATAAAAAATTCAAATGAGGTTAGGTTGATGGCTAAGGGTAAAGTCCCCCGAGTAAAGTTATTTTGGAATGTCTTGATTGTGTTCGAAAGAGTGTTAATAAGGAATCGAAGGGAATTTTTAGACATATTACCCATAATAATCCACACAGTACACCTAATCGATCGAAATTATGAAAATTCTGTCCTTATTGTTGCAAATGTACAATTCATAGGGAGAGAAAGAAATAGACCGAACCAAATGTCTGCCTATCATTCTTTTAAGGAAGGGGACAAAACTATCCTTCTTTGATCATAATAATAATAACATCACCAGCATGAGCATATCGATGATTGCTAGCTCCTATGATTCGAATACACATCAATTCTTAATTCCCGCAGTTGTCTACTCCATTCAAATAGGTCTAAGGTTGGATCATATCTTCTTTGATCTCCTAATGACTTCAGTATTCCGAGGGCTTGATGCTTAATCTTGGTTGATGCAAATCAGTTAAAGAACTCTGAACACTGTTCTTGATTTTGATCTGCAAGTGGCTGATTGTAATTTCTGAAGCTCTGTAAGTCTTGAACTTTCTCGCTTGGTAGCTGGATGCTTCTTGCCGTCTGAGCTCTGAATTCTACGAATGCTGAATGATCCAAATGAAGGGGAAGGACCCTTATTCATAGGCTTTACCAACTCGGGTTAGAGCTGGATTTTGGGCCTTATTTTCTTATTTTTAAATAAAAAATAATTACTAATTTCTACATCATTGATGACACGTGGCAGCTTTTAATTGGCTGAACTTAATTTTGACCAAGCGGGCCCACCCAAATCAATGCGACACATGGTAATCCGTAATTGATCGATTTTTTACACGTGGCACCATCTGATTTGTCGTAGAGTTAATTTTTGCCTTCTGCAATCATCTTGACCCAAACAA
>JAKOGI010000057.1:152500-165000 GCA_029747015.1 Carnegiea gigantea | reverse complement strand
ATACTCTAACTGTGGAACTCTGAGTCGTGAAACAAGAAACCACATCCCTGAGATCTGTCAATCAAGGAGACTACAAAATAATAAGAAACGTGTCTGAAAAGTCTTGCTGTTTTCCCCTCCCCTTGAAATGTTTTCAAAATGAATTTGTATGCATAGTTGACTGTTAGGGGTGATTGTTTACTGAGTTTATCTCACTGTTGTAAAATGTTTTGTTTTCAGGTGATCTAGTCATACATGAGGCTGGGAACATGTACGTAGAGCGAGGCACGGACGCTTAAAATTAATATGATGGATGTTATATGCTACAATGTTATCGTTATGAACTTTTGGACTAATGTTAATTAATTTGAGAATGTAAGAGTGAAGAATTAATGAAGGTTTTTGTATTAATTGCTATATTGGTATCCAGCCTGGTATTTCCAAGAAGAAAATACGGCGGCAACACCCCGTTAGGAATTTCTGTTGCTATGCAGGTTAATAATAGTCTAAATTAATGAATTAGAATAACAGGGGTGTTACAAAGTGGTATCAGAGCTCAGGTTAACTGACCTGAAGGCTCACCTAAAAGACTATAAAAAGTTAAGGGCTAAAACCGGTAGACTTAAGGACCACACGGAGAGTGAGTGTAATACGGGGGCATGGGATGTAAGCATCTGTATGTAGTATCAAATGAATGCATGATTGTGGGTTGAATGCATATCTTATATGTACTTACTTTGTGTAGGAATGAAGGGTACCCAGCATTGCGGCTGTGTAGGAGGTCCTTGTTTGCATGAGTAGTTGGCTAAAAAGCCGGGGCAGAGTGTGTGGGATCATATATGACATGTAAGGTGGGTGTTGGCTAGATACCAGGAGGATGCACACCATAGCTGTTTGAGGGTTGAGGACAACCAAGTGGTATTTTTGCTGCTGACCCTTAGAGGAGACCCTGTGTGGCGTCACAGAGTTGATAAGCTGTACCCCCGGCTCGTGACCACCACCCGTGGGGGAAGTGTTGTTGGTTTGATTGGGAACCTATGGGGATGAGTGTAGTAGACTTGATTCACTACTTGAGGTTGGAGAGACCCCATGACCTAGAGAGTGTTCCCACAGCCAGTGAGGAGGACGCTCCACCCCCAGGCGATGAACTTACAGAGGAGGAGGGAGACCTTAAAGGAGTGGAAGACAACCCTGATGAGACGAATCCCAGGGTAGAAGTCAACCCGATGGAAGACTCGAGAAGGGAGAAACCAATAGGGGATGAGGACCCTGAGGAGGATCCCGAAGAGGACAATGAGGAGGATCCGAGTGAGGGAGACCCGATGAAAGAGGAGGAATCTGAAAAGGATCCCGAAGAGGGCCCTGAGGAGGACCCGAGTGAGAGATATCCGATGAAAGAGAAGGATCCTAAGGAGGATCCCAAAGAGGACCCTGAGGAGGACCCGAGTGAGGGAGACCCGATGAAAGAGGTGGACCCTGAAGTGGACCCTAAGGAGGATTCTGAGGTGAGTGAGGAACAGCTGACGGGAAGTGAAGACCTTATGGGAAATCAGGAAGAAGAAAGGAGGGATCGCACCATTCAGGATGTGACAACCAGAGGACCGGAAGACTTGGAGGAAGAGCTAAATTCCTTGTGGAATAGGGTCGAGTGTGAGATCGGGGTCAACCGCTGAAAGCGGTTTAGATGTGGCCAGATGTGTAGAGGTACCTGCCCACTGGACGCCCCTGACCAGTAGAAGTTGGAGGCAGCTAGGAAGTTGGTTTTTCTTTCTTTTGCTAGGGCAATTTTGGTAGTTGTTTCTCTGTTTTGTTATTAAGCCACTGTGGCTACTAAAGCTATAAGATGTGATGTAATGAAGATGCTGGTGTGAAACTTTTACAATATTGAAATATTATACAACAAAAATCTTCGTGGATTATTTAATACCAGCATTCTGTGCTATGAAAGATGTGAACCGTGTCAATGTGATGTCTGTATGATGTGAGATGTGTAAGCATATGATGTAGTGAATGTACCACCTAAGTGTGGTAATGTGCTGTGATCGAATCTCTGTGAAATGTTGCATAATGCGCTGGCATGTACTGTATGTTTGAAATTTTGTAGAGATTGGATTGTGAACTATTAGGAGATGAACTAAACCTGAATTATTTCCTAAATAGGATGGCGGGAAACAACAACAACAAAGGTGAATCTCAAACCAGACCCCACCCTGGAACGAGGGTCCCTTCGAGCCAGGACATCCCTATGTCGGCCCTCAGGGAGCGGCTGGAGGCTCTATGCCCTCATAACGGGAATGGGTCTCGTAGTCAAATTGACGAAACTAACCCGTCAACGGGTGCTGAACTTACAAATCTACTGCTGCTATTGATGCTACATAAACAAGGAGAGCAATTACAACTCCAGAACGAGTAGATACAGAGACTGATGGAGGTGTGGGAGAAAAGGGTCGAGGAGGATAACTCCTACATGTTCAAGAGGTTCACAAGCCATCATCCACCTGTCTATGAGGGCACTCCCAACCCTAAGACCTTCGAAGACTGGATTAGGGCTATGGAGAAACTATTCGACGCACTCCAATGCCCCGAGGAGTGGAAGGTAGGATCTGCTGTGTTCAACCTGAAGGATAATGCCGACTTATGGTGAGCTACGGCGCGAAAGAGGCAGTATGAGCCTAGGTTTGGCTGGGACAAGTTCAAGGAGATGATCAAGGATCATTTCTACCCTATCTCCCTCCAAAAGGCCAAGGAGGGCGAATTCATGCAACTGCAGCAAGGGAGCATGAGCGTCCTCGAGTACGCTTCGAAATTTATGGAGTTGTCACGATTCGCCCCAGTGTTTGTAGCTGACAAAAGGCTGAAGATGAATAGGTTTGAGGCCGGGTAAACCCTACTATCAAAGAAAGAATGTCGGTACGACAGTATACCTCCTATGTTGACCTATACGACACTGCGGTCAACATAGAAAGAGCGTTGAAGGAGCGGAACAATTACTTCAACGAGCAGAAGGGTACCAAGAGGAAGGGGGACAACCGGGGGAACTTCCAGATGTAAGAGCAAAACCGTCGACCCGCTAGGGGTCAATACACGAGCAATTATAATCAGGGAGGCCAGTACCCTAACACACGGCCTAAGATGACCTGCAATGCTTGCGGAAAGTCAGGGCATTTCACCAAGGAATGCTGCTCAGTGAAGAGATGCTTCCATTGTGGAAGCCACCAATATCAAGTTTGGGACTGCCCATTAACTCCACCCCCTGCCAGGCAAGGGCAAGGCCAGAGTCAAGGGCGCAGGCAGCGGCCCCAACAACCCTACCAGAACAGGGGAGGGTAGGCGGCCCACCTCAACTAGCAGCACTGGGCACCGCAGCCGGCACAAGCTCGACCTCCCAACTAACCGCCCTGGAACAACGAGGGTAGAGTCTACGTAATGTGGAAGGAGGAAGCAGAGGATGCTCCTAATGTGGTCACGGGTACCTTCTCTCTCCTAACTCAGACCGTGGATGTTTTATTTGATTTCGGTGCCACGCACTCATTTATTTCTGTTAAATTAGTTGAGACCTTAGGACTAAACCTCACCTAAAAATCTTCACTGCTATCTGTAGTTCTCCCTGATGGGAAGGCGGTGTCGTGTGAGGAGTTGTACGAGGGTTGCCCTATTAAAATGTATGAATGTGAGTTCCTAGCCCACCTGTATAAGTTTGAATTGACGGATTTTGGGGTTATCATGGGGATGGATTGGTTAGCTAAGTATCAGGCTCAGATTGACTACCCAAAATGAAAAATCACCCTAAAGGGGCCTCATGGGGAGAAGGTAGTCCATAGGGGCCAGAAGCCCAGAATGGGAGTTAAATTGGTGACGATAATAAGAGCTCGCAAGCTGCTAAGTAAAGGGTGTGAGGGCTTCCTGTGTCACGTAGCGAAAGCCGAAGATGCAGGACCCTCCTTGAAGGACATCCCTGTGGTAAGGGAATTCCCATATGTGTTTTCCAATGAAATTCCCGGCATCCCACCTCTTAGAGAGGTGGAGTTTTGTATCGACTTGACCCCCGGAGCCACTCTTATTTCTAAGGCACCTTATCAGATGGCACCAGCCGAACTCAAGGAATTAAAGACTCAGTAGAGGAATTCTTAGAGAAAGGGTATATCTGACCTAGCACATCTCCGTGGGGAGCCCCAGTTTTATTTGTGAAGAAGAAGGATGGGACCCTAAGATTGTATATCGATTACCGAGAGCTGAACAAAATAACGGTCAAGAACTGCTATTCCCTGCCCAGGACCTGTTCGACCAGCTACGGGGCGCAGGGACCTTTTCTAAAATTAACCTCTGTTCGAGGTACCATCAACTCCGAATCACGGATGAGGATATACCCAAAACTACATTCCGTACCCGATACGGACACTGTGAGTTCGTGGTGATGCCTTTGGCCTCACCAACACCCCGGCAGCCTTCATGGACCTTATGAACAGGGTCTTTAAACCTTACTTGGATCAGTTCATGGTGGTGTTCAAAGATGATATTCTTATTTACTCGAGCACCCCAGAGGAGCACACCCACCACCTACGAACAGCCCTGGAAGCTTTGAGGAAAAACGAGTTGTATGCCAAGTTATCGAAATGTGAATTTTGGTTGAGAAAAGTAGCATTCATGGGACATGTAGTATCTAACAAGGGAGTTTTAGTGGATCCCCAAAAGATCGAGGCTGTGTCAAACTGGCCCAGACCTAAAAACCCGACGGAGGTAAGGAGTTTCTTGGGCTTAGTGGGTACTATCGCCGATTTGTTCAAAACTTCTCAAAAATTGTCACCCCACTTACGAACCTGACCAAGAAGGCCACTAGGTATGAATGGACGGAGCAATGTGAGAAAGCGTTCTAGGAGCTCAAAAAGAGATTGACAAGTGCCCCAATACTGGCCTTACCAACTGCTGACAAGAACTTTGTAGTGTACAGCGATGCCTCTAGGAGCGGTTTGGGGTGTGTGCTAATCCAAGAGGGTCGCGTCATAGCCTATACCTCCTGATAATCAAAGACACATAAGCGAAACTACCCGACTCATGATCTAGAGTTAGCGGCAGTAGTATTTGCCCCTAAAATCTGGATGCATTACCTACATGGGGTACGTTGTGAAGTTTTCACCGACCACTAAAGTTTGAAGTACATTTTCTCACAGAAGGATCTAAACTTGAGACAAACTAGGTGGCTGGAATTTCTGAAAGATTACAATGCCATTTTCAGTACCATCCAGGGAAGGCTAACGTAGTGGCGGACGCATTAAATCGCTGACTGTATCCAGCACTGAGCTGTCTACTGGTGCTCTCAAGCGAGTTATGTGAGGAATTTCGTAAGCTGGAGCTTAATGTGATTACCCCGAGGTCCAAACCTATGCTTTGCACCTTGGAGGCACAGCCGACTCTTATAGAGAAAATTCGAGTAGCCTAGGCCACAGACCCTCAACTCGAGCGAATCAGGGAAGAGATATTGGTGGGTAAAGCACCCGGGTTCGTAATTCATGAAGATGGTATCATACAATTTCACAACCGGGTATGTGTTCCAGCCGTGGAGGTGCTTAAAAAGAAAATCCTAGATGAGGGGCACAATACTCCACACTCGGTACACCCTGGGGGAAATAAACTATACAAGGACCTGAGACAGACGTTCTGGTGGAGTAACATGAAGCAGGAAGTGGCTGATTATATGGCAAAGTGCCTAGCTTGCCAGCGAGTGAAAATTGAACACCAACAATCAGCGGGACTTTTGCAACCCCTGGATGTCCCCGAATGGAAGTGAAAATTGAATAATGCAATTTGGGTTATAGTGGATCGACTCATGAAGACAACCCATTTCATAGCCATGAGGAACACTTGGACCTTGGATCAGTTAGCTCGAGCTTAGCTCGAGGAGATAGTACGTTTGCATGGGGTTCCCAGCTCCATAGTGTCGAATCGGGACACCAAGTTCCAGTCGGGGTTCTGGCAGAAGTTGCAGGAAGCGTTTGGAATATTGCTACATTTTAGTACTGCCTTCCCCCTTGCCACGGACGGGTAGACAGAACGTACCATTCAAACCTTGGAAGATATGCTACGGGCTTGCGCCTTAGACTTCAAAAGTGCGTGGGATGAACAGTTGGCATTGATCGAGTTCTCCTACAATAACAGCTACCACGCGAGTATTGGCATGGCCCCATACAAGGCACTGTATGGGAGGAGATGCAGGACTCCGCTCTATTGGTAGGAGATTGATGAGGCCTTGACCATCGGACCGGAGTTAATCCAAGGCACCACGGATAAAATAAGAGTAATCCAGGAACGCATGAAAGCTGCCCAGAGCCGCCAGAAGAGCTATGCTGACCGTAGACGTAGGCCTCTTGAATTCCAGGTAGGGGACCAGGTATTTCTCCGAGTCTCTCCAACCAAGGGAGTTACAAAGTTTGGAAAGGCAAGGAAGCTTAGCCCGAGATACATCAGGTCGTACCCAATCATATAGAGAATTGAGGACGTAGCTTATCGATTGGAGCTACCGGCCGAACTTCCAAGGGTACCTAATGTATTCCACGTGTTATAGTTATGAAAATACATTTCAGATCCTTCGCACGTGATCGAGCCTGACCCCATACAGCTCGAAGAGGACTTATCATATGAGGAACAGCCTATACAGATCCTGGACCGATGGGAAAAGCACATTCGCAGGAAGACAGTGCCCCTGGTAAAGGTCCTTTGGGCCAACCATGAGATATCTGAAGCCACTTGGGAACCGGAGCAGGAGATGCGAGACAATTACCCCCACCGATTCCTATAACCAGGTGCATAGAAGTTTCAAGGACGAAACCTTTTAAGTGGGGTAGTATGTAAAACCCTAAGGATTTATGTTTATAATGGCAGTGTGTCGTAGCTTAGTGAAGTTTCGATGACGAAACTTTCTTAAGTGGGGTGGTATGTAAAACCCCTAAAATTCAATTTGGCATATTATTTCCAGTTGGACTGACCTAGACCCAAGTCAACTCAAACCAAGTTCAAATGAGTTGTTTTGAAATCTATTTTTTTAATTAATTTTCAATACTTTAAATGGTTTAAATATTTATGTTTATCCTCCCTGGTTTTCTTTATAAAAATATTCCTAGTATTATTGATAGTGTTATTATTATTATGATTGCTATTATTATTATCAAACACAAAAAAAAAAGAGAAAAGCAGGATGGTCGGCTTCACACGGCCCAAATTAAAAAAAAAAAAAACTTTGAACAATCTTTTCTTTTCCCCACTTGTTTTTATTTTCAAAATTTTAGTGAAATTTTTCCCTCTCCTTTTTTTTCTAAAACCCTAGCCGTGCCCTCTAGGAATAGTCGTGGCCCTCTTCTTTTTCCCCCCTCCCCAAACCCTAATCAATATCGCCCTCTCTCTAAACCTCACACCATCTCTTCCTCTACCTACCTCTCTCACGTCTCTCTCTCTCTCTCCACCATCTTGCTATTAGGCCTACCGCGCCAGCTGCCCGGGGTGTCATCCACAGCCACCTCCGATCCCCCTCTTACTCCCACTCTTGTGTTGGCAGGCAACAACGTGCTGTATGGGGTTCCATGCACCCCCATGCATCCAAACTCAAACCTTTATTCTTCCTTTGATTTTTCATGCTTGAAATTGAGATAAAAGTTTTGATTTCTAATATATATTCTATTTTCTCAGCGTTTTTGGCATTAAATTTGGGCGGAAGCAGCGTATCTACCAATTTTGACCCGAAACCGGTCCAAGGTAAACCATGACGTCGTTTTGATGACGCTTGCTTTTCAAATTGAATAAAATTTGATTCTTTTGGCTTGGATAGGATTGAACTAGGGTCTAAGGGTCAGTAGTGCGAGGATGGGAATTTTGGTGACCCAGTACAACCGAAAAACTGGCCCCAAACAGGAGGGCTGTGCTGGGTAAAATGTCGCTGTAAATACACTGATTTCGAAAATTCGGTGATTTTTCTCTAGACATCCAAAAATCATTACAACTCTATTGCAGACAAATTAAGATGTGCTGAGAACATGGGTTTTTGAATTGGACAATTGGGGTTGTATTGTAAAAGTTATGACTTGTTTACCGAGCGCTGTCAAAACTGGGTCAGTGAGGATAGTCGGTAAGTTTTGAAATTTTTAACCTAGCTACGGTGGGAATTAACGATAACACCAAACTTGAAAGTTGTAGTAAACGAGCCCATCTTTATGTGTTGGAGAAGAAATAAATTTTCAGAGGTCGGGTGTAAAAGTTATGGGGTCGGGAATCTGGGTTATAAATCTGAGCAAAAACTTCCGGTCTGGGGACCGGGCTGCACCATCGGCAACTTTGAAAAATTACCTAGGTCAGGCCTGTTCGCCTAAATTTGTGAAATTTTTAAGTGACTGCCTCAGGATGTCCCGTACGATCTCATTTTGAAATCAGGCCAATTGGGGTAGCGTGGCCCGAGTTATAAGCAAATTACCATGGACTATCCGAACTAGAACAGTCAGTGTCACTGATAAAAGAATGGAGAAAACGACCTAGTTTGAATCAGAACAGGAAGAACCTCAAACATAGAAACGGTCAGGGACAGATTAAAGTTTCTAGGTTGGGCTAGAACCCATAATTTGGACGTCTTGATCAGGAGTTATGGCCTCTGGAAGTGAGGCCCAATTCTGGCCGAAACTGACCCTGGCATGACTTAGTTGGGAGGCCCTAAACTTATGAAAAATTTTGTAAAACTTCAAGAAATAAGGATTAAGGGCAGGGGGTGCAACCTATTAAATTTTTAGACTAAGTTTGGGCTATTTGTTGGCCCAGGTGCGAAGCAGTAAATACAGTTTGGTAACCGAACCCTGTAATTTGTATCGTAACTAGGTAACATTCATGCCCTAACCCTTCCCTGTGTTGTGTGAAAACATGTGTGTTTTGGAGCATGGTAAGAGGTGTTCTGTTTACTGTTTTAAAAGCACAATGGCATGTGTAACTGAATATAACCGCGTGGTGGAATCTATATAATGAGCATGCTATGAAATTGAGACTTATTGTGTTTGTTATGAACGTCTGAATTACTCATGTGATGTCGTGATTGCGAAAGGTGAATGAGTCTGATTAATCTTGTCATGCTAGGTCGATCTCTAGAAAAGAGAAATGTAATCAATAACTGGAAGGGCCTGAGTTAGGTGAGTGTCAATCTGTTGTATATTGTTTGAAGGCCTTTAGCCTTCCACGGGAACTAGTGCATGCATGTGAGCGGCCATGTGCTCTGCAGGAAACATGGGTCAGGCTATTGGTAACCATCCTTATTGGCGGTAGGCCAGGAAAGGGTTAAGCAGTAATTGCATGTATGGCGGTAGGCCAGGAATGTGTTAAGCGGCTGCGCTAAATTAGAGCGCAGGCCATGAGACCCACTAGGGTCGCTCACCAATACTTCAACTGTGGAACTCTAAGTCGTAAAACAAGAAACCATATCCCTGAGATCTGTTAATCAAGGAGACTATGAAATAATAAGAAACATGTCTGAAAAGTCTTGCTGTTTTCCTTTCCCCTTGAAATGTTTTCAAAATGAATTTGTGTGCGTAGTTGACTGTTAGGGGTGATTGTTTACTGAGTTTATCTCACTATTATAAAATATTTTGTTTTTTCGGTGATCTAGTCATGCATGGGGTTGGGGACATGTACGTAGAGCGAGGCACAGACGCCTGAAATTAATATGATGGATGTTACATGCTAGAATGTTATCGTTATGAACTTTTGGACTAATGTTAATTAATTTGAGAATGTAAGAGTGAAGCATTAATGAAGGTTTTTGTATTAATTGCTATACTTGGTATCTAGCCTAGTATTTCCAAGAAGGAAATATAGCAATAACAACCCGTTAGGAATTTTCACTGCCATGCAGGTTAATAATAGTCTAAATTAATGAATTAGAATAACGGGGGTGTTACGTGTGTGTGTGTATATATATATATATATATATATAGATGCGACACCCCAAGCCCATACGGCCAGGAGCTTTACGTTTTCTTACTCCCTACTTGACTTCTGGGGCAAAACGGACATAGTTTCCCATACAAACTGACCGTTTCCAAGCCTTACAATAATCCCTGCAATCAACGAAAGCGTAAAACATTTTAAAAGAACCTCAACGCTTACATGCAGGAGCTCATAACTCAACGAGCAATTCGCTCAGAGTACATCAAACAAAATAGTTCATTAATACAGGAGAAGTCAAAGATACAACTCAACGGTTCACACAACTGGAGTATTGGGGCTTACATCCCAAAACGTAACTGATTTTAACTAAAAGGATAACTGACTAATAAGATGGTTGACATACATGGCCGTATGAAGTGACTCCTAAACCGAATAAACTACATGAACTAGAATACTCGCTTACAAATGTTTACAATTCTAGGAATACATTACATGACTTTATTAAACACGTAAGACCCCTTCAAATGGGCACACATGACTCTTTGCAAGCAAGAATAGAGTCCATCTTGACATAAGTGACTTAGCTCCTACTTGTCATAATGCAAACTTAGGGAAAAGGGGGAAAGAGTAATGGAATGAGCAACCACACGCTCAGTGAGTATTCTCCGACTCCTTAAAACCAAAAACCATTGCAGGAAGTAATATCTTTAATAGTCACATCTCATGTATTCATACTTTACTATCATATTAGGAAATCACAGTCCACAGGGAAGGATCACTATCCATAAACTTCATTTTAGCCGCTCAAACTCATTTTAGGTTCCTAAATAACCAACTTCTTAAAAACCAAGCATTCAATTCACATAAGCAAGCAATGAGGCTAAGAACAGAACTTTCTTTCACAGGTTACGTGATACAAATCGTGATTTATGCTTTATCTGTCTAATTCACTCATACGAGATGCTCAAACACATGAAGTATAGTTATGCAAGGAGCTTTCTTTAGCTAAACATATACATTCAAACTCATATACTCGATGCATTACAAGGATACGGTCATGCTGTACTTGAAATTTCATTCATACTGCACTTAGAATCTTAATCACATGATGTGCATAAAAATCCTTCTTTCTTTTTTCGAAAACACTTTACTTAGTCGCTTTAGGCTCATAAAAACTCTTTTCTTGGCCTCTTGAGGCTCATAAAGCTCTTTTCTTAGCATCTTTGAGGCTCATATTCTTTAAAAGAATCTCTTTCGTATTCGTCCTAATAGGACCCTTATAAACTTTTCACGTTTCATTCAATCTGATCTCTTAATGGCCTATAAAAACTTTCTTTCTGAAATACTTAAAATGGCAAAATACCGACTGCTTTTCTTTGCTTATTAGGAAAATACTTCTCGCATAAGATCATTACAGGGTGTTGATTGGGTGAGATCTATTCTCAAAACCTATAGTGAGACCTAACGCTCACGCTAAGCTCTTACTCCTGGGATGGCAACATATAACATTTTGGATCATTGCCCCTGTCAGGGTCTTCTAGGGTTTCCTAAAACCAGGACTTATCCCCTCGGCTAACATCATTCATATCAGATTGTCCAAAGCACATTACCTTAGCCAATTTAAAGCGTATGGCCATAACGGTTAATAAGTGTGCTGCTTTTCACAGCGAAATTCTTTTTTATACAATGCACTCTCTTTTTATTTAAATTCTTTAGGGATTCCCCTGTTCAAGCGAGTTCACTCCCAAAACTGTATTCGTATATTTAAAATAAGCCATCGATTGCTAATAGTTATGGCTACTATTAGTTACAACCATGAAAACTTTCTTTTTCAAACACACCCTCACTCATGAGATGAAACTTAATGACATAAAGGAAAGAGGGTTTGCACGTAATACATTCAAACACTTCACAATGAATTCAGCAAAATAAGCCACACATGGCCTCGCAATCTACACAATTGCGATCAATCACAACCCAGGCTCCCTCCTCACACAACACCGACCACAAAGAACCTCAAAATCCTTATCAGTTTATCCTCAAACCATCCGACTACCATCTTGATTTTTAATTCTATAACCATACCATATTATCGTGAAAGCTTATAAAGAAATGTGCAATAGGGCTTATGTACTTACCTGAGCAAACAGCACCATCCAACGGTGCACTACATCACACATATATAAACATATACATACACATCCTTAAGTAAAGTACGCGACGAACTGAAATGAACTTGCAAGGTATGAAGCTAGCTTACATTCATAATTCACATTTAAGAAATAAGCATGTCATACTAATGTCATCTTCAAAACATAGCTAACCAACTAAACATGTCATTTTCAAAGCATAACTAATCAACTAAACATGTTATTTCCAAAGCATAACTAACCAACTAACAAACCATTTTCAAAGCATAACTAATCAACTAAACATGCCATTTTCAAAGCATAACTTCACTTCACTTAACAAGCATCGATTCAAGCAATAGACATGCCCAATTCGTGTCATTTTTAAAGCATAGTTTAGTCGCGTTAGGCTTACCTATCTGTTTTAACTAACCAAGGTTATTAGTATGTTTCAAGGACTACTATTAAACATGAATTAACTTA